>JANRMT010062797.1:38812739-38884033 GCA_026402145.1 Polypterus bichir lapradei
TAGATAGATAGATAGATAGATAGATAGATAGATAGATAGATAGATAGATAGATAGATAGATAGATAGATAGATAGATAGATAGATAGAAAAGGCAGCACATGACAGACAGGAGAACAGGTAAATAGTACTTTATTGATCCCCAAGGGGGATTCAATTGCTCCAGCAGTAACATTCATTAGAACATTGCCATAGTGCAGAACAGTACACAAAAGTGCAAACTTTTCCATAAGCTTAACACCAGAACAGTACACAGTAACAGTATAAATATATGAGAAATATGGTGCCTATACCTGTTTATTATAAATGATGAGGTTGAAGATGGGCACAATGAGAAGGAGGTATTATATGATAACTGTGTATAAAAAAAGAGTCCAAACACTTTAGTGGTTCTTAATACAACATGATGGAAAAACTCGGGGCATCATTTATAAAGCCTTGTTTAGATTCTATACTAAAAATTTTGCTTATGCTCAAAAGTCAAAAACAGCATACAATGATTTATAAAACCATGCGTAGGCAATGTACCATGGCAAGTTCCTTTATAAATTTCAAATGAACTTAAAACAATGTGTGTGTACATGCTTTTAGCTACTGCCCATCAGCACCTCTCAGTAACCATATATGTCATTTTTTGCGTAGTCATAATGTAATCACCATATAAATGTAGCCATGTTCTTGAACGACCTCTTTACCAAAAACCATGCAAGTACAGAGGATAAAAAAGCAGAAAACAAAATTTAAGTGAATGTAAACTTGAGATATTAATGACTTTTGCTGGTCTATCTGCAAAGTCACAAAGAAAATAAAAAAGCAGGAATCGAGGCAGAGGAGTCCTGTGAGCAATACCAATGTGCCATCATGCAGTGCCCAGACCCCACCAGTACACAGTATGAATTGGTTGTATGCACAGAACTGCAAAATATTAAGACCATTACTGGTAACTTGTAAAAAAAAAATATTTTTGCCAAGTAACTGTCAATGTTGTAATACTAGTCTCTACACATTCAACATACAACATCCAAACATCTTTGAATTGCCATTGCATCGATGTCCTAAGGCCGTCCATGTTTCTGTGCCATGCTGTGCAGTACTGCACAAGCAAACCTTTATGGAGCTGTAGAGAAGTGTGTTGCCCAGCAATTCCAAACACCATCATTTATCTTTTAATGAACCAATGGCCTGCTCTATCAGCAAGTGTGAAACAATGTGAAGACTGAAAGTCAGATTCTCAGTAGACACTTGTTTCAATTCCTTAGTTAAAACACAACATAAGATGTTTGACAAATTGGAGAAGACCATTCTGTTTATCATGTCTTTTTGTGTTATGATTACAGCAACATAAAATAGTCTCAAAGGGTGATAAATCCTCAAAGTCATACATTCCAGTACTTAACTAAGCCTGTCTCCAAGATATGCCTCACCTTATGCAGCCTGGCCCCAAGCTCAAAAGGTAGGATTTCTGGCCTTCACAAGCCCAAAAGAAACTTGGACTTTAAAAATACTCAAAATTGCCCTTAAAATGAGATGATTACTGTAGAGCCCTGGCTTAAGGACAAAATAAAACAATGTTCTTTAAATATTAAAGAATGTATTAAATAAACAAAGAATGACAAAAAATGGCAAGCAAGAATAAGGGCAAAAAAAAGCAGAAAAAAAATTCCAAAAAGCAATCTAAGGCTAACAGTTCCAGTCTATAATCTACAGCACAGACAAAGCCCAACAAAACAGAAAACAGTACTTAAAAATGATTAAGATCTTTAGATAGATAGATAGATAGGTAGGTAGGTAGACAGATCTTTAAATTAATATACTGAACAGTCAAGGAAGGGTGAACTTATTCATTAGCTTGAAATGTAAAGGCTGAAGGCGGTCCATCAACAGTGATGTCACAGTGGCCCAGCCTCTTGGGTTCCATGCAGAAAACAACAAAACACATAAATACTATTTAAAATAAAACAGAAATTAGAAAATGTCAAGGAATACAAGACAGAGAAAAATTCAAAAACAGCAGAAATGACAACAAAAAGGAAAATACATTTAAACCAGGAAACAAATCCTGGCTGAAACAGAACAGTTTGGTTAGTTAATAGATAAGTTGCTGCAATATCTCACCCTTATATTTTTGAAAATGTTGAAATTTCCAGTTGAACTTCATGATTAAGCAGCTTGTCCTGGATTATAGCCCCCCTTTGTGCGAAGAAATGCTTTGTGGATTCTGTCTTGAATGCATCTCCTTCTCAACTCCAGCTATTTATCTGCTTTTTAGTGGCTGAGCAACTTGAGATGTAGCATAAAAACTCCAGTTTTAGAATCTGTCTAAAAGGTCTAGCCTCGATGAATTGAATCAAAATGTGCTTGATGGAGTGGATTATTAAAAGGTTTTGTTTTGAGTGCCACATTTGTCTAAAATTCATTAGGTGACTCTACAATGGCCACTTAGAGCCCCACAATTCCTGACAGGCGTTTCTAGTAACTGCTTTTAGAAGGCCTAAAGTTTGTGTGCCAAAAACAACCTGAACGAGCAGCAGTCACTTTATTGTGAGGAACACTTGCTCACACACACACACACGCACACTGGCCCAGGTGATTTCCTGCATGGGCTTACTGAAAGCCAGGGCTTCGATAAGCTTGGGGCCTCTAATTCACCTGAATTTTTTTTCACATTTTAATCTTTGCATATGCTGGTGTTTTGATATGCAGGCTTACTAAATCAGGGCCACTCATGAACCAGCATTTAAAATGTTAGTCTTTGTTTTATATTTTCTGTTTTTACTTATTGTATGTTATATTAAAGCCACTGTAGACTGTTCAGATGTGTTTGAATGATTCCATTGGTCAGTATATCCTGTATCTGCTTTTAGTGTGTATTGACCATTATGGGCACAGCATTAAGTAAAATGTCCAGGCAAGTTTTAAAATGAAATGTGCAAAAACACAGAGAAGCATAGGAAAAGGTGCTGAAGAAAAAAAAACAAAACAAATTACATAATGTACACATTATGTAACATTCAGGTGTGGTTGGGGAACTAAATTAAATGATATGACAGTTGAAGTTATTCATATTTTTAGTTACTTCATCAAAGACTCAGTTATAATATTTTAATTATTACTAGGGGACTTCGCGCCCTGCTCGCTTCACTCACCAACCCCCGATTTAGTTTTTCCGGATGCACACTTTTAAGATTTTTTTTTTTCTTTGAATTGTTGCTATTTCATTAGTTTCACTTTTATTTCAAAACTTCTGTAAAAACAATATTTGGAATTTTTCGAGTCCCAGTGTTCTGAATCTTTTTAATGAGGTCAGTGAGACATGTGTTTAATGACTTTGTACCATAATTCAGGGTAGCTGTCTCTGTTTGGAATTTCAGCAACAGATAAAACGATCTACATCATCAGGAGTTAATAATTTTTTTTGCAAAGTAACCAATAAATGCATGTAAGGTAAACTCCATTTTTGACATTCTCTTGACTTACATCTTGCCTGAAGAAGGGGCCTGAGTTGCCTCGAAAGCTTGCATATTGTAATCTTTTTAGTTAGCCAATAAAAGGTGTCATTTTGCTTGGCTCTTCTTGACTTAAACTTCAAAGCCTTACAATATTTACATACTTCTAACATATCACCTATGTCCATATATTCGATATTTATTCTCCTTTTTGTTATTTCTCCGAGTAATAATTTCTCTTTCTTTGCACTAATGCGATGTTTACTTTCTTTGTTTTGACGCTGTCGTTGTTTGCTGCTTTCATATTCTGTATCTTGCTCTGCATGTGTATTGCGGCAACTTTTTTTTTTTTTTTGAGCCTTTCAAATTCCACTGCTTTCATAATCTCTAACTTGCTCTGCATGTGTACAGCGCCAACGTCCGGATTCGACATGCTTTTTTTTCCATTCCACTTGTTCCGGGCTGATAATTACTTTCCTTATTTTCTGAATTCGCACCTAGATTATTCTTTTTCTTTTTTGTCTCTCCAAAGCTTTTGAGTCTCTTTTCTCCACGCTGCTTTCTTCTTTGCTTAGTCGTCTACATTTCATTTATAACGTATTGTCCTTATATGCTTTATATGCGCTGAGAGCCCTGGATCTGTGTGTGCTCAAAGCTAAAACACGACTGAGTGTGTTGCTGGCTGCCCTTGCTCTTATTTATTTGTAAGTAGGGCATGTCTTGCAAGAATCTCATGTTCTACGTCATCGCAAGACGGTCTCTTGGCACAAAGTCTCATGTTTAAGGTCCCCGCGAGACGCTCCGTGGCCAATCTCGCTAGTCTTGCAGGTCTTTTATGTGTCTTCCATGATCTTAACGTGAAGATCACGTCTCGTCGACCTACTGTTTCTCTCCAGGTTTTTTTTTTATAATAGAGAGAAATATTTTTGTAAAAATGAGTCATAGTCAAAAGTAATAACAATAACAGAATGTAATTCCATGCAGTATTAGTCAACATTAAATACATGCCTTTTAGAGTTAAAAACAAAGTGCATATTGGCTTGTGATGGCTCAAGGGCTTTCGTTCACAAGTAATGTGAAAATGGCATCGATTGATGTCTATTAGTGGCAGAGTGTCTGTGACTAAATGTTGTTCAATTTTCTTAAACGTAACATTTTTTAAAGTATACCTAATAGAGTAGTACCTAATAATTACCTAAAGAAAAGTAACTATTTATACCAAATTAACAATACTAGCATAAAATTACCCTGTCAAAGTAAAAAATCAACTGAAATAAGTTTCTCATCTAGCTATTAATATTAGTTAACACCGTGTAATTCATTAAAATTATAAAAGGAATACCAAAAGTGACACTGATATTAAAGATTTTAATTCTAGTCTGAAGATGCACAGAAGCAAACAAAGTCTCTTGGGGTACAGATAAACCGTAACCCACACTCCGTTTGTTGTGCCCTATACCACTAAGTGACTCGGCTAGGACAGTGCCAACTGTTATCCTGCCCTGTCCTTGCTATTCGCAGCATGGTCACTTTTTCTTTGCACCATAAAAACTTTACAGGCTCAGCGGCACTGATGTTCTTCCCCTCAGATCAACTGCAGCCCCTTTTTTAAACCCATGCTATCTTTATATCATTTAGGGCAGCTGCCCACTTGCCATGTAATTCATTAGTTCAAACACTATTTACCTGCAAGTTGGTAATGTTGTTTTTTACAATGATAATTGGCTTTGGCAGATAATATAATATTAGTTCAGTCCTATTCATTCTTACATAATTGCTTTCTTCTTCCATTCATTTCTAGAGAGATGACCTTTTTGTGTGTATACTTTAATAGTTGGCACACCTAAAACAGTGCTGCTGTATGAATTGCTTTCACTCACACACCCTCTCCCTGGCATTGTACGGGGGATCTGAGTAGCTGACGAATGAGTAAAAGAGGAAAATCTACAAAATATACAAGATGATGTAACTGCTGTCAAGGCAAAATAAAAACAGTGAATATTCATAATAGTAGGCACACAGAATGTCTCTATTTTTTAAGATGGACGAGTGTGCAGGTTCACCAATTTTGGGAAATTTTGACATTTTAAAACTTTGTACAACGTGATCTGTTTGAGATATCTATACCAAAATTAAACCATCATGACAAAATTCTTTAAATAATAAGTGTGCTAAATTTCAACAAAATTGGTCCACTTGGTGGGTTGTTTCATGCAGACAGACATATATGGCTATCACAGTAGGTGATCTTCACATTATATGCAATCACACCTAAAAAGATCCACAGAATATCATAGTTTTTAACATTACCAGCATTCAACTACAAAATGTTGAGATGTATAAAGGTATGAAATCTCGCTTCATACTCATCTTACAGATTTGGAAAAGGAGCAAGTAAATATGGAGCCCCACTGTCTATGACCAGGTTAAATCGCCTTTGAACGTGGGGTCAATTTAGAGCCACCAAGTAACCTAACAAATGTGTGTGTGAGATGTAGAAGGAGAAAAGGAAAATGGATGGAGAGATTGATGGATGATGAATTTACCTTCTCTGGATGAACTGCACAGCTCTCGCTGCCTCAGGAAAGCGGAAAACATCTTAAAAGACTTCTCATACCCCACTCATGACATGTTCTAATTGTTGCCATCAGGCAAAAGATATAGGAGCATCAAAACAAAGACTAATAGACTTTATAGCAGTTTCTGCCCTGTTGCTATTAGGGCACTGAATGCCACCTAATCACCTCTAATGCAACCTGTTGATTACAGTGCAATAGGTGACATCTTGTTTGATAGTGTTTCATGTGCAATAAGGTTTAATGTTGAATGTCTGTGTTCAGCCTCATTTCTTATTTTATCCTTTCCTATCCTTTTGTAATTAAGTTTATTTATATATTTTTTTTTATATTTCTTTGACACCACAGGGACTGCACTTATTTCGTTGTATTTGTTACAGTGACAATAAAGATATTCTGATTCTGATGGATGGATAGTTCAGGGCATAGTCCTATTAGCTCCCTTAAATGTATCTAAGTGCAGTTTGGGGGCATAGTAATGTTCAACCAGTGGCTGCCGAATTTACTGTATATAATAAAATCTGTTTTATTACACCAAAAACAAGTGACACCAGCATCTATTAAGAAGTACACCACTTTGTGATGATAAATCTTTTATCTGACATGTTTTATTCATCAGTCTCAAACATTCTTATGAAGGGAGTTTCAGACCC
Source organism: Polypterus bichir lapradei (assembly GCA_026402145.1). Taxonomy (NCBI): domain Eukaryota; kingdom Metazoa; phylum Chordata; class Cladistia; order Polypteriformes; family Polypteridae; genus Polypterus; species Polypterus bichir. The sequence goes on from JANRMT010062797.1 coordinate 38,819,413, forward strand.
TGCAAAGAGTGTGCGTGACCCAGGTTCAGATAGTCGTGGGGTCTTTGCCATCTAGCAGGACATGTGCCAGCTGCTTCCCAATATTTGCATATCTCTGTTTGCATTAATCAAATGACACAATTTCATAAGGACACTCAGTAGGCCTTGCAGTGACTGTCAGAGAAAAGAACATGGGATAAAGATCCTCAAGGACTGATTTAATCTAGGGACAGGAAAAACAAGGAGGCAGATGGTCACCTCTCCCACAGCCCATAGAAAATCTTGAGCTTTAAGTAGGTGATTTTGTCCCATAGTTTAACACTTCACACCCTAACCTAAGAGAACAGGCATAATTTGTAGGTTAGGTCTGGATACAATTAAGGAATAACACAAAACGTGCAGCAAATGGCAGCCTCTGGGAAAGATGGTTGTGCCAGGAGGCCCACGTGTCTTATGTACAACTCATAGTGCACACTGTAGCTAGCGGAACTCCTGTCTGATTAACCCTTTAACAACCGAAAGTTCAAATGCCTTAATGCCCCTCCCCCTCACATGATCCATTATTCAGTATTTTGCACTAAGTTTTGTTCAACAAAGCAATAAACATTTTTAAACTTTGATACAACATTAACAAATCTTTGAAGTTCAGTTCATGGCTGTGCCGAGCTGGAGCCTGTGTTAGCTTCACTGGGCAGGAAGCAACTCTGGACAAGGCGGCAACCCAATGCTGGGCTCATTCACACATATTCACACTCTGGCAGTTTGGAATTGTTAGTCTACTTAACTAACTTGTGTTTGGGGATGTGGGATAAATATGGAGTACCTGGAGGAAAGGCAATACTTCATGCAAAGTTCTTTTTGTATATCCTCTGTCACAATACATTATGCCCACTTCTCACAAACACTGTGAAATGGTTTTTTGAAAAAACAAATATCAAATAAAAAATGGCACAACACATCAAACAGACATAACAACTCTGTCCTACACCTCTGAGTCTGAGCCTGAGTCTGGACATGGGCACTGCCCTTAATTATCCTTGGAGTGCTTTCTTCATTTTTCCAGAGTGCTTGAAGTGGGCCGGTACTTCTCAGTTTTGCTGTTTGGAGTCCCGGGAGTATGCATATATCAGTACCAGCACTTCTCACCACCTCGCGCTACTCTAATGTTATAGTTGTTAAGCAGATGGTAATTTAGGAAAGGGAACATGAACCCCTACCTACCTGGTGGTCCTCGTGCTTTAACTCGATGTATTAAGTATCACCTCTTCTTTTCTTCCACATCAAACTCTGCTTTTCCACATCTCAGTCCAACAGCCCCACACAATTCCCCAATAATTTCTCCTGACTTTACCTTGTTCTTTCTCATTTCTCTGGCCTTTCATCCTCCAAGCCTTTGACCCTTTCCTCACATGCTTTTTGGCTCTAGACTCAATTACAGCACACGTGAAGCAGCCTTTAAATACCACATGGCACTAAGCTATGAGAGCCCCTTGGCTGAACTTAGGAGTCATTGTTGGATCTACAGTGTAAAGTCTCAGATCACTGCACATCTGCACTTAAACAATCAGGTCCACATGGTAGTTTTCAGGCTGTCTGCTCGCTATCTTTCCAGGTTGGATGATCTTGCTGCTAGTTGATGCCCTTGAGGAGTTAAATTTCCCTCTGCCAGTCTTAATGATCATTAACTTCCATTGTACCCTTGCATTTTGCTCAGGGTCTTCTTGCTCAATTATAAGCCAAAGCTGGTTATTGTGCATGTTATCTGGTGGTTGTCTGTTGCCCCTCCACAACCTCTCCTTCTCTCAGTGTAATACCTTCTCCTCATGGCCCCTTATGAGTGCAGTCCTCTGTCCTGGGCCAGCCTTATGTTCTCATAGATAGATAGATAGATGCAGTAGATAGATAGATAGATTGATTTTCTGAACCTACTCAAAGTGCTTTACATAGACAGTGGAGAGCCTCTTCAACCACCACCAATGTGTAGCATCCACATGGATAGTGATAAAGCAGCCATTATTGTGCCAGTATACGCAACACAGATTAGCAGTAATGCGGTAAAGGGATGAAAAAGATATTTAGTAATATGGAACAGCGGAATATTAGGGGGCCAGAATGAACAAGACCATAATAGGTAATTTAACCAGGAAATTGGTGAACACCCTAGTCTTCTCAGAAGATGTCTTTTATGACCAGAGAGATTCAGGAACTCATTTTTACATCAGACCTGAAGGATGGCAGCAATTTTTACAACACAGACTCCCTGTTACCGCACTGGGGCATTGGGGTCCACACACAGATCACTAGGTAAGCATCCCATGATGACCTCACAAACACCTCTTCTAGCAGAAGCCCAAGCTTTTCCTAGATGGTCTCTCATGCTTAACTTCAGGTGCAGGTAGTATGGCTGCTGGTTTCCCTGACTTCTGTCTTACATTTTATGCTCTCTCTTTTTTATTACAGTATACATTTATGTAAATAAATAATCACAAAACACGGCTTTTTACCAGCAGTCCAGTTTTCAAGAGTGACAGCCAGTATATCAGGCTCCATAAAGTGTTGAGTAAAATAAAAATATTTACCACTTCCAGAGGCCACAATGTAGTTAATATAAAGTACATATAAATCAAGACTGTTTCAAATCATATCTTGTCTTGTGCCCGTTTCTGCTGGGTTGGGCTCGGCTCAAGCATTTGAAAATGAGCAGTGGGATGATTGGATTGATGACAGGGAGAACAAACTCCTTTCATCCAGCTGGACTGATTAGAGGGGCGGAGTTGAAAGGAAAATTCAAAGACGCCACAACTGTCAAACTTGAAGTGCAACGTACTGAAGTGCAGTAAAAAGCTATTGAGCTATAACTTGCTTTTTTGATAGCTCCTTTAGACAGAGGAACCATGCCTTTGCCATTTGCCTTTGATTAAAATATTCATGTTTTGCTTTCCTGTAACCATTTAAATTTATGAACGCCATTGACACGTATTATCCTTGTGAGTTTGTATTGTGAAATGAGTTTTGAGGAAAACATCTAACATTTGAAATGCCCTTGTGGCGTAGCTCACATACTTAGATCAGAACATTTGGTTTAAGTGGATCTCAAATGAATACAGATTGCATTTAATACAATTCTGAAAGCAGCTCATCATATTGGTTATATCATAAAAATCACAGCTGCTGTATTAATTTAGTTTGTGATTTGCAGGGCTGCATGCTGGTGGAGGAAATTAATTCCATCCATGCAGTGCCTACTACATACACTAGATGTCACTGATGGACCATTCAATAGCTGCCCAACGTATGGCGTTAGTCACATCTAATTATAAATTTACACATTCCAACGTGAAACACACATTATTACTTTTGTGTAAATTTACACTCTGGTATCATTTGATCAAGGTTGGGGTTCAGAAATGCATCCTGTCCTTGAACTTAATGCAGTGCTGGCTGGTACCTGAATCCTGAATGCATATGGCAGGTGACAGCAGAAATATAAAGAGCAACACCTTAGCTGGAAATAACAAGCAAATGGCAGTGGAAGGAGGGCTGAAATATTTGAGTAATATAGGGACGTGAGGCATGCATTATGGTGGCGGCAGGAGAAAGTGACATTACTTACCTTGTACTGTCCAAGATAAGACCCAAAGACACCTGGCTGGGGGTAGGGCAAAGTCAAAGTGGGCTGCATCATGAATATCAATATTCATGTTCATGGTACGTGCTGAATATTCTACAGAATTCATCCATCTGCCTATCCATTATCTGCCCCCTCTTTGTACATTACAAGGTTGTAAAAAGCCCAGTCTTTTACCAGCATCATGGAGCTTACGGTAGGAATCAACCCTGGAGGCAATGCCAGTCCATCACTGGACATACGGGCACACTCACAGTTTACATAATGTGCATGTCTTTGTGATCAGGAAAACCACTGGAATACCCAGTGAAAGCCCACAAACCTCAAAAAGAAGGTGACTGGGTCAGGATGATCTAAAGTCCCTGGAAGTATTGTTACCTGGAAATATTTCTCTGCCTGTCTTTCTGTTGTCTAAATGGGGTTGAAAAAATCCTGGGTAGAATGTCTGTCAGTTTACCTTAAAGCACACTCTTGGTTATTTTGGCATTGATGAAAACAACAGTTTTTTGTTTTATGAAGGGACCAGTAGAAAAAAGATGTCAAAAATATGGATGAAAATCAGAATTGAGAGTCTGCTCTATCAGTCATCAAGGCAAAACACTAATCTAAATCATAGTCAATAATGCAAAGCAGAGAACATCTAAACCCTCAAGACTTTGGAATTAAAGCACGCACTAACAAAGTCTGTCTTTAACTAGAATTTATCCTATTGGACCCACGATGTCAGGCATGGCGAAGTTCTGGTTATCCAAGCCTAACAACATAGTGCTGACCATCAATTAATACCCAAACATGTCAGAAAATAAAAATAAAATCCCAAATAAAACAAAAAATGTTGTAAAGGAAGCATTATTTAATTCATCTTAATAAACAAAAAACAAAAATAGGGAATTCATACAAGTAATGAAGCAAAACATAAAGAAAAATGAAATATTAGACAGAATCATAACTATATGGCCACCCTCACTAGCTTTGTGGGTGCGGAAAACAGCCTGAGATCCCAGACCAAAGGAGACACTGGGAGAATCTGCAAACTTCACGCAGACCATGAGCAGACCTAGAGTTGAACCCAAGTCTGTGCCACAGGGAGGAGTCAGGGCTTGCCACCGTGTTGCATCAGAATAATTCAGATCAGTATTTTTATGTAGTGTCTCATGGATCAGACAGATTGTAATAACATAGCAATAAACAAAAATATAAACAATATAATGTAACATTCTTAGACTGATATAATAATAATAATAAGTATCATTATTATTATTAAGCATTTCCTCACAATTTTTGTTGTGGTCCCAAGCCACTCTGGGTGGGGCCATAATGTCTTTGAGGGGTTTTATTGCTATATGGGAATCACAAGTGTAATCTCATGCCATTACACCTGCCTGTCACCATTTCTCTATCGAGTTTTTGACGTGTAACTTTTAGTGGCAGGGCTCAGGGAGAACGGTTAGCACACAGTGGCTGCCTCAAGTCTCAACACTTTAAATTCACTGCAAAGTTTGAAAGTGACACCCAGACAAATCTGGGAAAGGGGGCTGCAGTCTAAAAATCGCAAATGCCATGAAATACTACAGGGTGATCTGTCAACAGGACCAGCACCACTCAGGGTGTAATGGTGGTGCCATGGTTAGCATGCTTGCCTTTCCACCAAGTAAATCTAGGTTTTACTCCTGCCCATTACATTTCAATTTTTCTATAATCAAACATTTCATTCACAATTTTTGCCGTGATCACAAGATACCCTGGAGGTGCCATATTTTTACTGAAGTAATTTATAACAGTCTAGGATTCTTTGCACCAGAAGGAAAACCCAAGAATATTATGTAAAAAGAATTATTACAGTATAAACCACCATTATGGACTACATACAACAAGTTTAAGAGTAATAAAGTTTGGTAAAAAATCATTTATAATTACTTTTTACCTTTCCACTTTCTGACCTAGGCATCACCAAGGAACTCTGCTAGTAATAATAATCAAAAGTGTCACATAGGTGCCATGTTTAAGATCAGATGGTGACAGAGAGGAGCTAAACAAAGACTCCTCCCAGGTGACAAGGCAGTCCACCCTGATCACATCACACTTCAACAGAGTTCACTTGTAATGTGCCAAACATTAGTCTGACGATCCATCTTTGATGCTTCACCTCCGATTTTTTTTTTATCACAGACTATTTGCAAATGACTGAATGACATTTGTGTTTTCCTGGAAGTTCTATGAAGCAGCGGTGATGAGACTACTGAAAACACAAAAAGCTCAACTCACTTCTGCATGTGCCTCCTGAGATTTACCTGCCTATCTTCATGGGTGTCCTCCTCTTAAATGAGACCAGAAAACATTTTGCTCAACATCCTGATGCCAACAGGACCTTTTGTATTCTGAAAAATCAATGGAGCATTAATTTCTCTTGTTCTACATCTTTTAATTTGCTTCCTAATCTACACAAATAAAGCAGAGGGCCTGTCTGCATAGCCCTGCTGAAGCAATCAGAGCTTTTCCTTTGGAGTTTGCATAATTGACAGTATCTGTCCCCCTCATATTTGCTTAATTATTGACAGGATTTACAGAAACGAGAAGTAATTATCTAAACAGTGGGACAATAGATGGCAAGCGTTTCATTTTCACTGGGATAAGTTTCAAGTCTTTTTTAGTGGCATTGCCAGCCGGACACAAAAGACTAGTATGTGATGCCAACAATTATCTGGAACTAGTGCCTAATGTCACGTTCACACACGCACACTATGGCTTGACCCTATCTATTTATGGGAACCATTGCTTGATGCCAGCCAGATGTAGAAATCACAGCAAAAAACAGTGTATAGTGCCAGCCAGTCAAAGAAAACACAGCCTGATTCAAACACTGAACAGGAACCAGTGTCTAATGCCAGATGGGCAAATAGACTAGTACCAGTCCTTTTTACTATATGTATATAAACCAGTGCTGGCTGACAACCAAAGGCTGATACCATTTCTTGATGCCAACCATAAATAGAGAACAGTGTGTAGCGCCAGACAGACATTTAAATATGGGCCTGATGCCAGGCTTAAGCAAGAATCTGTGCATTATGCCAGACATAGACTCCATTGCATGACATCAACCATAAACAGGAAACAACAATTAGTGCCAACTGGACACAAAAACGTTTGCTTGATGACCATTAGTTCTTGACAAAATTGTCCTATAAACATAAATTTGTGCCAAATGCTATGTAACAAATATTACACCAGTACCAAACACAAACGGGAGCCAAAGTGTAGTCAGACAGACATAGAAATATCGCCTGATGCCAGCTTTAAAGAAATATTCTCTTCTAATGCAAGTCAGAAATGCTGGGTAAGTGCTTAATGCCAGTTAAAGCCAAAACTAGATCCATATGCCAACCACACATAATAAAGTGGCTGGTTGGTGTCAACCACAAACAGAAGCCATTGTCTGATGCCAGCTATACACAACTACTAGTGCCCAATTGCCACACAGACACTATACAATTACCTAATGGTAAAGCTTCAGCACTTTGAATACTAATCAAAGATTAAAAAAAAAAAAAAAACTATGCCCAACGCCAACCAGACCAGAATCATTCTTCACTGCTAGTCATAAACAGGAACGAGAGCATAATTTCAGTCACACACACAATTGTTGGCTAAAGCCAATCATGAAATGAAATGAATGCCAATAAAATATATAGTGTCACCTGATGACATCAGAATGAAGTAGTACATAACATAAAAACCATTATCTAATTCCATCCAGTGGATAAGGCCAGCCAGACACAAAAAACATGACATTTTGCCAACTGTAAAAGCAGTTATTGATTAATATTAACTGGAGCTTTAAAAACACACTGCCTGAGGGAAACCATGATCAGAAGTCACTGTCCAATGCCAGCTTAACGCCAGCCAAGAAAGCACTGGTTGGCTGTTGCCAGTCAGGAACACGGACTAATGCTTGTCAGATATATATAAGGAACCGCATTAAAATAAGTTAGGCATTTATGCAAACAGACATAAAAGTACAGTGCAGTACAGGAGAAAGATGGAGCAGAAGTTGCAGAATAACAACATGAAGGAAGTGTGGGATGGGATGAAGAACATCACTGGCTGCAGCTTGAAGCGGGGTGGCACCAATGAGAGTGATGTGGAGAGAGCAAACCAAATGAACAACTTCTTTAACAGGTTTGACCACCCTAACCCACTCTCACCTCTGAGTACTGCAACCTCCACCCATCCTTCTGCTGATACCAGCATAGGAGAGACATCCCCACCCACAATTACAGCAGCCCAGGTAAGCAGAGAGCTGAGGAGACTTCGTGCCGGCAAAGCAGTGGGTCCAGATGGTGTATCGTCACGACTTCTGAAGGCCTGTGCGTTGGAGCTGGGGAGTCCTCTACAGCGCATCTTCAACCTGAGCCTAGAACAGGGGAGAGTCCTAAGGCTTTGGAAAACATCTTGCATCACCCCAGTCCCAAAGGTGTCACATCCTAGTGAGCTGAATGACTTCTGGCTTGTCACTCTGACGTCACATGTGATGAAGACCATGGAGTGGCTGCTGCTTCAACACCTGAGGCCACAGGTCTGCCACGCCCTCGACCCTCTGCAGTTTGCATACCAGGAGAAGGTGGGAGCGGAGGAGGCCATCATCTATATGCTACACCGATCCCTCTCCCACTTGGACAGAGGCATTGGTGGTGTAAGAATTATGTTTCTTGACTTCTCTTGCGCCTTCAACACCATCCAACCTCTGCTCCTTAGGGACAAGCTGACAGAGATGGAAGTAGATTCACGCCTGGTGGCATGGATCGTGGCCTATCTTACAGACAGACCTCAGTATATGTATCTTGGGAACTGCAGGTCTGACATTGTGGTCAGCAGCACAGGAGCGCCGCAGTGGACTGTACTTTCTCCGGTCCTGTTCAGCCTATATACATCAGACTTCCAATACAACTCGGAGTCCTGCCACGTGCAAAAGTTCACTGACAACACTGCTATCGTGGGCTGCGTCAGGAGTGGGCAGGAGGAGGAGTATAGGAACCTAATCAAGGACTTTGTTAAATGGTGCGACTTTAAAACTAAAACAGCATATTCGAATGTACCCGTGTTAGTGTACACCAGTGTTCTTCAACCCATGGTCTGCGGACCGGTGCCAGTCCGCAGAAAATTCCTGCCGGTCCGTGAAAACTTTTAACCGAATCATATAGATGCACAGTTCTGTTCATGAGTATATAGCACATTTTTTTAGTCAACGCAGAAGCTAACATTTGTCTGAACCATGATTTATTTAAATATTTACTAGCCCCAATACAACGCCTCTCGCAGCTATTTTTCATACTACTTTAGATCGCGTTTCCAGATTTCACCGTGCATTTGAGACTTCTCTAAGGCGCTGGTCTCCAATAAATGCCGTCGACTGCTCTGCGTCAGATGCTTGTTCGGTGGATGAAGTGCTTGGCTGCCGAATGTCAGTATAGCGTCCATTTGCCTGCTGATAACACATCACACAATTCTTATTTTATTGCTCGTACATATTGTTTTTCTAATATTTTGTTGTAGTATTTCGGAAAACAGGTTATTTCTTTCGTAAAATTTTTATTTTTATTTAATTTTTAATTTGTAGGGCCTACAAAATGGAGACAAAAAAAAGTCAAACAGCAAAATCTTTTAACGTTTTTTAGTAGAGGCAAGGGCAATATTTAGGAGAAAATTAGTGATGGTGCTGAAAGAATGCCAAGTACTAGTGCTTCAAGTTTAGGAGAAACACAGAAAAATAAATACGTTGATACTTCGGAATGTGAAATACAAACCAAAAAGAGAAAAGGAAACTATGTTAGGCATTACGATAAAGAGTATTTAAAGCTTGGTTTCATTGTAGCCCCTGGCAATGAACTATTGCCACGGCCTTTGTGTGTAATATGTTCCGAAATTCTGTCAAATGAAGCTATGAAACCTTCCAAACTTGCTCGTCATTTGCATTCGAAACATAGAGATTTTACTGATAAGACACTGGACTTTTTTGAAAGATTACATGACCAGATAAAAATGCAGAAACTCAAATGAAAATGATGACAACTAGTGACAAGTCGCTGCTTCAAGCGTCTTATTTAGTTGCGCTTCGAACAGCTAAATCGAAAAAAAATGTACTATTGGTGAGGAGTTAGTAAAGCCTTGCATCTTAGATGTCGTACGAGAAATTTTAGGTCCTCAAGCTGCTGTAAAACTAGAGGCCATACCGCTTTCGGACACCACCATTATGAGAAGAATTGTTGAGATGGCCACCGATATTGAAAATGAAGTTGTAGAGGGGATAAAGAAATCGAGATGTTTTGCGATTCAACTTGAAGAATCAACTGATGTGAGTAATCATGCTGTCTTACTTTGCTTCATGAGGTATAGTGAAGATGAAGACATAAGGGAAGAACTTCTTTGTTGTCTCGACTTACCTGGGTGAACCACAGGTTCAGAAATATTTAATGCTCTTCATGAGTATTTTCAAGCGTCGGAGTGTGTACTGATGGTGCTGCGAGCATGACTGGACGTCGCTCAGGAGCAGTTGCGAAAATAAAAGAAGTTGCGCACCCTCAAGTTTTGTCCACTCACTGTATGATCCACCGAGAGCACCTAGCTGCAAAGAAGTTTTCAACTGAACTAAACACTATGATGAATGACACGGTGAAGAATATTAATGAAATTCATAGTTGAGTTATGAACTCAAGGCTCTTCACGACACTGTGTGACCAACATCTCCTTCCCCATGCAGAAGTGAGGTGGTTATCGAGAGGAAGGGTTCTTTCAAGCCTTTTCAAACTGAGGGAAGAAGTAAAGCAGTATTTGCGAGAGCGAAAATCTGAACTGGAGCCTTTGTTGAATGAAGAATGGCTGGCAAAGTTTGCTTACATGGTGGACATATTCAGTCTTCTCAATCAAGTTAATATTTCTCTGCAGGGGTCATATACAAATATTTTTACTTTAAGAAATAAAATGGATGCGTTCAAAAAGAAGCTAGCTCTTTGGAATAGTCGCTTACAAGAGGAAGATACAGAAATGTTTCCACTTTTGGAATTTTTGATTGCTGCTGATGTCAACCAGAAAGTCATATTCAACATAATAAGTCAACATTTAAGAGCATTAGCTGAAAATTTTAATAATTATTTCCCTGAAAATGAGGATCCTCGTAAAGGTAACCTCTGGATTATTAATTCATTCTTGGAAGATATAAAGTCATGTGCACTTGATCCTCGTGAAGAAGAAAAGCTGATCGAGTTGTCTTCTGATGTCACTCTGGTGTCCAGACATAAAATGCAATCATTGTCTCAATTTTGGAAATCGCTAGAAAAGGAATATCCAGGAGTTATAAAGCTATCAAATTATTGGTCATTTTTTCAACTTCCAGTTTGTTCAAAAAGACTTTTTCAGCCATGTCAATAATAAAAACCAAACAGAGAAATCGAATGGATGTTAATGCAGCGCTTCATCTCACAGAAACAACTCTGCAGCCACGTATATCAAATTTTCTAACAAAAAGCAGCAGCAGATGTCGCACTAAAAAATTGTAATTGTATAACTGTATAACATATACCTAAATAATAATAAAATACTATCTATATTGGTTTTTATTTGTTTCTTAGCTTTTAGCCGGTCCGCAAAATATTTATCCTATTTTCACTGGTCCGCAGGTGCAAAAAGGTTGAAGAACACTGGTGTACACTAATCCTTAGGTGGAGATACTTGTATTTGAAATGGGGTTGCTAAGTTCAGAGTGCACTAGTTTCCTTGTTCAGAGCTTGTAAACCAAAGTGAACAAAATGAGTGTTGCCAAAAATGACAAACATGCAGTTAAAAGTTAAGCCAATGATTATGGAAGCATACTAAACTGAAACAAAACATTGAAGTGTGCAAGCTAATAACTGTAGCTGTGGAGTAGCTTCTCAGTGGGCTATGATCATTTACAGCCTCGTGTGTATTAGAGAGGTTTTTAAGATGTGGGTGTCATTAGAATGGAAGCCTTCTTTAAAAGAGCTTTCATACTGATAGAGAGCATTAGTCAGTCTCAAAAAAATGAATAAGTGGATGAGTTGGTGTTATTTGCATTTAATGGTCCCTGTAAATGACTGTTTACAGCAAGTACTAAGAAGTGTGATAATGAAGAGAAGAGAAGGTCGTACGTACAGTATGTGCAGACTCCCAAAGTTTTCCATACAATTGCAGCACATTCTTCAGTTTATACATCAAAATGGTCAAGCAACTCACAAGCCTGCACTTTGGTGGATGCACTATGATATTTCAAGAAGGTATCCTTTTCGATGATAATGTGTAGACTCTCAATTAGCTCATTGCCAGTGGGTACTTTCACTTTTACTATTTGTTAGTTTATGGTAGGTTTCATCTCAATGAGGTTGCCTTGATCATCAGAATTTTTCCATGGATGCTACTGCAAAGCACTGCCAAGTAGCTGAGATCAAAGTTGTTATCAGTCCAAAGTTTTAAACCATGTAGGCCCAGTAAGGTGGGCCAGTTGTCAGGGCTTATCACTTTAATCTACCAATCAGGCTGTCTCATTTTAGGCTGCAGGTTGGCAGATCTGTAAAATACGGGCTTGATTGTCAGATGTTTTGGGTACACCTTACTAGGTAGCTCATCGTGAAGAGGTCATTTTGATGATTAGAATTTATCAGTTTAGGTTACTGGGAAGACTACCTCAAGTAATTAACAATGTTAGAAGTTATCAGTCTAAAGCAGCGATTTTCAACCTGTGTGCCACAAGATTTTTTAAAATAAATTAATTGAAGACTTCTTCAAAAAAATACAACGCAAAAGAAGTCTGCAATACAAATGTTATACCACTTTAGATGATTTTATATATTATTTCAATAATATATATATATGTTACAGCCAAAACCTGAAGTTCGGCCAGTTCCCGAATTGGCCGGTCGTTTCACATTTTGGCAGAGAGGTGTGGCCAAAGTCCAAATTACTAGAAATGACAAGTGTATATGCTACTTTGGCCGGCCATTTTGCAAAGTGGCGAGAACTCCCTGGCCAAAATTTGATGTGCTGATGTAAGACTGTCCACGGGTCTTGTTCAGAAAGCGGATGCCGCTTGAGATGGCTTTCCCCTCGCCCAGACACTAACCTTAAGGTCAATTAAATAGGTTCCTGATGTTAAGTCACTATTTTAGAGCTAAAATGATAACAGAAATGTGAAACCTAGATATATACCTAATCTTAATTATTGTGAAACATGCAAGAGGCGTCCGCTTTCTGAACAAGAGCCGCCAAGGCTACACTTGATGCAATTTGACTACTAAGTGCGCAACAAATCACTGCTCATTTCTTTTTTCTTCCGACTTTGGCTGATCGCCCCATGCTATTTCGCAAACTGGCTGGAAAAATCCCGAAATCAAGGAAAAGATTGGACATTGGCTGGTCAATTTACAGCGACATTGACCATTTCCTGATTTGGCCAGACACTTCTCGCTTTGGCCGATTTCGGGTTTTGGCCGTAAAATATATATACTGTATGTGAATTATAAAGCAATAAATCTATAATTTCATGCATTTATAACCATTAGTTTATATAATAAATTTATATGGACATTTACTTTAATAACATACACATTATGTTTATATTGCATGTGTAATTATTCCAACAAACACATCTTTTTGTCAAGCGCAGCTAGTGTTCCTCTTTATCCTCAACTATGCTGTGCCTGAATTTGATCACACACACACGTATAATGATAATACTAATAATTCTGTACATTTATAAAGCGTGTTGTTCACTATTCAAAGCACTTTTCCAAACACACACAGGGAGGACACCGGATGCAAACCTGTGATCGCCTTACTGCAAGGCAGCCCTAAAACCACTGTGCCACCTGCTCATAATACAAGTAAAGGCACCTGATAATTTCAAGTATTATTTTTTTTTCCTTTATTATTATTACGTATCATAAATAAATAGTTCCGCGGTGGGCTGGCGCCCTGCCCGGGGTTTGTTTTCTGCCTTGCGCCCTGTGTTGGCTGTGATTGGCTCCAGCAGACCCCCATGACCCTGTAGTTAGGATATAGCGGATTGGATAATGGATGAATGGATGAATAAATAAATAGTTTTAAAAAGGTTTTTTAAAAATCCACTTTGTAGCAAAAAGGGTAGGTAATTACTATTTTATTTTTTGGTAAATCAGTCAAAATTATACCTATTTTTTGTGAGATCAGCAAAAAAATACAATATACTTTTTGATGTGCTGCAGAATTTTAGCAATTAGATTATGTGTGCTCCATAACCCTGTAGTTAGGATATAGCGGGTTGGATAATAGATGGATGGATGGAGATTATGTGTGCCATGAGATGAAAAAGGTTGAAGATCGCTGATCTAAAACAATTGTACTCAAAGTGATTCAGACTAAAGACCACTTTTACACAGTGAAGGATATGCTGGACCACCTAAGGGGAACAGTTACTTCTTAGCATAACTTGAGTTTTGTACAGTTTGAATGCTGTATACATGTGCAAAAGGCAAGCAATTTACTGGTTGCTACAATTTTGTAAAAAAAAAACCCGTGATTAGCAGTGTTAATTCCTTCAAGGATTTTCCTGCTGACGTACACATGTCCAGTGTAGGCAAACGTCTACGTCATATGTGCTTTCAGGTGCGTTAGTGTGGACAGAGATACTTTCATAAACAATGTGAAAATGTTAGTGCACACAGAGGTGGATTCTTTAAAAATGCTGTTTGTAGATGAAATTGTAGTAGTGTAGACATAGCCTTAAATTCTTCATCCACAAGTTTGATCCATATCTAAAATTTGCTTTGTCATCCTGAGCACCTAACGTTACTCATGTATTGCCCAAATATATAAAAAATAAATGTAAACAACTGTTGCGTAACACTGTACTTTTGAAGTGTCTCGGAGTTGTGTTCACCATTAGATAACATAATGGCAGTTGTCTGCATAATATTAATAAAGTTCATAGTCTATCAGTTTTGTTTGCCATGTAGCTTACTCTTCATTGTTAGAGCTGATTGATTTTTGTTGGTTTCTATCTCGATCAGTTTAGCCCAATGGATACAGGTCTTGAGGAGACCGCTTTGGTTGTCAGAATTTGTCAATCTGGGTCTTCATGTCAAGGGAATGTCCCAGACTTTCAGTTTATACGACTGGAGAGCTCATTGCGAGATGGAGGACCCTCAGTTGTCATTCGTTATCAGTCTGTGCTATTGGGGAGCTCATCTCCAGTTGTCACCACTCATCTCATTATTTACTGCAACTTCACGCAATGGCTATTTAGCATTTGGTGGTGTGGAGTGTAGATGTGGGGGTGGAAGCTCAGGACTGCCAAGACTTCTTTAATTCTCTGTCCTCTTATACTTCTTGCTCACAACTAGTCAGCTGCAAGGCTTTATTTCTGGTCGGCTTCAGCCACTCACTTCAGTTTGCGAGTGCAGAGAGGTTAATAATTCTTCTTTTTAGTGGCTAGCTGACAGACAGCAGTTTAAATTCGTAGAAAGAAGAACGTAGCTCATTAATAATTAAAGCACGATAGCCGACTTGCAACTGATAAGGGGATCCGTGCGTTTTAATTAATAGCAGTTGGCTTAATATATATTAAAGGGAATCATTTAGCAGTTTGACGTTGTGCACTCTGCTAATGCATTCCATTATCCTTTTTACAGCCATCGCAAGCTTGAGTGGCTCTCAAACAGAGGCTGTGATGAGACGTAATGATTAGTGTTATAGTAGCATCTGCTTTTCTTGAGAAAGCCCTTTTGGCCTTCATCACTATCTGGCAGGATCATCTCCTGCAGCTCCTCTGACAGCCTCTACTGCAGAGTGATTAGCAGGACTGCCAACAGGCCCTGGCTTTTGACGCCTCATATTAAATCCCTCATATAAAGATGGGTGACCATGGGGCACATATTGGGCCACTTGGGGCTTTCTTCTTCATTTCAACAGTGTCCTCTTTCGATCTTTGATTTATAGAGCACTTTTCACTGTCACTACCATTAAACTATGCTTTACACCACAAATAAAAATACAACAAAACAAGAATACAACATGTTTAATAACAGAATGATTCCAACTCAAGTTAAATGACAGGACTATGGCTGTAGATCATCATTTCCGGAGGACTAATGGCGGTTGCGCTGTGCTGCATAACCAAAACATCTATTGAAGGTGGCACCACCTATTTGGGTCTGATACCAACTGTGTGGTCACATTCTGCATACAATCATATCATACTCTTACAAAAGAATGGTGGAAGACCTCAGCACTTGTAGCTGTACCATAGCAGAGTTGGCACTGCCCCTGTTTTAGAGAGGTAGAGGACATAGGCAAGTATGAGCAAGACGTTGCTGGTAATGAGAGGGAACACTGGCCTCAATGCAGAAATGGCAAGAGTCACATGATAAAGAAGGTGAGGCTATAGAAAGATGGCACTCTCACCATGAAAAAGAATGGGGTACAAAGGTAGCATTGCCCCATGCAAAGACAACTAACAGTGGCTCCAAGGCAAAAAGTGTGAAAGAAGAGTAAGATGGCCCTAAACATCATAAAGTACGTAAAGGTGACACTACTCTAATGACAGTAGGGTAAAGGTTAAGAAACCTGGCATGCAGTGTGGTTACAGAGTAAAGATAGGGCATAATCACCTTGTTTTCATTTTAAATCCAGTAAACTTTAATTACTTAAAAAGCCATAGACTGATACCCATTTATCAGCCAACATGCCAATGGAAGTTCCCTCGCTGTCATTTAACAAAGGAATTTAAACGTACAAATTTCTCTTTGCAGTCTGCTGTCTGTGGTCTCTGCCGACAAAGGCAGCAGGTAGATGGACCTTTTTTCAAGCTGCCTTGGTGGCCCAGTCAGTTGTTGAGACCTGTAATAAATACATGGCCGTCATTTATTTTAATTCACTCCTTTTGTACTCCGACAGAATGGATTCTTAACCTTGTAAGACAAGGACGCCTGGAGCTGCCTGTGCTGCAACTAAATTATTCTTCATTCTTCTTTGAAAATAAAAAAGTCCAGCTTGAATATCGCAAACTGTCACCCCCAATGAAAAGCGCAGATGAAAACAGTGTCACTGAAACGATGGACATGGTTCTTGGAAAGAGGGAGAAAAACTCTCCAGTGTGATTTATTTGCCAAATCAGAGCACAATGAGTCGATTATGAGTTCCCTAATAAGACTGAGTGTTTGGGGACCCGCTAATTGGGAATGATTGAGTTGCAGGCTGGGAGAGAGTGAAAAGGGAGCAGGTCTGTGGCTGTCATGCAATCATCAGCTAATCAGAGCTCTGAAATTAAAACTGCGCACTTGGCTTTAAGGAAGGGAGGCGGGGGCAAGTCGTTCAAATGTGTGTGTGTGTGTGTGTGCACTCGCCAAGGGGAGAGTGGGAAGCAGAGTAGGGGGGTCGTCTCGCTGCTTGTACACAAAAGCACTAAAGTGATGGCAAGTGTTCACTGCTTCTCAGCATTTGAAGTAACCAGGCCTTTGTAGGGGCCGAGTTTTCTCTCTGTCTTCTCTTCCTCTTTTCCAGCTTGTCAGTAACAAATCTTGAACCCTGTTTCAACCTCACTGCTACCCTATTTTGGTTCTATCAGCCTGCCTGGAGTACAGTCTTGCTCATTTTTGCCCCATTCACACCCTGTTTTGGCCCGGTTTGAATCCTGTGGTTTCAAGCTTTGGCTTTTCTGCTAATCAATGCACTGGACGACAGCCATCTGTCATGGGGATTCTCACAGATGCTCCTTCTACTCTGTACACGTGACAGTAATAATACTACAACAGCTCCCCTCAAAGAGACACAAGAATTACGAAAAAGAAAACTTCACACTTGGCTAATAAGTCATAGTGAGGCATTATATAAGCGTACTTCTAGAATTATGAAGAAGCCTCTGTAGCGTTTTCTGTCAGACTTCTACTGGCTGATTTGTTGGCTGAACGTCCTCAGTGTTAGTGTGTCAGAGAGAGGGTGTGCAGCATTGTTCATCATGACACTCAGTTTTGTCTTCATTCTCTCCTTTGCCACGACCTCCAGGGGGTCCAGAGCGCATCCCATAACTGAGCCTGTCCTCTTCATTAGCTTGGTGATTCAGTGGGCCTCTCTTAAAGTGATGTTACTGGCCCAGCATCCCACAGCATTGGAAATTCCACCGACCATCACAGAGTTAGATTTGTTTAGATTAGATAAATTTTATTAATCCCAATTGTAGAAGATGTCACATTAAAGGAGAGTACTTTCTTCCGAAAAAAGAGCCTGCTATGCCCTTTCTTATAAAGTTCTTCTGTGTTTTACTAGACCAGTCCAGCCTATCACTAATGTGAACCCCCAAGTACTTGTAGGAGTGGACCACCTCTACATCCATTCCATGGACAGTGACAGGACATAGAGAATGTTTGGTGCAGTGAAAGTCAGTAACTAGTGCCTTGGGTTTTCCTTATGTTGAGTTGCAGACAATTCATTCTGCACCAAGAAACAAAGTTCTCCACCTGACTCCTTTTCTCTGTCTCATCCCCCTTATCAATATACCCCATTAGTCTAGAAGGATTTGACATTTTCTGCAAGTGACATTGACCCGGAGTTATATTTATAGTCGTAGGTTTGCAGAGTGAAGAGAAAAGGTGACAGGACTGTTCCTTGTGGTGCTCCAGTATTGCCCACACAGTCCCTGAGTCTCACAAACTGCAGTCTGCCTGAACGATAGTCCATTATCCAGGACACCATAGGCTCGTCCACTGGCATATCTCTGAGATTACCACTTAACAGGGATGGCTGGATGGTACTGAATGCACTGGAGAAATTAAAAAAACATAATCCTCACAGTGCTGACAGCTTTTTCCAGATGGGTATACAATATATACACATACTGTACAAGGTTACCAAGTCTGGCTATGTTCTCTTGACTATTTCTAACAGGGAACAACATGCACTGCTTGGTGTTTGACTAAAGTATCCCTCAATGGCCCAGCATGGAGAAACATTTGACTCGGTGTTAGGCCTCTTTGTTCGCCACGTCTGACTCTTCCATCCTACAGTGTCAGTGATTCAGATGGGTTCCTGACACCTCTTATCCATGCCTTGGCCCTCTCATAGCCTTTCTCACCCTCCTTTGGCTTTGTTTCAGCCCTATTAGTACTAGGGTGTTGTACCGTGTTAGCCATTATGAATGTAGAGAAGAGCCAAGCAAAATGACACCTTTTATTGGCTAACTAAAAAGATTACAATATGCAAGCTTTCGAGGCAACTCAGGCCCCTTCTTCAGGCAAGATGTAATCCTTTCAGCCCTATTCTAATCCTTCTCTGCCCTGCCCTGTGACAGCCCTTTGGTAACTATTCACCAACATTTTTCTCTCTTTCTTTTGCGTTGTATTTAAATTAACTCTAGCCCTCTTATAATTTTCCACCAGCCCATTCTTTCAGCCTTTACTTTTCCAGACATTCTGAATAGAGACAAAGCATTGCTCGTGCACATCTTGTCATTCCTTCCTGAAAGCTGTGCTAGCTACGGCAGTTAAACTTGAGTTGTGACTAAATTAATGAAGGCACCGAAATCATGATGTGTTAAATAGTTAATTGTTTAGGCTATTGGAGTTAAGAGTTAATAGTAAATATACGTAAGCTCTGTGGCTTACTACATCAGAGTAGGGAATTGCAGATCCAGCTGTGGCTAATATGATTTGAATATACTGTACACTGAAAAAAATATAACATTGATGTTGTTCATTCAACGTAAATTTTCTCTTTCAAGCAACTTAAGATTAGTCATTTAGTGTTGCAGTTTGAAATATTTGGTTTCAGATCTCAATCAAAGTAAAAAAATTTGTTTGTACCAAATTAAGTTATGGTGGAGGGAATAAACGTAAAAATCCTATTTCATTTAACTTAATATTTTAGGTTGTTCATGTGCTGTGTTTGGGGGCCATTTGTATATTCTTTCGGTCAAACTTTCCAGTTTGATGGCTTTCCAGCTGGCAAAAAAGAAGAACAACTTAAAAAATAGATTTACTTCAGTAAAAAAAAAAAAAACAAGTGAATTGCACCCAATCACTCTAAATGATTTGCCTCAACTTAAAAATTGTGGGATCAATAAGCTAAAAAGAATTATATTGGTTCAGATTGAAAATATTAAGTGTGAATCATTCGCATTTTTTTTTCAGTGTATATGTATTTGAGTGTGAATATGATGGCAGACAAGGAAGGACCCTACAGAGATCATTTAAAGAGAGAGCAGCTCATTTCAAAGAGTACTAAGGGTGTCCCAGAAGTATAACACCAGTGGGCACCCACACTGACATATGGCAACCTACAGGGACCAAGATATTTACCACCAAATCAGTAGACAGAGGAATTGCTGCACATAGAGAAGATGGCTTCTAGCTATTTATAGCAGAGGGAAGGGAACCCAGACTTTGAGATAGCATTCATGGTAAAGGCATTTTGTAGGGTGTCCCTAATCCTGAAAGTTATTTCAGGAATGGTCCTGTAAGTAAAGCTAGGATGGGGAGGCAATGTTACAGGCTGGCTGCCTCTGTCCCATTTATTATCCTCTAGCACAATTCAGCAACTCCATGCGATGGCACAGTTGGCTTCTGAGCACCTCTACTTTTCCATACTCTCTAATGTCAATGGGCATTAATCTCCTGCACAGTGGTCTCACTGGCACACTACCAGCAGTAAAGTGTAAGTCAGGAAAATGTCAGATGAGCATGACTGGCATGTAATTGGTGTAGCTTTCCCACTTTAATTGGTGATTCAATCATGTGGCAAAGTAGGCACAGGGGTTTTTGCTGTCATTATTTATTTAATGTTCTTTGTAATGTTCACGTTATGTGAGTGTGGGTGAGCATGTATAAAGTTTTTATTTGGCTCTCTGGTTTGAGACAGGAGGTTGTAGTACCAGACAGAATAAGGTACAACTAGGTAAAATGCACCAAGCAGTCATTATTGTCTGCCCATCATACCTGTCATTACGGTATGCCAATAGGAATGTATTCTTCACTGACTGAGCACCCTCATCTATTTGGCACAGTTCAGGCTGCAAAAAAACATTTCAAAGTGTCAAATCCTGACTTGGCCACTATCTGTAGAACACTTCACTTCATGCCTCACAGACGTTTGTACATCATACCGTAGGTTTCATGTTAATTCTCCTCATTGTTCTGTGAATCCTGTTCTTATTACTGAAGCACAAGACTACCAGAATGTCACAATGGGTGCTGAGAAGTAGCACAGAGCTTGGAATTTAACCCCCACCGCTTCCCTCAAGTAGCTCCCAAGCTACCACTTCTCGATACTGTGGACAAATAAGGCCACATAAGCTAAAAAACTCCTGTAAGTGAGACAACTGCCTGCCTGTTCTTTGCATCGCAGTCCAGTTTGCCAGAGCTGACCACTAGAGGGCACTGTTTGTCTGCAGGGTAGGGTAGAATTTCACAAAGTCGAGACAGAGGAGTGGAGCTAAACATAAATCTTGATATTTGTCCAAAGTTGTTGCCAGAGCATATTGTAGACTACAGGAGCCACGCCACATGAAAGCAAGGTGCTGAAAAGAGGAGAAACTGTGAGCTCAAGTGAAGGAAATCAAAAGTGAGCTCCCCTTAGTGTCAGAGTGGCCTCTTCATAC
Source organism: Polypterus bichir lapradei (assembly GCA_026402145.1). NCBI lineage: Eukaryota > Metazoa > Chordata > Cladistia > Polypteriformes > Polypteridae > Polypterus > Polypterus bichir. Next base: position 38,840,649 of record JANRMT010062797.1, read on the forward strand.
GTTATATGGCTGGGGGTGGGGATGTGTGCCGTGCTTAACTGAATTCAGAAATTAGATTAGCAGACAATCCAATCACACCAGAGTGTCTGTCAATTTGCAGAAAAGTGTTGTGTTTTTGTCTGAATGCCATTCAAGCCAATAGCTGGCATCCGGCTTACACTGCAATCTGTCAGTTGATGAGAGTCCTTCGTATTCTCACTATTATAATCCATTTAATAAAAAATAAACTGAAGAAGAAGCACTACTTATTATTTCTTTCATAAAACTCTGTTCCTGCCTTCCCCACATCCATTTACAGGAAGCTGAGCATCACTTGCCAAGCAGGAGCCTAGCAGAGACCCCATCATCCATCTATGCATCCATTTTATAACTTCAAATTCCCATTATAGGATGAGGGCCATTGAACCACAGGAAATGTGTACTGGCAATAGAAAAAGGGACACAATATGGGATTGTTATCGGCATTTCAGAGGGTTTTGTACTCCTAGAGATAGAGTTACCAGGAAAAAAAGTAGGCATAGAAAATATGAATGACTCTGAGAATTGTGACATTGGGTCCTCCTCCTCCTTGTAAAGTCTTTAGAATCGTTGAGAGTCAGACAGCACATACCTAAGTAGCCATAACTGCATGTCCTGCCATCTGTAACATTTGGACCAGTGCACAGCGCTTATGGCTCTGAGTGCAACAGAAGGACTAAAAAATGGAGAAATAAATACATACATGTAAGTGCTTCTATGTAGCTTGTATGTTTAAAAGCTTGTTGCTTATTTATTTGTATGCCTGTGTTTCCTATTGAATTAAATAACATATTCAATCAGAAAATACTTCATATTTTGATAAAACTTTGTCTTCATTGGAAATGAGTTTTGCTTACTTCTCAGTACTGTATCAAGAACTTTTATTTTTCCTTTTACTCTAAAGGATGCTCTAGGTCAAATAACATATGCTTTGTCATTTGTAAAACAAGCAACAATAAATAAATACCAGTAATACTGTATATAAAGTAATATATGACGTTTGCCAAGTGATAGAGATGAAGGAAATGGTGCACATACTTACATGCTGAAATGTAGTAGGAAAATAAATGTAGTAACACAGTTATAAAGACACGCATCTACATGAACCTTAAAATATGTTTTATGTACACGGGCTGTCCAAATTGGAGGTTCTGGTGTGTGTTTCCTACTATCTATGTATTGACTGCATTGATTTCTACATCTGCGTGTTCCAAACTGCACTCATTTCTGGATATTTTATGTCTTTATGCCATATACTGCTTTGAAATATCTGCATGAGATTCACATTTATGAAATATAACGTGTCATCGATGAACAATACCTAGTGTATAAGGATGGCTGTGTTGTCTTTATTCAGGGATTGCCCCCCCCCCCCTTAGCATTTAGTTCTCCTATCTGACACTAACTTATATTTAATATTTGAGCATAATATGAGGGACAAACCAGCATCCTAGTCAGGATGGAGCCTGCTCCCTTGTCTGGCCAGGTCGCCATTAAAAAGGAAGGTCAGCAAAGGAACTACGATATTCCCCTTCGGCACCAGGACATGGACATGGACATGGAAGGATGCTGCAGTAGCAGTTACACTGTGGCTGGGGTTCCAGCAGGGACACCCTGGTTAAGCCTGTGAGGCTGGAAAGACAGAGCAGTGGGTGATTGCTATAAGCAGCGTGTCCCCCTGTACCAGTATCCAGTCTGATGAGTCCCAGTATGGAGGGAAGCATGGGAGTTGTGGTCCGTTGGGGCAGCCAGGGGTAGCTGTCGGATATTGACTGCACAAGGACCAGTGTGGTCCTGCCTGAAGCGATTGAGCACCAGAACACTCTCGGGCCGGGTGTTGAAAGTCAATAGAAGTCAGGTGAAGCTCTCTTGGGTGGAGTGGAGGAGTTACAGAAAAGAGAACAAAAAAAAAGGAGAAGAATTAATTGGTTATTTCTGAAAGGAGAACTGGTCATTAAATAGCCTGGAAATGAGACATTTGCTTATTAAAGGACTTTGTTTTAACCTTGGACTGCACTTGCAGCAATAGTGTCAAGAGTTTGGGGCTCTAGCGCGCCCCCCCCCCAGTGGCCAAAATGGTTACTCTCCCCCTCCCAGTGTCTGTGTCTTACTGGCGCCAACAGTGTTTTCCATTCCTTATGCTCCAGATTTTTTGTCTTCTTTACCTAACTACATTTTTATCTTGACCCACTGTTCTTCCTTTAATTTTTTTTTGTAAACTGATTTTTGCTTATTTATCTTTGGTAGTCTTTATGTTACCTGTCATATGTTATAATGACATTTAGTTGAACTGCTCTCTAAAATATTTATTATTTAAGACAGCAGACATATTGAGTGTTTTGGAGGATACAGTAGTCAGACAAGCTGAAGTTGTTACCTGATTTGTCTAAACCAAATTTTTAGAGAACACAGGACACTTAAGGTTAAAGCGTGAATGCTAAGGTCAAATAAATCAATCTGTATTTCTTTGAACCTGCTTAATCCAGTTTTAGGGTTTTCAGGGACTGGCACTAACACCACTTCATTGGTCATGAGGCAGGAGCAGACTCTGGATGGGGCATTAATCCATTTCAAAGCACATTGACGTGTACACTGGCATTCACTCACTTCAGATGGAGGAAGGTTGAGCATCCCGAAAGAAAACATGCAGACATAGGGAGATCTCCACCCCAAGAAAGTAAAGCTTACCTGGAGACCTATAATAGTAACAATAACCAGTTAGCCTCCACACTACCATGTCAAAACAACAATTCAGCATGAGAGACTGTGCATTTTAAAGTTGTCGAAACTCTTTATTTTGGCTAAATTCAGGCAACTTTTTTTTGAGAACCATGGACTTGTATGCTGTGGTTCACATGAGGGCCACTGACGTTGATTCCATCATATCCACTCAATTCGGGGACAGTTATTATCCAGAGGTCATAAGGCCACACACATTGACAAATGCATAAAAGTTTCTTGTATCTATCGTCAGATGTTGCATTAAACATATTGAAGCTTAACTGAATATCAGGTAATCTGTTTGTGTGTCTTATTAATTAAAGTAAAGTTCTGTCAAGGCATGGAGAGTGGTGAGATGTTATGTGTTCATTGGACAATTTCACTGTACTCTGTACACATGGCAATACAATTACTACTATGATAATTAAATTTAAAAACTATTAGTCCATCTTAATTAATTAAAATATGAGTGATGTTGTATTGACGGTCTGTTTTGTGTTTAGTGTCCATTTCTTGTATAATTCTACCGTCTCTAGTCTGTGACAGACATGCAAATAATGGTTGTGTTGTACTATTTCCATATGACAATAAATCTGAGCTTTCAGTGTTGTGCATTCACTCACATGCGAGTGTGAATGGCACCAAGCAAGCTGCCTGAATGATATCAAACAAAAATCTCAGATATAGCACAAAATATGAGCAAAATATTGTACCAAAGGAATAAATAAAATGTCAAAATGCAAAATCAACTGCCAGTTTGTGACAGTCATCTCATATCAATCAGCACCATGGACAGCTATCATGAATGTCAGACCCTCTTAAAACTACTCAAGGCTTAACTAATGATAAAACGTGAAGATGTTAGATGTCTGACACTGTACAACATTTAGTTCCAGTTAGGTTACCATGACTAATACTGGGTGGTTTCAGAGCCAGGAAAGGACATTGCCTCTGCTTTTGAATCCCACTAGCTATACTGGAGTTTTTTTTTCCTCAGAGATTTTTCCACAAGGTTTAAAGAACTGGATGCAAAGCTGAACATTGGGTAAGCTGATTTGTGTCTTCAATTAATTATAATCAAGTGCTATCTTTTAGTGCGTTTCTGTTTGTTATGATGCCCAAGAATAGCCCCTTGTATATGTTGATTAAATATGCAAGTGAGAATTTCCCTGTCCTCTGTACTCAGGACAATACCCCTACTGCAATAATGATATTCTAAAATGGATAGGGTGGAATAAAGAACTATCAGTTCCATCTTGATTAATGTCAGTAACATACTTTTTAGACAAATATCAGTAAATTAATTTTACAGACAACTGTGACTTTTTCTTGTATGTAGAAGGATTCCATCTCAGTTATTCTTGCCGGGGGCATCCTCTTTTCTTAAGGCTCTCCCTTCAAGGCATTCTCTCCAGTGCAGCAATTGTGATTACAGACAATAAGAACTGCTCAAGCTACCTCCATCCCTTTGGCGTTTACTCCTTAATGTTCCTATCTGTCAAATCATCCACAGTTTACCTTTTACCTGTGTCAGGTTAAGTGTAGACTATAGAGACGAGTCATGAAAAGGGCAGGATGGCCAGCTTGCATTTTGCAAGATTGTTCAGTGCTGGATAAATTAAAGAAAGGTCCTCACCATCCTGGGAATTAATGAACAGGGCACCAGGGACATTTGTCTGTTTATTTACTTCATTTTGATTGCAGCACAATTAAATCCCTCATGTGTCTTTTGAAACATTGATGCATACTTGACCTGAAATGATGGAAGTTGGTATTCTGTAGATTGTTTCTGAAGCAGAATTACAATGATAGTTCTCCGTGGTAATGGATGAATTATCCTGATGAATGTACTTTAACTGCTCTGTTAAATGTACTTACCCCCTGGAAAGCACTTTAACATTAAAGACCCCCCACCACCCCCTGCTACTTCCCGCTGAAATGCTCACTATCTACTGTTAATAGGAGCGAGGCGGCCAGAGGATGCTGCCTTTATCTGCAGTGCTGCCAAAGGTTCAAGGGCTTAGTTCCAAATCAGGCAAATTCCAAAGCATGGCACCAGGTGGGTGCACTTATTTTTGAGTGAGACTTCAGGCTGTAACATTTCAGTAACATACATTAAGAATGCTAGACCTATTCAAAAGGAAACAATCCACACTGGAGTCTCTATGTTGTAGTTTGGCTCTTTTAGTCTTCCTTGCCACTGTTGCTGAGATTCCATTTTGCAGACAGAGTGCTCCGATGCCTAACCCACTGGATGTTAATCCTCAAAGATGTCAGTTCAGTCCCTACCACAGACTCCCTGCTTTGCTTAAACTACCTGTGCTCCAGTTGTAAAAATTAGATAGAGCCTTTGATATGGTGGTCACAACAGAAAGGCACTATATAAAATGACGATTGTTTGCAAGTTAACATTGTGCAAGCTTTAAAATGTTCAAAACTACAGATCTCAGTGCCTCCCTTGACATGTGGCCTCGCTGTCCTTTTCACGGTGACAAACCCACTGTGTTTTACTCAAATGGTGATACAATACTCTGCTGGCATTTTCAAGTTACTATCAATCATTTGTTGAACCTGTCAAGGTCAGCATCACTGTAGCCTTTAACAATTTCTTATTCTCTTTCCTAAACAATCTTATTATCGGTATTTTTGTCAAAAAACTTCAGCTGTTTGTGTCCAGCAGGGAGCATTAGCTCCACAAATCGTCCAGGTTCAAAACTCGGAAATGCATTGTGTAAGATCACTCCACCTCAAAATAACATCCAAATTGAATTACGACACTGATTGCAATTTTACGCTTAGCTTGTCTTAAAGAATCATGCACCACACAGTCCACATCAGACACCCCACTGAATATCAGAAGCGATGAGACACAGCAGTTAGCTGACGTGCTCTCAGTGCTCCAGCTGCTATCTTTTCCAGGTACTGTTGGAATGTGCAGAGGTTTATAATGTGGAAAGTTATGGAGGGCCAGCTATTGTGGTGCTCCACTGTGTCCGGGCCCCAGTCATTGTGGATTTCTCAAATACCAAGATGTGGTAACATTTTTTATAAGTTTAAGAACATATAAAAATTCACAAATGAGAGGAGACCATTCACTCCATCAACCTTGTTTGTATAGCCAGTGGCTAAGCTGACCCAATAACTCATTCAGATTCTTATTAAAGGTTGTGAAGGTTTTGGCTTCAACTCTATGACTCTGTAGTTTGTTCCAAAGTCCCACAACAATTTGCGTAAGGAGGTTCTTCCAAGCTTCAGTCCTAAGTGGACTTCCCTTTAATTTCCACTGATGTCTTCGAGTATGTAATTCACTGTTAACCTAAAAGAATTCTACTGGAACTACTTTAGCCTTTGAGGCATTAAGTCGCCAGGCAGTCTCCTCTGCTGAAGACTAAACAGGTTTAATTCTCTGTGTCTGTCAGAGTAGGACATGTCCTAGTCCTGGGATACACCTGGTGCTCCCCTCTGCACAGATCAAGTGCTGTTATGTGTTTTTTGTAGTGTGGTGGCCAGAACTGCACCCAAAACTCCAGATGCAGTCTCATTAGTGCATTATATAGTTTAGGCATAATGTTCTTTGATTTATATTCAGCAGTTGTTATGATTAACTGTCTAAAAACTTCTGCACATTGCCTAGATGATGAAATCGTTTTGTCAATATTAAGCCCTAAATCCTTTTCAGAGGTTGCTCCCTGTATGACAGTGTCTCTCATCTTGTATTTATAATTGATATTCCTTTTGCCCACATGTAGCACTTTGTACTTTTGTACATTACACTGCATTTTTGTAATTGTTTGTCCTGTTCTGAAGATTGTCCCGGTCTTTTTGAATTGTATTTGCTGCCTCCTCAGTGTCTGCCATTGCTCCAATTTTAGTATCATCTACAAATTTCACAAGTTAGTAATACTAACTCTACTGAAATCAAAGTCTTTACTATAAACAAGAAAGGGTAACAGTCCAAGGACAGACCTCTGAGGGACTCCACCAATGACCTCACCTCACATGAAGCATTCTCCTCTTTGGTTAACCAACTTGAGCTTCAGCGTTTTAGGGTCACCTCTGATGTGTACAGTTTCAACTTTCAAAATCAAACTATGGTGTGGGACTGAGACAAAGGCTTTTTGAAAGTCGAAGTAAATTATGTTGTATGCTTTGTTTTTGTCAAGTACTCCAGTTGCCTGTTCAAAAAATTCTAAAGGATTGGTTTGGCAGGATTCTTCCTCTCAAATGTTTGTTCAGTTTGTTGGCTATTTTTTTCTCCTTTTGTGTCCCTGAGGCTTCTTAAATTCTCTTTTATAATTATTTTACTGCATCAAAAAATTGACGCTTGCTGTTTGTTTGGGCTTCAATTGCATTTTTTTTTGGTTGCTCCTTTGACCTTTCGATGTTTTTTTTTTTTTTTAAAGATTGTATGATTTTGGTACCATAATACAGTCAGTGTTTAACTAGGGGCTTATCACCTGTTTGCTTGAAATCTCTGGGAACAAAGAACTTTCTCAAAGCCCATACAAACTGATACAGCGTAATAGTGAAAACAAAAAGCAAACATGTACAGTATGATAAAAAGGAAAAGCAAACAATGTAACCTTATGAGGATAATAATAGACAGGAATAACAATGCACATTATATTTTATCAGCAGGTATGATGTTTCACAAGCCAGAAATGCATAAGAGTGTAAACTCCTTAAAAGCACAGACCACTATGACCTATTGAGCACTGATTGAACTTCACTGCTGCCTATGTTGTTCCTAAAAGAGAAACTAAAGCAGTGAGGTCAGGAGAAAGTAAAACCGAGTGTAGGAATGGCCAGCTGCTTTCACCCACACTGACACTACGCACTCCCATTTGCCTGCTGTTACTTTGTGCTGCTGTGATTCTCCACATGTAAGAGTCACTGTAAATTGTGCAAGCTGTGCAGCGCTACTGACAAAACAAATAGACGCGCATTGACTGTTATATCTTATCTGTTTTTTTGAAATCAGTTCTCCAGGTGAGGGTCGAGTGGCAGCAGCCCAGGAAAGTTAGCCTAGACTTCCCTGTCCCCAGCTACAGACTCCAGCTTTTTCTAGGGAATGCTTATGTGTCCCCAAGCCAGCTGAGATTATAATCCATCCAGCATGTCCTGGGTCTACCACAGGGTCTCTATCCAGCGGAGTCAGCCTGGAGCAAACTCTACCAGTCGATATACATCCCTGTCCTCAGCTGGTCATAAACTGTAAGTAACTGCCAGTACAAGTGGCAGAAATTACATAGATGACGATGGCATAGTTTGGTGCCACACTTTTCAACTGTGGCAATTCTTGTGACTCTGACTTCCTGATACTGACATGCTTTTATCAAATTCCACTTAATATTTGTCACCTCATTATTTTGTATATTTATTTCTATTTCTCCAGTTAGTGACCCAAGTAACTAAATAGGAAGACCATGTTGATCTTCAACCATTTGGTTGCCAGCATTTAGGATTACTACTGTATTGTCACCTTGCCTGATGAAGGGGCCTTAGATGCCTCGAAAGCTTGCATTTGTAATCGTATTTAGTTAACCAATAAACGGTGTCATTTCACTCTACTTTCTCCTGTATCAGTCTATGGCTAACACGGTACAACACTCTACTGCTACTGTATTGTGAGGATGGGAGGTACTCTGTGCCTGTGTTACCTGCCTTCCTTTCCTAGTCTTCACTTTATAGGCTCGATACTTTGATGGACAAATGTAAACATTCAAACAATTTGGAGTTCTGTTACATGTTAAAGAAGAAATGTTAAGGGCATAGTGTCTTGATTGAGCATTGTGCTAAATTCATGGTGGGTGTCGCCCAAAGAATTGGGGGCACTCTAAGGCCTCGTCTACACGTACCCGGGTATGTTTTTAAAACGGGAGTTTTCCTCCTCCTTTTTTTTTTTTAAAAAAAAATCCCATCCATATGAGCACCATTTTTTTTTTAAATCTCCATCCACATAAAAATTATATCATTTAGATTATGTCTATCACACTTTTTTTTCAAATGTGCGTTCAGCATGAAATTTGCGAAAGTACGGGCATCATGAACACTACCTGGCCATTTCACTACAATATCTATAATTGAACGTTCACATTCCGCTCAAATAATCCATGGAATTTGTGGTTGGCTGCTTTATTTCTACACGGGTCTCAGTGAAACCCTGCTACAAGTTCCTCTATTTTGGACGCAGTGACAGGTAATTGTATATACGCAAGGCTCAAGTGAACTGCAATGGCTTCACGCACTCGCTTTACTATTTTAGAAATCACCTGTCTTGATAACCCAAATGTGTTTGCCTTCTTACATAATCTCCCTCATCTGCTAAACAGTAGAGTGTGCAGACAATTTTTTAACAACGCTGACTGGTGCTCTCACTACAGTTGTCTTTCCTTCGATGTGCGGGCGAAGCAGTTCACTCAAAGACAACAGTGATGTCCTTGACAAACGAAACTTCTTGTCACCAACAACCACTTCGTTCTCAAAGCTGTCCCACCCACTAGAGGTCTGTGTCATCAGAGTGTTTCATGTAGCAGTGACCTCTGTAGCGCATTCTGACGCCTCTGTTACTCGATATACAGTAGTGATACAGTGATTGTACATTTAAATGTAAACATGTAAATTTCCAGTTAACTCCAGCATTATTTTAGCTACAACCACAATTACATGAAATTGCCTCACGTAAATAAAATGGATAATGTTGCATTCACTGACGTCAAAAGTGGCGCACACTCTGATGTTACAAGCCAAAAACTCAGTTTTCCCTGTCTACACGTAAACAAGGAAGACGGAGTTTCTAAATATCTTAACCCTGGAAAGAGTTTTTCAAAAGCTCCATTTTCAGGGACATAAAACATTGTTTGCCTGTGGACAAAAGGGCACAACGCATACAAAAATCTATGTTTTAAAATATACCCGGTGTGGACGCGGCCCGGACACAGACAGGCAGACATGTTGTTAAATCACCACCACATGTTTATTTACACTATTTACAGAATTTAAGTCAGTGCACACACGAACCCCCACACAGTCCTTCCTCTTCGGGCCGCCTCCACTCTTTCTCCTGCTTTGTTCTGCTTCCACCCGACTCCAGCCTCGAATGAAGGGAGACGGCCCCTTTTATTTCATCCCGGATGGGCTCCAGGTGTTTCCCGGCACTCCTCCCTGGACGCGCCCCAGTGTGGCGGAAGTGCCGGCTGTTCTCCCGGAAGCTCTCTGGGTGTCCCTGCTCCTTTTCCCCCCAGCACTTCCTGGTGTGGTGGAAGTGCTGAGGTCCAGGGTCCCCAAGGCATTGAGGCGCCCCCTGGCGGTGACCACGGGTCCCTACAGGGTTGGGCTTCCATGCCCTCTACCCGTGGCCCCCAAAGCAACCAGGATGGCTGCCCCCACGTGATCCAGGGCGGGCATAGACCCTCTTCTGGTCCCTCAAGGCGTCCCGGCTGGGTTGTTGCCCCTGGCATCCCTGACACCGGGTACATATGGACAGAGTCTAAGTACTGCCTAAGTAGAACCTGTGCCAAAAGCTTTACAATGCTAAGCCTAAAGCAACCTGCAGCAATCCCATGGGCAGGATACCCAGTTCTACCTGGCACCCCATCTAAGTTTCAGCACTCCCTCTAAAACTACAGTTTGGAAAATAAAGGAAGTGTTTATGACACAGATGATTGTGTTGATGACTCCCATGGAGCATTTTGGGAGCCCCTGGTAGAGCAGGACCAGTGGATGTGCCCTAGCAGGATCATTTCAAGTCAGTTGTGCTTACTGCTGTTACTACATAAATAAGCAGGCAGCAGGTGCACAAGTGTAGCACAAAAGCACTCAACCCAGGGTCAGGGTTTATTTTAGCCTGTGTGGCGGACTTTTGTAACAATCAAATCCTGACTCTGTTTTTCCCCACCTACTGGCTTTGCTCTCTGTTTTTCTGATTTAATTAAAAGCAAGACAGCGCATCAATTTTTCCGGCATCGGGCCGAGATGACAGTGCTCAAATTGAAAGTGAGTACGGCAGTAAAGGTTGAGAAAGAGCCAGTCCATCATTAACATGGAATACAATTCTGGGTGCCATGTAACAAGATTAGAAATGTTATTATCATCCGTCCAAACACTTCCCCCCCTCTCCTCGACCCTGTGGCGTTGCTCTGTGTCATTTGTAGGAAGGGAAGTTGTGGGAAGTTATGCAGACTTATTGCCCTGCTTAGGCTTCAGAGTGCCACTCAGGGATGGAGTAAAAGAACTGAGACGGTTACAGTTCTGTAAATGACATGGTTCAGTCTTGAGAAGGATGAGACCTCTGATAGGGGAGCCTCATCTGAGTGTTAAGTTGTTGCTGGACTTCCGCAGAATTGCAATGAAAATCTATGGAATCTGTGGAGTCCAAGCTTTAGCGGATTCATACTTCCTGCTCCTGTTGCCACTGTGTTCAAGAAATTATACTACTCTTATATTTAATTCTATTAATTATATCTGAAGGCGGCATAGTGGTGTAGTGGTTAGCACTGCTGCCTCACAGCTCAGGTCACATTTTTGGCTATCTATGTCCACCATAGTTGGCAGACATGTTCCTAGCACTCAAGGACACGTAAAAGACCATTCCACCATTATAATACACTCAAAACTAGTTCAGTTTCTCCCTCCCCATTGACATCAATGCATTTCGCCAAGTTTGGTGAAGTTCCCCAAAATGTTTGCGATTTTGCTAAACTCAAGGTGAAGTGCATTTAGCAGGTTTCAATCATTACTAACACCATTCAATAACGTCTTGCAAAAATGATGAAAACTCAAGGACCAGTAATGCTATAACACGATAAAGTCCTTAGGAATAGTGAACAAAGCCTTTGGCTAATATTGTTAACCCAGGAGGGTCCCAGTTTACTCAAAGTTGGTTCACTTCCCTTCAAAGCACCTGAGGGGCTGATTTTGTTCTTCTTCATGATGCATATTTTTTAAAGTGACCAATGCTGGGGATATTCTGGTGTGCACAATGGCTACTTTGAGGCGATGGACTTTACCCTGAGTCAATTCCCTGGAAGTGTAAGCAGGTTGTGGGGAGCTGACATACCTAGAGTGGCGTTACGCTTACGCCAGCATGCCCAGCAGGCTCTGGTATCTGCTTTTGCTAACTAGATCCATATAACACATGTCAGAGGAGTGATTTGGAGTTACACAACCAGAACCAGTCTCCACTTTTTACAAAGGCCGTTCAAACCGGCCGCTTTTGATACAATTGTGAGCTTTGACAGTCGGTCAATCAAGTGCATGATCTCCACGGAGACCATGCAAAACTGGCCACGGACTGACTGTGTAGCAGCGCAGGTAATAATCATGTTTTATTGTGTAATTTGTGGTCAGTGGGTTGAAAAGGACCGTGATTGTTCAATCTGCCACTGCCCATATATATTGTATTGTAAGATTGCTTTACATTTTTTATAGGCTCCATTTTAAACAGTTTGCTTGGGGTGAAAGAAGAAAAGAAAATAAATTCAATTTTGAAAGCCAAAATGTGAAACATGGACAGCATTGCCTTCTCTTTCAGAAGTGGAAGCAGAGTGCTGGTGAAGATTTGAGAAGCCTAAATTCAGCACTGCATTTTGTGTGTGACATTTAGACAAAATGCTCGAATCATCGTGAGGCTTCTGTTGGCTGCTTGGTTTTTACTGTTAAGCATCCATCCATCCATCCATCTTCCAAGCACTGTCCAATTAACACTCTTAGGGAGCTGCAGCATTTCCCTGGCAGGACTGAGGGAAAAAAAAACAGGAGTCAAGCCTGGATAGGACAGAACAGGGCATACATAGAGTAACGCAGTTCTAAAAATCAAATTCCCCTGATGAAGAGCAGACATTGGTAGTCTTCAAACAGCTGTAAGATCCTGACGGTGCAATACATTTAAGAAGGATGCATTACTGGAGAGTGAGATGTTCAAGAAACTCAGTGCTCTGACAAATAAATTGTCCAACCACCCATGTGTTGGGGAAGAACAAGTCCACAGTGGTGGACAGCATTATGTTAAAGATATTATGAAAGAATAGTGCCCTTGTGGAGAAAGACAGAAGAAGGGATATATGAAAATGGGTTCATTTAATATAAAATTAACACAACTACAATTGAGTATCTGGAGGGGTGGCTCTCTCACTTTCTCATCTATAAGGACCACCAAAGCACTCTCCCTTTTTACGTCCTGTCTTCCTTTCTCCCATATTCTGTTATAAGCCAGGCACTTCTTATTCCCACCGGTGAGCAGGCCATCACTTCTCCCATGTCTAGACTCATGGCTGCAAACTGAAATTCTCCCCTGGAGCCAGGGGCACTAGGCTGGAGCTTCAGATATGAAAACCAGGGGCCCTTGAGTCTCATCCAGCCCTGAAAGAGCGAGGAGTCCAAGGCAGCCTTTATAAGAGATCACTACAGTCCAACTCTGATACTGTAAGCTGGGTTAGAGAGCCATGTCCTCAAGGACATCATGTTAAAATGGACAAAATGGCTCCAGCTTCCTTAGTTAGAAACCCTAAAACTAACAAGCACTTGTAGAAGGACAGTGTTTCCAAAGTGAATGGAGCATAGCCTCACCAAGAAGCTTAATGCAAAAGGTTCAAACTGCTACTGCTGAAGAGTGACATGTTCAGCTTTGGACTTTTTTAAACGTCATTATGTGTATGATAGCATGATGTCCAAACTTCAGCCTACACCAACTGGAGCCTAACATCTCAGAATTTACCACACTGAACACTGAGCTGATAAGAAGTACAAAATAATGCACTTTGTAAACAGGACCCGTGCTTATAGAGTAATACAATAATTTCAAAAAATCCACTTTGATTTGAAGAGAAATGAATGTAGAGGAATAGTGACATTTTTATGATGGCGGAAAAAGACTGTGTCCACAAGTCACTGCAACAGAAGTGCTGATGAATTGGAGGAGCCATCAGATGTGGAGAAGTGAGAGGATTTCACCAGATCTACGTGGAGACACTCGTTTGACTGATTGACTGTGTTCTGACCAACCCCTTGAACCTCCCTTGTAAGATCCCATTACAGTGTCCATAACAAGTATTCACCCCTGCACCCCCTTGGAAGTTTGCACTTATACAACAATGGATGTCATTTGGCTTTTTTGGCAGTGATCAATAGATAAAGACTCTTATAGTAAAAACAGATCTGTGCTGTTAATGACAAATTAACAACACAAAATAATTTATTGCTTAAGTACTGACCCACTCCTTGTCACTAATTAGTAGATGTGCCTTTGCAAGCCATGACAGCCTGGAGTCAGTGTACTCGAATCTCTATAAGCTTTGCACATCTGTCCCCTGCCATTTTTTCCCATTCTTCTTTGCCACACTACTCAAGATCTGTCAGGTTATATGGATGTCGTGAGTGAACTGCCTTTGTCAAGTCTAGCCGCAAATTCTCAATTCGATTGAGGTTTAGATTCTGACTTAATCACTCCAGGACATTAACATTGTTGTTTTAAGCCATTTCTGTGCAGCTGTGTTTTTATTTATGGGGATGTTGTCTTGCTAAAAAAACAAATCTTCTCCCGAGATGTAAATTTCTTGCAGAGTGCATCAGGTTTGACTCCAGCATTTTCCTAGATGTTGCTGCATTCATTTCACTTTCTACCATCACAAGCCTTCCAAGCCTTGCTGCAGGCACGTACCTCCACCACATGATGCTGCCCCTACCATGCTTCATTGTGCAGCATGGCCAAAAAGCTCAATTTTGGTCTTGCCAGATCACACAACCATACAAACGTAAGAGCTTCCAATGTGCCTTTTGGAAAACTCTGTCTGAGAGATTGTGTGTGTGTGTTTTCTCTTTGCCACTCTCCCATAAAGCACCCAGGCAACAAGTTGTTGTCTGCACAATTTCTCCAGTCTCAGCTCCTGAAGGTTGTGAATCCTCTAGGTTAATTTAGGTCTCTTGGTGGCCACACTAGTCTTCTTCTTGTTTGATTACCCAGTTTTTGCGTACTACCTGCTCCAGTTGATTTTAACAGCTGTGACATACTGTTTCTGTTTCTTAACGACTGACTTAATTGGACTCCAAGGGACATTCATTGGCTTGGAGATTTTCTTGTCTCCAGCCCTGGACTTGTGCACTTCACACACCTTTTCATGGAGTAGCTTGGAGTGTTCTTTTGTCTTCATTATGTAGGTTATGCCACCATACTAACTTCCCACAAGTCTGACCCTCCAGATAAGGTGCATTTACACTACAATCAGCTGAAATGCCAGACAGATTATCTTCATTTAACTAACTTTGTGAACTTCTAAAACCTTTGCCTGAACCAGTGATGATTTAGAGCAGCCGTGCCCAAGCGCAGTCCTGGGGACCCCCTGTGCCTACAGGTTTTTTTTCCAATGAGATTCACAGTCAGTGATAATAACAATATTACCTGATCTCATTTAATTAGCTGCTGTTTTTCTCTTTTCTCTTACTCTGTATATAAAAAAAAAACACTGCAGTATGATTTTTATATTTATAAGACATTTAGAAATATTTTTTGTTATAGCTTAGTGCTTGACTCACTTTTGTTGTTTTCCTATTATTTTGCTGTTTTCTGTGTAGTTTTCTCCCTTTAGTGTATCCTAATAATGACAATCATAACCAAGCAGACCAGACCCCTGGATAACAGCAGTGAATAATGAAAGGCTGCAGCTATTTCAGTGTCAGACCCCCTAATTAGTAAATGATGGACTGAATAGCCAGAACACTGGGATGAAAATATTGTTAAACAAATAAAACAAACTACATTATCCCCATATACGTACCAGGTTAGTGCATTTTAACAAAATTTACCAAGCGAACTTTTGTAATTTCTACTTTGGGAAATAACAGCAGAACACTCAATTAGCCTAGGAGTCCAATTTAAAACAGAAGATGGTTTGAACAAAAACCTGCAGCCACAGGGGGTCCCCAGAACTGAGTTTGGGAATCCCTGATTTAGGGGGTGAATAATTATATGATCGCTTATTTCCTGTTTTATACTTTTAATTAATTTACACCATTTTGCAAAGATCTGTTTCCACTTTTACATTAAAGAGCCTTTTCCTTTTACTCAGTGTCAAGAAAGCCAAATTAAATCCACAATGATTGAATTTTGTATAATAGAAAAAAGTGTGAAAACTTTCAAGGGCTTTTTATAGACGCTACAGGTGAAATGCATAACGTGGGGTCAGATTAAATTTACACAAGAACAAAAGAAGGTAGGAGCTCCTGTCTTTATGTGACTGCTCACAGGCCCACTTGAGTTTCACTCTGTCATACTGACTGAAGTTTTTAAGCTTTACAGTGCCACTTGTTTCTTTTATTCCGAATTGCATCGATGGAGTGCTTTGAAAGGTGCTGTATAAAAGAGTGGAACTGACTGATAGCTGTGGCCAAGAAGGTAGCAGAATGGGAAAGTGTCCTGTTCAACACCTGAAGCGCTGCTGCACAAGGAAAGGAAGCAGATGTGGGAGCACAATGCCTCCAGGGTCAGGTAAATAGCAACTTTTTTTTTTAAATGCTATTATTTGAAAGAAGACCTCATGTCTTACAAAACACAAATCGGGCCTCGTGCAGGTCTCGGCTCTATTCCATTCCGCAAATTGAAAGACTCGCAAAGTCTTCCTGGGATATTGTTAATCAAACATCTTAGCCTGTGTGTGTTTTTTTGATAAAGGAAGGTGAGTGATAGATAGAGAGGGCTGTGATGTATTGGACTAGATGAGAATCGTCTTCGGCTGACAGATGACAGACAGTCTATTTGACAGCTCAAAGAGTGCATGCTTGTAACTTTCAATCTCATTTAATACAAAAACAGAGGGAGGGCGGCAGGGAGGGAGGTGAGTGTTGTTTATTCGCTTTTATAAGGGTTAGGTTAACCCACTCTAAAGCGGTCTTATAAGACAGCTGTCTGTACAGAAGCCCGCCAGCCAGACAGACAGACACAAATGCAACAAAGGCTGCACCCAGTTAAGCTTTGTGAGGGCTTGTAGATGTTAATGCAGCTCTGGGAAAACAACAGCAAGGGAAACAAAATGGGGAAAGAACAATCCATTTCCAAATGAGTCTGCCTAGCCGCAGGAAACCCCAACTATTCAGGGTAAAATTTAGG
This sequence comes from Polypterus bichir lapradei, assembly GCA_026402145.1. Lineage (NCBI taxonomy): Eukaryota > Metazoa > Chordata > Cladistia > Polypteriformes > Polypteridae > Polypterus > Polypterus bichir. The sequence continues at coordinate 38,857,486 of JANRMT010062797.1, forward strand.
GCAATAGGGGTTGGAGTCCATCACAGCAGCACTGGGGCAAGGCAGGACCAAACCCTGGACAGGGTGCCAGTACACCCACACTATTGCGCACGTCCACAAGGTCACTTTCATAACTGCCATTTAACTCAACCTGCACACATTTGGGATGTGGGAGACAAACTGGATAAAAGACCAGAAGAAATGGGTAAGCTCCACTATGACAGCAGTCAGGCTGGGATTCAGGTGTTGGGAGACTATCACAGGACAAATCTGTAAAGACAACAGGAGGGGGTCCCCAACCTCTGCTTATTGCACCAGCAGTTGAGGCTTTTGCTTTGTTTATGGTAACAGCAGCAGCATGACAAAAGGGACAAGGGCACCCTTTGATGAAGACAATGAGGGCGAAAGAAAGTGGAATCTTCAGCCACGTGATTAGAGAGAGCTGCTGTATCTTTGCAGGTCAACTTTATGTTGTCTGTTTTTATTATTTTTTTTTAAGATCATAATTTTATTTTAAATACGTCAAATGTGAAGTGAGTATAGCTTGTTTTACATCTAAAACCATCCCTTCTTTCACCCTTGCCATCTGAAGCAAAATGAAATATAAGTGGAAAAATAATGGCTATGCAAAAGAGGGCAGCAGACATACCACTAGACCAGAAGCTAAAATGTCAGAGAAAAGGCCGAAAGGAAGAAAGCTTATCACGTCAGCAATCGCTCATCACCCAGCATTCAAGCAGCCAGGTGGCAGATAGCCATTCTTGATATTCTAAATGGATAACTTATTAATCCACAGAAATGTCTAGAAGAAGCAGGCTGTAGGAAGAAGACTTCCTGAGAAACGAGAAGAGATAATATCCAGTGAGTGGCCAGTGCCTACATGGCAGTAAGAGGGCCCAAGAAGAAAGGCCTCCACCATATAGAAGTGGGTAGAGGATGAGCAGCGTCAACATACTGTAGAGTGAGAGTGGGATGTTAATAGAGAGAGCTGAGCACAGAGAGTCAGAGACCCTCACACACTGACAATACAGTAAACCTGCCTTCAATTATATAATGTAAGTGAATCAGAGGCATTCAGCTGCACATTCCCATGAATGTCAGTCGTGTGGTCTGACATGACCAGCAACACACTCCAACAACTCCACAACTCACCCCTACAAAACTGGTCAGGTTTGATGTTGCCTTTAGACACAGGAATGGGCTCTGTGTGCATGAGAATTGACACCCAATGAATGCTCATCGAGAAGTACAATGCAAATAAAATAGTGATGAAGAATAAGGAGCGTGGGTATTTGACCTCACAAACGTAGAGAAGTTCATCTGTCTGATGTCTTGTGTTTTGTTACCACAACAGAATGTAAAAAAGAAAAACAAGGCTGTGATTATGATTGAACCTTCAATGCCTGTTAACTCTTCAGATAGCACCAGCTCTATCAGTGAGCATGCTATTGGCTGTCACAAAAAAGGACGAGCATCACTGTGCTGGAAAATTGGCGTACAGTCACTAAATGTGACATTTCTAGTGATTTTCATTTATGTATATTGACAAGGTCCAGCAACAAGTTCAGCAACTGCTGACTACAAATCTGACATACCCCCCATCTAGAAGTTACGTAAAGCGACAGAGAAAGGCCCCTGAAGAGGTTTAAAGACTTTTACAGGTCGGGTCAGGTTGGGGAGCATGCAATGTTAACGCTCATAACTGCACCCACCACATGATGAAGTAGCTTGGGATCCCAGATGGCAACACTAAGGGCACACACGGGGTCTAGTCTCACCCTCTAGAAATGACAATCTATCTGCCACGACCAGGTGTTATATGGGTGTCCCCTTGGTCTGGTCCAGCCGGATCACCCTTGGGGAATTGCCCGGTAGTGCTGTAACTGACAGGACTCTGTGAGCAACTTCTTGTTTGACACCCAAGGATTCTCCGAAGAGACACAATAACAAAGGAATCCAGTCTTCCTCTCAGGTCACTGGATAGCGGCCATGTCTCACAATCATATAGCAAACAAGGAAGCATCAGGACTCTAAAGACTTCAAACTTCGTCCTTTTGCAAAGATATCAGGAGCATCACACACCCCTTTCCAGTTACCTCATGACCCCCCCATGCTCTCCCAATTCTTCTACTGACTTCATAGGAAGAGTCACCAGAAACATGAATGTTGCTGCCAAATTAAGTAAACCTCTTGACAAGATTGACAGTCTCTCTACAGATAGACACACTGCTGATGGTTGTGCCCAAGAGGACATTAAAGGCCTGAATCTTGGTTTTTTTGAAGGAAAATCACAAGCCCAGACACTCAGACTCCTTGCTCTGTCTCTTGAGAGCCCCGTTCAGAGCCTCCATTGACTCTGCAAAGATCACAGCATCATTGGCAACGTCAAGATCAGTGAGTCTTCTTTTACCAACAGATGCCCCACAGCCGCTGGACCCCACGACCTTGCCCAACACCCAGTTCATGCAAACACTGAACAGAGTAGGACAAACAAACAAACAAACAAACATTTATTTATATAGCACATTTTCATACAAACAGTAGCTCAAAGTGCTTTACATAATAAAGAATAGAAAAATAAAAGACACAATAAGAAAAACAAAATAAATCAACATTAATTAACATCGAATAAGAGTAAGGTCCAATGGCCAGGGGGGACAGAAAAAACAAAAAAAAAACTCCAGATGGCTGGAGAAAAAAATAAAATCTGTAGGGATTCCAGACCATGAGACCGCCCAGTCCCCTCTGGAAGAATACATCCCTGACGAACCCCAGAATCAACTGGAAAAGACACAGAGGTTCTGCCTCCATTCTGCATAACATGCACTGTACCAGTGGACAGGCCACTCGTTTTGCCTCCGGCAACTTTGGGAGGATCCCGCAAAGTCTCAGAATGTCCCACAGGGAAGCTCGATAATCTGAGTCAAATGCTTTACAAAAATCTACAAAGTCTGCAAAGAAGCTCTTCTGATATTCGTGTTTGCACTCCAAGAGAACCCTCAATGCCAGAATGTGGTTGATGGTAGACCTCTTTGCCATAAAACCAGACTGCTCCGGTCACTGGTAGGTGAGCAAGTGATCACGGATCCTATTGAGGATGACCCTAGCAAGGACCTTACCTGGCACAGAGAGAAGTCTTATACCCCTATAGTTGCCACAATCCAGGCGATCACCCTTCCCTTTCTATATAGGGATGACGCCTGTCTCCCAAATCAAAGCTATGGTTGCTTTCAGTGCAAGGAGGATAGCCTTACCACCAGCCTGGAGAAGTTTACCCTCTATACCACAGATTCCTGCAGCCTTCCCAGCCCTCAGTTAGTTCACCATCAGTGCAATATCAGTGAGACTGGGTGGTTCACAGCTAATTGGAGGATCAGCCTCAAGAACTGTGGACCCAGTGATATCCAATGTCCTAGCTGGAGGATCAGTTTTGAACAGCTGCTCAAAGTAGCTAGCCCAGCGGGTCACAACTGCAGTGTCGGCCGTAAGGACCATTCCATCACCCAGCTTAACTGTGACTCTCAGAGGAACAGATTTGGATGTGCGTAATGCTGTCATTCCTTTGTAAGCAGGACGTGGGTCACTAAACCATAGTTATTAGCTATTACACAAAGACTTAAATCTACATTTCATTATGAGGAGCAAGGGTCACCTATGGAGACAATAATAGAGATGTCAAAAGCATCTATACAAACTTTTAAGTGTGTTCTTAAAGTACCCCTACAGGGGCTTGTGATGGATGAAAAGCCCAACCAAAGAAAGTTATAACTGGTGATTTGTTTCATGGATGAACCAAACATAGCATGAAATAGTAACTGAGACCACCTATATGGGCCTTTAGGTTCGATCTCTAAAATCGCCCATGGGGGTCTGTAAAGTACCAGTGCCCCATGTAAGTTTGGTTGTAGCTTTGTGCTCAGCATTGCCAGTGTAGATTTGAGTCCCCTATGATCCTAAATTACAGCTAAGTGGGGTTGATAAAGGTGGATGGATTTTTGAAGCTTTACAAAGACCAATGCAGACTTTTAAGGGGTACTGTTCTTCATCATTGAAATGGCCTGTAATGGAAACTCTAAACCCATCTATGAATAATTGTAAATGGGAATAAAGACCACATACACAGTCTTTATATGGGATCTTTGAAGACCCCTTATACAGGCTTGTAAAGGGGGTGACATACCTCCTATAAACACTTGCAAATGTAACACAACATGACCTGTTAAAGAGCTGTCACATCACATAGATGGGGCTTGTAATGGTAGATAGCAGTGGTTTGCAGAGTTAAATCAGAGACCACCCACAAAAACTTATAGCAGGACCTCACACCTTACCTGTGGTGATTCATAGAGAGCTGAAAATAAAACACTTGTATATGGCTGATAACAGAGATGGTAAAAGGGATTGAAAGACCCTGATATGCCTTCTTTGAGGATGCTCGTGTTGCTTTTAAGTTGTACTAATAGAGGCTAGCAAAGACCTAGAGTAGTTTTCCAGGGGGACTCATAGGCTTTTACAAATGAAGCCCATCATCTTTTGAAGGCATGTAAAAATGCCATAAAGGGGGGGCGATGTAAAGAGATGAGATCCCGGCTAAGAGAACAGGCAAAGAAAGCACACTTCCCAAGTGAAGGATTGTAGGAAAGCCACCGTGAAATGAAAGCACTGTCCATCGGCTACATGGCCCAAGACCTCCTCCAGTGGTCCCCATTTATCCAATCAAAGCCCAGCACTGACTCTCCAGGCTCCAACATCTATTAATTTGAAAGATTGCTCAGTTCGAAGGATTTTAGCCTGTTCAAATAAGGATAATCATGTTCCAATTGTACTTGCTCTGCTTCCAGCAGCACGGCTCAATTTGTCCCTAGTTATATTGTAATCAGAGCGGCAGGGGGCTGCTGCAGCACGTGTGACACTCTCTGCTCTGACAGCCGCGGGCTCTGTCAGTGTGTGACATGACCGCTCAGCGCAGAGAGATAGAGGCAGAGCGCGGAGCGTGACCATGTCTTATTCACACTGACGAGTACCGCTGTTAACTGTCAGCTCTCATTTTTAAAGTAAATAAGCTCTCGACAGAAGTGTGTTAGGACGGATAGAGTCACCAAGGGCTGCAAGCTGAGCAAGTCAGGACTGTGGAGAAAATATCAGGCCTTCTTGAACTGTGGAGCGAGGTGGGGCAGGAGTTGAGTGGGCAAACTGGGCAGAAAAAAGCAGAAGGTGAGCAGGCAACTTGGCAGGCATCAGGAAGCAGGCTGGCAGATTGTACTGCCTTTCTGTCTAACTTGGACTGAGCTGACTCTTCAGGTGGGCAGAAAAAAACTAAAACACCAATGTGGAGGGGCAGCAGATTTCGGTGCCACTTTAATACAGGTCTGTATTGTTTAATAGCAGCAATAAGAGAGTTTAGACAAATGTCTGATGGACCACGGGATTTGTGCATAATCATGTTGGTGGTTTCAGAATGTGACAAAATTAGTAATTAGAGATCATGCATGCGCTACAAGTACAATGAATAGTATAACTGTTATTGAGCAATTGAGAAGTGAAACTAAAGATTGCATTACCATCCATCTATTTTCCAGGTTTACTTACTGTATGATAGGGTGGTCTGACCCAAAGTCTACCTGCCAGCATCAGGCGCTTGGCGAAGTCCAGAAATTCCACCTACCAGTGGCATCTAGTGCATCGTACTGGTTTTGAGACCAAACTTGTTTAGATGTTAAGAAAGAAGAGGAAGAGAAGAATCAGATACAAAGTGTGACCTAACACTAGGTGGGATTAAATTTCACACCAGAGCACACTTACTTACGCTCACATTCATTTACATTGGACTAAATCAGGGCTAGCAAGAATCTGTGGTGTAATTGTGCCCATATGAACATGGGCCAATATACAAACTCCACACGAACACGGCCCAGTCCCAGATTTGAATACACAACCCTACAGTTGTGAGGCAACAGTGCTAACCCCTGTACTGAGGCATCAGCCTTCTTCTAGTACTGGGTATGAACCCTTTTGCCATCAGAACAGACTGCCCACTTTGGGGTATCTTTATAGATTCCATCTGTGCTGACCCAGCAGTATCATGGACTTTCTGTAGATTTTTTGGCCAAATGTTCATACTGTGATCTTCTCATTCCACCTCCTTCCAAAGGTGCTTTACTGGATTAAAAAGTTGTAGTCACCCTCTTGGAACTAGCTTCAGACAATGGTTGCTTTGTGACAAGGCATATTATCCTTCTTAGTAATACTGTATCAACTTGAAAAGTGTAGAGTGTATGCACAGGATCAGTAGCAAGGCTTAGGCGCAGCGTGGCATTCAAAAGACGCTGAGTTGTCATTAAGAAGCCGACTCTTTCCATCAAACATTCCCCACAGCACTGCACTACCAACACCAGCCAGTATTGATAACACAAGGCAGGATGAATTAATGGATTCATGCTGTTTACACCAAATTCTGACCCTGCCCATCAGTATGTCACAGCAGAAGCAGAAATTGGTCAGAGCAGGTATATTTTTTCCAATTTTTAGTTGTTGTCTAGTTTGGTATTCGTGTGCCTGCTTTATTTTCAGCTTCCCATTGTTAACTAACAGGAGTGGAATCTGTGGGGAGGTGTGGCATGGCTGCTGTGGCCCAATCACTTCAAGACCCAATATGTTGTACATTCCAAGATCCTCTTCTGTACACCACTGTTGTGGTCTTTCTGTTAACTTGATTGAGTCTGGCTGTTCTCTGACCTCTCACTTCACCCATGTGCTTTCAGCTATAGAACTGTTTTCTGTAAAATCCCAGGAGGGCAGTTGTTTCTGCCATTCAGCTTGTCCTTGGTGTCCTTCTTCATTAAGTCCTTGTTAAATGCTATCCATGGGGTTGACTCCCAGAAACTAGCCCTTGACGCCTCTTCATCCCTCACAGAGACTGGCCTATCCCACTGCTGCCACGCCACCCCCATGTCATGTTCATTGCTGCTTAGATCACATGTCTTCTCCCTTTGAATGTTTGGTCGATGTCTTGATCAAGTCTGCATGCTATATTTGGTGATGTGTCCACATCCACTCACAATGTTATTTGTCCAGGGAAGAATCTCTACAGGTGGATACTAACAAGAGTGAACTGTTTCTTCTGAGATCTGTCATTCAAGAAGCTCAACTCTTCTCGTTGAATTTCAGGTTCTCAGGACCTACCCTGTCATTCATGGGATTTGGAGTCATTCCCACCAGCTCTGTTAGTTCTAAATGTTACATCTATATTGTAGTCAAAATTTCTTTCTATCACCTACAAAACATAACAAGAGTCTGACATTACTTTCCCTACTTCTCTAACACAACATCTTCACCTCTTATTTGGGATGCTACGATTCTCTTTCCAATTGTCATCCTACTTAAAGTATTATGATACTGCAATAAGTTTAAAATACTGCTGAAACTTAACACACACAGACTTATGGGAAACCCTGTGATCACTGCTTATGAGATGTCCACCTATAAAATGACTGAGATCTTCTGACACCAGCTTTCTCCATATTTAATAGCTTCATTGTATAACTCTCAGTTTGTACTCCTTTGACTTTGTGGCTTCTACTCTCTCAAGGCCTCTAAACAGACCTCCCGCAATGCTTGGTCAGTGTTATGCCGCGCTCCCCTTTCTCCTCCATGTTAGATCTAATATACACTTGTTAATATTTTTAAACTTCCTTTTCTGTACTGATACTGACTCTATCTGTGCTGTTAGTACCCCCTTGGGAGATCTGACATCCAGATAATATTTCTGTATTTTCCAGTGAATTTAGTTAAATTCTTACTGTCAGTTTGATCCTGTGCTTTGTAATTGACTTCCAAGAATCCAGGAGGTGGCCAGGAAGAAGTAGCACAGAACAGGGAACTAAGCAAGACTGGAAATCCTACACTGGAAAGTTAACCTGTAAGTGCAAAAAGAGTGGAGTCCTAGAAGGGTAACGGATGCCCTGGGGGACATTGGATAGAAATGACGCAGCATCCCGTAAAGAAGAATAGCAGGTAGCCAAGCTGATATTAGGGGTGCCTAATCCTCTGATTAAGAGAGAGGGGTTAAGAAGGATTGGTGGGAACTTGGAATACCTCAGTTATCAATAAGGAGTACAACATGACCTCTGAGCTTGTTACCTCTCTCATGGGTGAGTGAAGAGAAGAGGCCAGAAATGGGCACACTCCTCAGGTGGAAGATATTGAATTGTGCTGCTCTTTACCAGCAGAATTTGTGGTACTTAGTAGAAGGGTTGGTGGGGGACCCAACCCACCTGATAGAAGAGGGTTAATGACTTGTTTAGGGAGATCCAGAGGGGAAGCAGCTTTCTTATTTTGTTCATTGATTTGTACTTTGTGTTTTCTTTTTTATGTCATTTTATTGTAAACACATTTTTTTTGGTATTTGTGACCCCTTGGCCTTATTATGAATTTGGAATGATAGGCAAAATTTATTAATTGATCAAAAATGGCTCCTCTATGCCAAGACAGTGAAAAGAAATGTATGATGCAGTGGCATACTGCCAAGGATGCAATAATAATCAAAATGAACATTTATTATGTAAATAAACACAAAAAAATAAAGAAGTACAAAGCACAGCACAGGAAAATGGTAATTCAGGCATCTTCTCCGAGCTTCCCTTAACAGGTCCTGATCTTTGTTTGCCAAATGAGATAGCTTGCCACCTGCCCACTCTACAAAGATACAATAAAATTCTCCCTTTTGTTACATGCTATTCTCTCATCTCCCGAGCCTGGCGTCTCTTCCTACCATTAGATGAGCACTTGCCCCTACTCATTTCTGACCAGGGGATTATTGTCATGAGGTAGCCTTAGGCCCTGTCCACCATACTCTATGTTTTTGTTTAAAAATGCAGGCATTAGTTTTTGCCTTTTGTCCAAACTACCCCAGCGTTTTCAATCCCTGAAAACAGAGACTTTTGAAAAACACTTTCCAGAGTCGTATACTTGTGAAAATGCAGCCTCGGTGTTGTAATGTGGACAGGTGAAAGCACAGATTTTTGAAAATAGAGACTCTAATTGCACTAACTTATTATGTGGCCCTCCCCTGATTTTAATCCTGGTCATTACAACATCTTATTCCCTAATTGGTCATTCTATAGGGTGGTCCAGATCTAATTATGCAATTTTCATTATGCTATAACTTATTAAGTTTATTACATAGAAAATCACCCGAAAAATCCTGGACTATGGAGAAGTGTGCGAACTGACGACATGAAGAATCGTCTTCATGCCGATGTGGAATCGTCCCCGCATAAATCAAAGTCACCCAGACGATCTGCATAATTAGATCTGGACTACCCTGTACACGGAAGATAACCATATTCCCACATAGCAGGCATAGAAGAGTTGCTTTTAATGGTGCATGTTGTGTTTGTTTACCTGTATGAATCTAAATTGCATTTTGTACAATTTGAATGCTGCATACATACGCAAAGGGCAAACAATCTGACAGTCGTTACAGTTTTGTGATTAATCCTGTGACTGGAGGTCGAGGATGCACGCATACCCATTGTAGACAAATGTATTTTTAGTTGTTTTAGCGTGGAAGAGATACTTTCAAAAATGTTGTGAAAATTCTAGTATGGAGACTAGAGTCAACTAGAGATGGTTTTCATTAAAAATCGGCCTTTTCATCTTTAGAGATATTAAATAGCAGACTCTACTGTTCCACTAATTATCTGTATTATGTAGGCTGATAATGATTCATTTTTTATCACTTATTCATTATTATTCTTACCTGATTTAGCTTGTTTTTCTTTTCTTGTTTTCTTTGATATCTTATAAAGCACTTTGAGCTGCATTCTGTTTATGAAAATGTGTTACAGAAAAAAATGTTATTATTTGAAAATGGAAATGTAACAGTGTGGACAAAGCCTTAAAACCCACTCGGTAAGTCTCTGATATGAGTGCCAAGGAAAAGGAAGGCAAACTAAATTAATGGAGGTAACCAGGAGAAGAAACATCAAAAGCACCAGTAAAAAGTTAATTGCTGAGAATCGGTCATATGTTTCATCAAAACTTATTGATAACCAAGAATCAAATTTTAAGTTAGGAAAAAAAAAAAAGTCTGAGATGCTAAGTACGAATAGGAAAAGCAAAATTCAATTTCAATTTCTTTTAAACTATTCGCAAACTTGGATGACAGGGAATTGCTCCCGTTGGTGTAATACATCAGCTCCATGCACCTCCAAGGTTGTTGCATATAAAACAGAGATGGTGTCAGAAAAAGATACAAAAATGAAGATGTCAAAAATATATAACTAATAAAAATGATCTCTGATCAAAAACTAGATTCCATAATTGGGTTCTACAACTTTCAAAACATTTATTCAGATATATAGTGCCATAAGCAGAGCTCCAATAGATAACTAATTAATATAAAACAAAAACCATAACTATCTGGAACTACTTGAAAGACTGGGCTGAGACCACTGCACCCTGAATCCCCTGCTGTCAGCCTTACTTAAAAGGGCAGCCTGAGCCCGCTCCCGAGTTGGAGTTATAAATGGCTCTCTGTTTTTCAGGGGGTTCTCGGTCCTCCTACTAACCTGCCATGACTTAACTCTCCCTTTGCAAGGAGGGCAGTTGCCCTTTAGTGTCCAGGCAGAACATTACATGTTTCCTCCTAGGTTGTACTTTGCTCTGTCTTTTGAGGCCTTGCTGCCACGCCACTTTTCCTGCCAGTCAACTCAGGGCAAACCAAAAGCAGCATTTATGAATGTTTTCCTAATGTATCCAGCGCTGGCCCAGCGTGGATCTCAAACGTGCCCTTTGGCTGCGTCTCACAGTCAGTTCTGGCTTCCCTTGAGCCCGCCGCTAGCCTGTAACCTCTTTTCTCTCCCACCGTCCTCCACCCTCCCCAGCTCGCCCACGGCCTGCTCCTCCGATCACTCCCTGTGTTCGCAAATCACTTCTTCCTGTGTCAGCAGGTAAATTGTTTTGTCCTCCCATTCCCTGCTTTCATTACCTTGTGTAAATTAAGCTCTGCGTCGTTGCCGGTGCGCGCCCCCAGCAAATGCCGGAGCTACGCCAAAATCATGAGATTTGGCATAATAAATGAAGACAAAGTGGCTGCAAGAGTGCTTCTCCTCCGCGCTGACTTGCTTTCATTATTCGCTTAACTTGCCGGAGAAAATGACTTAACCCTGACCCGTGTATTAAGTCCCATATTCGCTGAAGACAAAAGCTTTTTTATAGCTAAGAACAATTTATATTCCGGCAAAGAGGCTGCTTTTCTCTGTCAGTTTTCCAATCTCAGCTCTTGAACACACATCATTAAACTTGTCTCGCCTTCCTGTATTTGTCCATCACTTCTTTTTTTTACATAAAATCTGGCAGCATTACTCAGGGACCCGAAGAATTGTACTGATGAACTGCAATCCCCCGCCCCCGCCCCCCCCCCCCAGCCAAGCATCCCTCAATGGCCCCAGACCCTTGGAAACTGTGATTGGAAGAAATATGACCAGTATGCCACCAGCCCTACCACCCCTCCATCAGCCCTCCCTATCTTGGGCTTACTTGCTTTTGGATAAAGATAAGGTGGCCCTTCTCTGGCTAATTAAAGTTACACTGGAGAACAGCGCCACTCTCTGGGCAGGAAGAAGCAGGCGCCAGGGCCTCGCAGCTCCTTTATTAATGAGCATGAGTAAAGCTACTAGAAGAATGATGCCCACCAAATTTTCTGTAACCCTAAAGCTTGCGGAGGAATGGGGGGCAAAAACAATAAACTGAGCCCAGGGAAGCATGGCATAGTTTGCTGTCCTCCACCTCCCATTAAGGCCATGTCACACTAGATGACTTTCTTAGTGATTTTCAGTCGTAGCCTTTATTTACATAATCTTAGCCAGTCGGAGGTGGTCAGCGTCGAGCTCCCGTGAAGCTGATCGTCTAATGTGACATACCTAATGTCTGAGACCAACTAGTCTGTGACTGGCTAGGATTAAATCAGACAGGATTGACTTCCTCTTTGGTCTGAGGGGTGGGCTCTTTGCATTCGTAAGTTGAGAACCAATGAGCATTCAGCAGGAAGTACAGTGCATAGAAGGTAGCGCGATGAGAAATAAGGAATGCACATGTTTTAAACTTCACAAATAAAAGAGAAGCTCCTCAGTGTTGTGTTTTATATAATAAAACAGAATGGCAAAAAAGTAAAAAAGGGATGGAACGCACCATAGCTATTAACCCTTTGAGCAATGCTGGCTCTGTCAGGCAGCATGGGGGCTGTGGACCTCACAAACAGAGGAGGAGTGTGTCTGTCTGATGTCTCGTATTTTACATACTATAATAGAAAGGGAAAAAGAAACAAACAGCAGAGATTGCTGCCAAAGTCTCTGCAGTTGCTTACCCTTTGTACATCGCCGGCTCTGTGAGGCCAGCACTCTATTGGCTGTCAGACAAACAGGTGAGCACATCTGCGCTAGAACATAAGTGCTCAGTAGGTACAGAAAATGTGACGTGGGCTGCAATTTTCAGTCGTGTAATTTGACATGGTGCGATGACAGGATCAGCAAATCTGACATATTCCACGACAGAAAGTACCTTCCCATCTGTAATGGCATAATGCGCAGAGTCTTTCTAAAGGTACTGCCAGGGAGTGCCAGGCACGCTTCTTTTATCCAGTATACCCTGGCCTTGGCTCTAAGGCAGCATTACTCCCATTTTCAGGGCAGTGATGTTGCAGCATGAACATCTGAAGTGGACCAAAAATGAATGGCCAAAAAGGCTCTCTGCCTGCCAGCCTCATTTCTTGATAGACATGTAAACCCCCGTCTTTCTGTAAATCTGACATGAGCTAACAAAAGCCCACAACAATGAGGAGGGATTCTCAGGGTGCCAGCCAAGAGCAAACACACTTATTATTATTTCACACACAAAGAAAACAATGCGGCCCTTATTTACAGGCTTGCTCGTTTGCAAGTGATTGTGTTGTTATTAGCTGCTCTCGGCTGGGAGCCAGTAAATAACTCTTTTGGAATTCTAATGAGAGAATGCCGCTTACTTATTTATTTGTATTTATCTATGCAATGTGACAGATTGCCAGCCTGTGACACGTGCGCATTGCTCTAACTTTGCTTTCCAGGGTGTGTAGACCCTTGGGTGGCCTCAGCACAGTGGTCTGTCCATAAGGCCGTGGTCTTTGGCAAACAGTCCATCAGGTCCACTTGGTTAGCTAACAGCTCTGTTGGCAAAAAACATTCAGTGGATCTTTTGGAAATAAAAACATTTATGTATAAGTGTGTCTTTAAATATGGTCTTCTTTTCATCTAAGCCACCATAATGAACAAACACAGTCTGTTTTAACTAATTACACAGAAATTACTGTATTATGTCGTTCAAACATTAGAGTGTAGGTTTCATAAATGTTAACTGGAGTTAGGATCAGACAAACCTGGAGCCCAGTCAATGAAATGAGATTGCAGATGTGCTTTAGAGTTACATAGACTCAGACATTTGGAGTGTGACATTCACAAGAAGCATCTGCTCATCATCATGAAGTATGGTGGCATGTCAATCGAACCAAACATTGCTGTGCAGTTTGAGCGACTCTACTGTGCAGTGTAAGTAGTTGCTTGACCGCGATTTCTAAAAATTGCACAGAATGTAATTTAGATACATACTGGTAAGCAATGCAATGAGCACCCTGGAATGCAGCACTTTTATACCTGTTGGAAGGATGACCGATCAGGGAATGAGATGTTGCAATGAGCAGGGTCCCAATCAGTGAGGGGCCACGTAAGAAGCACGATCCAACCAGAGTGTGATGGAGACACCATTTTCAGAAATCTTCATTTTCATCAATTAACACTGAAATGCTGCACCGTCGTTTTTCAGAGTATTCCACTCTGGAGAGCGTTTTCAGAAGTATTCCATTTCGTAAGCTGGAAACACCTGGGAAATGTGGATGAAAGGCGATAACAAAGAGAAATGTCTGTGTTTTTAAATGAAAACGGACTAGTGTGGATGGGGCCTATACTGTAAATGTATGCTGAGAGCGCCTCACCTAAAAGACAGAAGTGTACAATGGTCTGCTCTACTTGACCTTTAGGAATACAGTATCTCTCTTAAGGGTCCAGCAGTAGTCAGCAAGCATACCGGGACTTCACTTGCCTTGGTATCACTTTTCCATTTCAGAAATGTCCGAATGAAACCATTTGCCAAGCTTGTCAAGGACCACTCTGAGAAGTTATAAAATGTTCACAAACAGCAATAAAACCACTTTAATCCTGAATTTAACTTATAAAAACCTGTACATCTTAATTACGGTTTATATACTAAATGTACAGCCTAAAAAAAAAGATCTAACTCAAAAACAATATGTGATAGAAACATTTCTGAAATCAGCATGAAAAGCAGTTTAAAAACTGTGACCTAATCTGTGGTGACCATCATTACCTGAACATTCTCCCAGTTTCTCAGGGGGATTTTTCTTCCTGTACCAAACAAACACACGCTAGACTAACGTGCAACTTTAAACTGCACAGGAGTGTGCTATGTGATGGAGAGTTGGATCCTCCTGCGCATGAACAGATCAAGCAGTTTCTTTCACGCTTAACAAAGCCAGTCAGAATTCTGATGCCCTGAGTCCCAGGTAGAGTACAGTGCAGGTATGTGAATAGCATGGATTAGTGCCGTGTGATGTGTAGTATATTTTGGAGAGATCCACAGTGTCTTGTCTCTGTGACCTACTGTAGCATTCTGGGTCACATTTTCTTACTGAAATAATTTTTATTTTTATGTGCACTTCTCCCTTTTTTCCACCTATTAGACTGTGTAGTCCCTTACAAGAGCATGGCCTAGTGTCTAAGGAGCTGGACTTTGAAGCACAAACATAAACTCTACCATTAAATACTCCAAGTACCTGTCTGCCTGTTGTAATGCCACTGTGTATAAAGGTTCCTATAATAGGTGTCTTTTATTTTATCATTTTGGCCATGATAGAAAACTACAGGCACACCTATGAGCTCTGTCCTGTGCCAAAAGAGGCAGTTATCATACTAAGCTGAAGGAGCACTCTTTTGGCCTGAGGGTCTCTTAGAGCTTTTGACTAGAAGTCGGGTGCTGTTGCACCTCTAGAAGGAAGCTGACACTGAGCCCATGTTGACCCGTGTGCCATCTGTTACATGTCACTGACAACTATCACAGTACTTGGAATTGGACTGATGTCCACCATGAGATGAGTTGCACCTCTTTGTAACCAAAAAGCAACAACAGTACAGCAGGAAGTCATTCCCATGAAATGTTTCAAGAAGTGGTATGTTGTGTTTTAAGAACACACAGACGAATGAAAGAAAAAAAAAGTGATTCAGCCTACCGAGTATTCAAATGAGTCAGCTGGAGAACAAAACTCAACTGGTGGTGGCAGATTTTCTGCACACTTTTTAGGGTCTTGACCCTCAGGCCTGAGATGAGAGGTTCATGAGTGAATATCATTGACCTGGTAAATTGCTAGGTAGCCCTGGTATGCATGAACAAAAAAATCCAAGTAATGCTTGGGACTGTTAACTTTTTGGGGTCACATTTATGAAAGGGGTTTAAGATGCTATACTGTATCTGCCTTCACTCAAACATTAATAAACCTGGCTTATAACACTGACATTTATACTTATGATATACATGATATATTTAACAAAGAAGCTGTCATGTCTCAGCTAGGGTTCCTCCTCCGGCTGGTGTTCAAATTCATGTTTTATGACTCATTTTTGAATGTTTTATACTTTGAATTATTTTGTTTATGTGCATCATTCTTTATTTTTGGTTTTGTCTTTGTATTTAAGCTGTCTTTGTTATGCTCCATTGGTTTTATGGGTGGACACCCCAAGAGGTGGAACCACACTGCCAATTACCACCAGGAACTGCCCTCCACTCTATGAAACCTTAGGGTCTCCCACAGTTCCTGGCGGATTCATTTCAAATGCACTGAGGAGTGGTGAATTTACTTTCTAGATTTCTAGATTTTCAAACTTTGACCCCTTTTTGACCATGCCTGGGATTTCTGTATTTGGATTTCAATTCCTTATGTGTTCTATGGAGTTTGCTTTTGTTTTTGAGCACTGTGTTAGGAATAAATCTTTTATTTTATAAAGATCCTGCATGTGCTCTTATTACTAGCTGGGGTTTAACAGTGGGCATTCCCCCTCTAGTGGATGCTTTTGGAATTTTTAGGAACTCTTTAGTGCTTTGGAACTCCTAGTCCACAGCAGAAGCCCATTCAACTCACAGAAGCCTTGTGACTTTAGATTTGCTTTGCCCCAACTAGCTGTGATTCAGGTTACAGAATTGTTGCCAAAGACTTACACTGCGACCTCTGAACTTACCCATGTTATCAATCAAGAAAGGGGATAATGAAGTCAGCCACACATTTTAACCTCTAGGGCATAAACCCATGATTTGGACAAAAAAGGGCAAACAGAAAATCTTTACAAATCAAAGATTGATTTAATAAAAAAATAAAAATTAAGCTCAACAGAACAATAACAGGTCTGAGAGCTGCCTCACAAGGTCGTCTTAAGCAAACAAGTCCCCAAAACAAAGTCCAATAAATAGAATCTTTGAATGAGAATAATCAGAAACCCCCAAAAATCCAACCACAATAAATAGCAGTACTCACAAATCCCGTAGTAGATGAATGATCTCCTGCTCCTGAGCCTTGTCAGCTCACTTGTATAGCCAGAGTGAGGGCTCATGAGCAGTGAAATCAGTGTGGCCCCGCCTCCTGGGGCCTCACCCACAAAGACAATGGAAAAGCAGGGCATATAGAATTACAGTTGAAACCAATAGAAATAGCATAAACACGTGAAAAATAATAACTTAAACTTAACAAAAGCAACAATAAAACATAAAATACTCATAAATTCAAGCTATTATTGAAGAGCAATTATGAGACATGAGCTGTCTGAGGATTATTGAGACAGAAAGGAAATAACCAAGAGATGATAACATGGGCTAAAAATCATAGACAGGAACGGCAAAGTCAAAACTGGTATAGAAGCTAACTGTTGCTAATAAAGATTTTTATTTTGAGGGATAAACTAAACAGCAAACAGCATCATATTTATACTGTCACCTCCCGTGATGTCAAAGATGCGACTACCTCAATTACATGATACAGCCAACCACATCGTGCAAACAATAGCAAAAAATGGATGTGAATAAAATTTAATTAAAAAAAAAAGTGAAATCATTAATAAACCCAAAAAATACAATCTGCATAATAAAAAACGCTAACTGCACCAAAATACATATATAAGACATCTTAATGGTTACAAATGTAAACAATCTTTAACAGTTCATCCTGCTGCAGAATGGCTGCCAAGGGTACAAGTCTTTGAGATAGGAAGACTACCTGACTGGGGCCATTGAAGCACTCTATGCCAGTGCGCAGTGCAGAGTGATATACAAGAATTAATGGAATTATACCCGGAGCAGGAAAACACAGTGGAGATTGAAGCCCAGTAAACTCTGCAAATGCAAAGGTGCCAGTTTAGGAAGGTCTCATGGCGGATTAGCAAGATTTACAAATGTCAAAAGGAGACACAAACACAGGACTGTTTAAGGTCTGCTGCAGATTACAAAGGCTATCAGTGCCAAGCCATTTAATTAAGGGTATGGTGAAAGGGACGCCATGAAACAATCTGGCCTAGAGGCCAAAGGGCTTCATGGGGTGTCCTCATTCTCTAAATGTGTTTCTAGAGAATTCAACCATAAAGTGGGATGTATGTGAATGAGCACTGCCTGCACGTGTGCACTGAGTCAGGAGTTGGAAGATGAGCTGGCACAGTGGCTTACTGGTAGGGAGGCTCTGCAGAGAAAGGTAACCATCACCAGCTACAGAATATCTCCAGCAACACAGGGAGTTGATAATTAAGTAATTAGAATTCTTCTGAGCGATTAACTGATTTTCTGCCTCTCACCTGAGGTTAGGCCCCAACTCCCCTTGAGTGTGTGTTGGAAAAGGTAGATTAGTGAACTGTATTGCTGGAAATGCAATATAACAGTACCGCTCAGACTATACAGGTTCAGGCTCTCCGTGAGTTGGGAAGAAGCAAACAGATTTACAAAAATTGAGGAAAGAATGAAAAAGTAACTATCTGTGTGAACAGTACTGTATAGCAGTGACGTTTTAAGACTATTTCTTCTGCGCTGGAGTTTTTGTCTGCTTCCACTTTTACTGTTATTACATTTTCAAGTGCATTTTTACGTTCATATTTTTTGCTAGACACACATTTGTTATTATAACATTACACCAGAAAATTATAAGGCGTCTCAAATACACACAATGTTTAACACAGTCATTTATCTAAAACACAGGATTCCCTCACAGGGCTCGCCTCACTGCCTCTCGCTGGCACCTACAAAATGGGTGGAGTTGGATGTCTGGGGCGGGGCTGAACGTCCACAGCTGATGCTTCTCTGTTCAGACGCTGCAGAATACTGAATGGGGATGGAGCTGATTCGCAGACCACAGTGAGTTTTACTTGTGCCTTCACATGCTGTAGTTCACTCAACTTATCATGTGTGTTGCTCACATGCCACCTCACATTGTCCTGAAATTCCGGCTCCAAAGAAGATCATGAATTAGTTGGAAAAGTCCAAACAAAAACTAAAACTGAAAGACTATTCCTTTAAATGTGAAGCTAAAAGTGATAAAGTCTAGGTTGAAAAGCTTTATTACATTTTATTTAATGAAGTGCAATTGTTATTAAACAAATTCTGTCAGTTTTCATGTAGTTTGGTATTAACTGACCAAAAATAGGGGCCTTTTCATAAGGTCAGGGAATGCTTAAAAATGTTTTCCATTTAAATTAAATTAACAGTAATTAGGTGTTCACTTTATGAAAATTCACTTTACGTAGAGGTTTTCTAAACCAGACTAGGTCCTTCTTAAAACCAGGAAGGCTTCATGTCTCTCCTATTAGTGCCGGCCCACTCAATTAAAAGTACAAGATGTCAGGTCACGTTGAATGTCCCTGCTTTATGTTGATGTTTCTTGTCTCATTCTTCATAATTCAGTGATTGTAAGATGACTCACTTGCAAAAAGAAGGTAGCCTGAATTGTTTTAGGTTTGTTAGAACTTTTTTGACCATTGTGAGGGACACCCTTGAGGTGGAAGGACAGGGGGAGACAGCTTACACAGGGCTTTGTGTCCTCCGGGATGCTAGATGGCAGTGAGCCCAGCTTGGATCTCCACATGAGTGCCCACAAGGCACACCGGGTATTGCAGTCCTGGGGGACAGCCTTGTTGGGTCCCATGGGGGCTGCCAGGGAGAGGTACGGGATTTGGGAATCCCTTCTCCATAGGGCTCCAACCACACCTGGAAGTGCTTCAGACCTACAGTGTCATATCACTGGAAGAACTCCAGGGATTAGATATAAGGAGATGCCTGCCCCACAATGACGTGTCAGATTCGGGAGGAAGGTGGGCAACGCTTGTAAGGAGGAGGAGAGGAGGCAGTGACTGAGAGACAGAAAGGAAGACAAAGAGCTGCTTTACTTGTGGCTGTGGTGGTGGGAAATGCTTGATTCAAAGAGTTTCCCACAATAACAGAGTCTTTGTGCTTTTTACCTCGTGTCCATGCCTGTTTTTGTTGGGTGTTTTGGGAGCTAGAATGCCCCCTGTACATACATACCATGTATGAAAAAGAGAGAGATGCTACCATTACTTCACTTTTGATAGTTAAGTACACTTAATATCAGATACTTTAAAACCTCACAGACAAGTTAACTTTTACTTGAGTCACTTTCCACAAAGGTATCTCTACTTTGACTTGAGCGTGCATGTTGGGTGCTTTATAAAACACTGCTTAAGAATGTACATAAATAAATCTCACTAACTTGGAAAATTCTGAAATTAGCAACTAGCTGCATTTTTGCTGCCGAGTGTGAAGCCATGGATTCTTAGAAAAAGAATTTTCAGTGGCTGGAGTGTTGAATTGGTGTCTTTTAAAATAACTGACCACTTCACAGCATAAGAAGTGCTTAACCACAAAAGATTAAGTAATGTGTTGCGGAAAGATTCTATATAGCATCATGTAACATTGCAGGAGAAGTTCTCTGATAATGAGCTCCCTGAAGAGTCTCTCTTCTCCACAGCTTGCTTTTTAGACTTGTGCTTTGTCACTGCATTTACTTTATATCTTTGTTAAATTTGTATTTGCCAATAGGGATTTAGGAGTTCCTGGATTACCTCGTGTTCTGTCAGATGTCCACTCACAGATTTTCGACAGGGTCCTGCCCCTCCTGAGTAGTCACATTTCCAGCTCCTTACAATATACAGTATATAGGCTTTGACTGGCTGGCTTTGTCTTTCCTTTTGCTCCTTGCCATAATCTTTTAGTCGAGATTTTCCCTTCTTAAGTTATTGCCTGGAGGCCATCTGTTTCTTTCAGCATCACCCCCAAGATATATGTCAAACACCTTGAGAAGTTATGTGCTGCCGCCGTTGAGTTTACAGCCCTCATGGGATCTCATGATAGATCCCCATTTAGCGATCACATCCTTTTCTTGCAGTTTATCATAATTATTTAGATGCCTGTGAGAAAATAAAATTCTCATGGTGCTACAAAACCTTTCACCTTTTGAAAGCACCGGGCAGCAAGCTGATTCACTTAGAATGCTCAGATGCTTTTATTTGAATTGTCAGTGTGGCCCAGTTAGTCTAAAGGTGGGCTTGAAAGCTTGGGACTTCACTTTCAAATCTCACTGATGGTGCTCAAGGGGACTCGGAGCAAGACGCTAAACCAGCCAGAGGTTTCCTTGTATGATTCTTTAAAATGTCTCATAATGTGCAGTGCTCTGGGCTTGTGCTCAGGAAGCAAGACACCATACTGTATAGTGGAAAAACAAATTGCTGCCTTTTAAAGCTTACCTCCTCTACACTGGCACCGAGTCGCCCCTCTGATCCAAACAGTTCAACTTTTCATTATGCTTAGCCATGACTAATAATTTCCTGAGGCCGATATTTATTAGTGGTTTTTTTTTGGTTGTTGCCATTTGCAACTTTCCCTCATCTGAAAGGGGAATCATTCATTCTCTGAAATATAAAAAAGAGAAAAAAGATTGAGTACTGAAATATTCATTTCTTTAATGCCACATTTAATATCGACTAAAGTTAACCAAGGTCACCCAAGGAGTCATGTAAAACTATCAGTAAATGTGGTTTCCGTATGGATTAAAAAGGCCAAGCCTTTAGTAATTATTATTACCATACAAATAGACAGATCTATTTCACAACCTTTTCTTTATCGCTGAACACTTACTCTATTCTAAAGGGTCTCCATTGAAATCTGCTTCCTTTTTTGTGTCCGAGAGTTGATAATCACACTTTGCAATTGAGGAGGCTACGCTGACATCTTTTTAAAGATGATAGGAGTGCAAAATGAGAAAGCATGGCAGAGAGCGTCGTTCTCCTCCTATAGATAGGTGGTTCATTGCTGGAGTCGGGAGTTTGGCTCCCTTGTGGCTCTCTGCTGAGGAAAGATAGCTCTTCAACTTTCTGATTAATTATTTTTTTTACCCTTAGTTTTAATGCTAATGTTTTTTTTTCCTTTTTAAATGAGCCCTCCATTTTTTGTTTTTAATGAAAAAGCTTTTTATTTCCATTTTAGTTATGCAAGTCCAGTGTTTAATTCACACTAAGCTTGACATATTAGAATTAGAATTAGAATAACTTTATTTTTACTGAAAGGCTTTCTGCCATGTTGTCTGATTAATGAACAACGTAGTATAAGAAAGAATTTAACATATAAAACATAGGTCCAAAATTTTCCCCTCACATGAAGTCAAAAATTAATAACAATGCTTGTGTTTTTAAAGAGAATGACACTCTTCCTTCTCGATTACCAGACTTACAAGAAAGAGTTCTGAGAGTCCTCTCCTGCAAACTGGTGGTCTGCTGGGGGATGAACAGCCTCACATACAGTGCCTGTAAAAAGTATTCACCCCTTAGAAGTTTGCACGTTATTATACAACATTCAATTACAGTGAATTTAATTTGACACTGATTAACGCAGAATCAAATGTTTACTATGCAGTCATAAAGAGGTCTGTTACCAAGCAAACAGATACAACAAACCTGATACTAGGCGTCCTGATTCAGCACAATATGCAGTGCTTTCACAAAAATGCCAAAAGTGTTGATAAAACAATCCAACCCTGCCCTAGGGAAGAAAAAAAAAAGGGTCATACATGTCCGCTGAGGTCTGTTTGAGGAAAAAGAGAGAGAAACCCCCCATTTTTAAGGGTTAGTGGATATACAGTGTTTCTAGTTATCTGAGTGCATAATCGTATTAGTTCTTGGCAAATGTTAAAGTTATCTTGTGATGATAAGTCAAATTAAAAGGGTAGCTTTCCAGTGGGTAAAGGATGGTGCATTGGCACTACCCACCAGGACATTAGTGCGAGTTTAGCTGCTATTGTGCCAAGTGAAATTAGCCTTTTCTGGTTTAGGCTAAGAGCTACTGAGGAAAGATCTAAGAGTAGAAATCTGAGTGGAGAAAGAAGTATCTTTGTGGATAACGCAGAGGCCATAAAATCTGAAATGGCTGCCCAGAAATGAACAAGTTAGACAATGTATGTATGGCGTAACATTCACGTGTGTTAACTGATATGAAAGTAGCATTTCACATTTTTTATTTACTTTATCCAAGAGTCAGTTTTTACATTTTTGTTTATTAAATAGTTTTGTAACTGTGAGTCATATTTAAAAGTAATAGCAATAATATATATATATATATATAAATACTTTTTAAAAACCACGCTTATATTAAGTTAAAAAGTGTACTAAAAAATAAAAAATAAGTCTTTCATACATCACTCGTAAATGCTTTTATTTTACAGGTGATGTATGAGAGACTTATTTTTTACTTTTTAGTACACTTTTTAAGTTAATATCAGTATGGTTTTTAAAAGTATTTTTTATATATATATATTATTTTCAACTTTTTAATCTTGGGTTTGTTTTGTATAATTTTGTAATCAATATTTTAACGCTTCCTTTAATATTTCTATCTGTTACTAGCGCCATCTATTGGTGAAATCTTTAACTATTCTTCATATGAAAATGTCATTTCTTAATTAACATGGATTAATTGATCAGTTAGTGAAACTGATTACTGATTCATGTATTGTCATCGGAAGTGAGTAAGTGTGCAAAATTTCAAGTCATTTGGACAATAGGAAGTGGGTTAAATATCGATTACAAGATTTGTACCAGACAACAAACAGGTGAAGTTAAAATAAGCGTGGTCATACTAATAATAACAGAACGCAATTCCATGCGTTCGTAGTTTACATTAAACACATGCCTTTTAACAGCACTTTACATCAGAGTTAAAAACTGAGCACAAATTGACTTGTGGCTCAAGAGCTTTCATACACAAGTGATGTGAAAAATGACATCGATTGATGTGTATCTGTGACTAATTGTGGTTCAATTTTCTTCATCATTAAATTTTTGAAAGTATGTACAATAGAGCAGTACCGCATAATTAACACTTGAAAAATCTAATACAAAATGGCCAATACTAGTATAAAATCAGTATCAATATTAACCTTTAAAAGGAGAAAAGGAACTGAAATAAGTTCCCCATCTAGCTATTAATATTAGTTAATTAAGAAGAGAACTTTTACAGTTCATTGCTTGTGATCACAATTTGTGTGGATATACAAGAAATAGTTTAGTTTAAATTATTTCCCTATCCACTATAATTTGGCGTCCCACAGAATCAGAAAGTACCTCAGCAGCTGGAAATAGGGTTGTTTTTTGAATCGATTTTCAAACTCCTTGTGAAGCCCAGGGTGCGTACAGCCCCCAAATCCCGACACAGACAGGCTGGACACAAGTTTGCCACACAGCACACAGTTTATTTACATGAGGCGGACTTCCTTTGCTTTCCACAGCACAGCACCAAATGGAACACAATACTCAGTTCCTACTTTCTTTCTTTCCTTCTCTTCCTGTCCGCCTCCACTCCTCCTGGCAAGCTTTGCCCTCCACCTGCCGACTCTGCCTTCCTGAGTAGTGGCTGCTGGCTCCTTTTATAAGGCACCCAGAGGTGCTCCAGGTGCTCGTTGACTTACTTACGGTTGTGACAAAAGAGCTGCATCCAAGGGCTCAGCAGCAGGTGCAGCACCCCCTGGCGGCACCCACGGAACCCAACAGGGCTGCACCAAACTCCAGCTCCCATGGAGCCCTGCAGGAGTCCAAGGCACCGCTGCAGCCCAGGGAGGCTGCCAGCTAGCGCACCAGGGGAAGTAATGGTTTGGATAGGCTCCCTCCCCTGGTACTTTCAGCGTGGAGGGCCCTGGCCGTGCGACACATCCTTTAGTTATCTTGTCATAGCTGGAGTGAAATACTTGGCCATCCCAATCACTTTTCACCCTTTAATGTTTAAAGGCTGTTTTTTATCTTCAGTGTAGAAAGCACTTCTTATTTTGAGTTTGTGACTGAGATCTTTAATGTTTCCACTTACAAATCTTCATTATTTATCTGTGTTGTGGAGCTTTTTGCATTTCATAATTCATGTTACGTAACAAAAGATGCAGTTCTGATTATTAAACAAAAAGCATGACACTTGATCCCTCCCTTTCCTCTCTGCGCCCCTGAGTCTGTTCAGCAGGCTGCCACAATTGATGCCAAACAAACACTTCAATGTTCCCGTCCTCTGAAAAGCTACTGAAGAGGACACAGCAGAGGCATACAAATACCCCCAGACAGTAATTACTACAATATCAATAATGCAATTTTTTTCCATTCCAGACATAACCAAACTATAAAAAAAGATTAGATTTTCAATTGTGCTAATTACCTCCAAAACTTAGTAAATGACACGAGCACCTTTACTGTTATTACTAAGGTGTTAATACACAAAAAACATTTCTAATATTTGTTAGGTTGTTAGATGTAACTATACCAATATACTGTACATAGCAGTCATATGAAGATTGGATCAACTTTCATACCTAAGATAAGGGCTGAGTATGATGAAGATAAACAAAAAAATATACTGTGCATTTTAAATTAATAGTAAATTTAAATAAAAAAAAAAAACTTACAAGGCACAAACAGGAGAACACACAAGTTAATGAGTTTGGATTAAGTAAGCTGAAAATAAAAAAGAGAAAAACAAAGCAAAACAAAACAAAATTAGAACCCTAAGCACAATCACCTTACTCAATATAACTACTAACAATAATGTTCAAAATCAGCTCTAATTTTGTTTAATTTTGAATTTTCTTATTCTTCCTTCACTGCAGTTCTAAATGGATTGTTGTCTGCTTATGTCAGACACCCATTCATGTTTCTTTAAATAAGCATTTTCTAATCCTTGGTATTCCTCCTTCATATTCAGTTCTAAATCCATCTGGCAGGAGTATGTTTTAAGACTTGCCCAAATCTTCAGATGTGTCACACTCTATGCGTTTACAAATGCCCAGAGCCCCGCTTTCTCCTGAGTTGGTCAGATCTTACTGTGCTGGTGCCTAAGACCGTTGTGTGTGGCTCACTGCTGGAGAAAGAACTAGAAAACTATACAACGGATTATTCTCATAAAGAATCTCTGCTTTCTCCTATTCTTTGTCCTGAGACTTTACAAACTTAATGATGAAGGCCTTGGAGAACATTTTCCAGGTAAGCAGTGAGGTGTTTCAATCTCTGGGTTTTCTGTAATGGCATCTCAGAGAACTTAGCAAAGAACCCTCTGACATGATTTATGTTCAACCAGTCTGGAGTGTATTATGTTTCAGACATGGTTTCTTCCCTAGCTTAAATTTATTTTGTGTTTTGCTGTTGTTTTTGAAGTATAATTTTCCATGTATTTCTGTATATTTTTTGTTAATATTCTTATTTGTATTTATTATTTCTATTACTTCCATCATATACACTCCAAGTCTAATATTTAAATCCCTCATGTCTTTTAATTTCAAGGCAACCTTCGCATTGCTGTATTCAAAATATTAATAAGCGCTGCAAATATATAAGACACACAGCAGCGTCTTGAGTTCTTTGACATTCTCATGTACAGGTATATTACTGTTTCTGGGTCTTGTAGCTCTTACAAATGTGTAGCAATGGATATTAAAGTACAGTGGGTTTGGGGAATGAAAGTTGAAAAAGTCTTATTATACCATCTGGGGCTCAATCTGTTCACTATCTGGGCCGATTTATTCCAATTTTAAGGTTGTGGATGAAGGGGACTTACTTAGCAGCACTGGACTTTGGATGCTCTCCATACATGCACCATACAATCTAGGGCACTGAATGAATTAATGAATTAATACCTAAAATCTGTGAAAGTTAAATCATTGCCTGTGTTACATAAATCAATAAACAGAAAAATTAATTCTTCAAGTACTAGGGCATGAGCATGGAGAATGAAGAAAGTCAGAGATTACAGCAAATTAACTGGACATCATCGATAGGCAGAGGCTAAAGTTAACTTGGAGAATCGCAAAAGTACTAGAGTTAGAGTTATGTAAAGTACCAAAATAGATAGATAGATAGATAGATAGATAGATAGATAGATAGATAGATAGATAGATAGATAGATA
>JANRMT010062797.1:38884043-38907374 GCA_026402145.1 Polypterus bichir lapradei
TAGATAGATAGATAGATAGATAGATAGATAGATAGATAGATAGATAGATAGATAGATACTTTATTAATCCCAAGGGGAAATTCAAAAAGTACTCCGGGGATCAAAAATTAGATAAAGCTGATAGACTTTAAAAAAAGGAAGAGCCAGGCATTTGAGGACAGAAGACGTTGAATTTGAAGGATGTGGATCAAGGAAGAGGCAAGAATTAAATGTGGGGAATGAAGCTGCAGTGGATGCAGGTCTTGTAGGGACATGCAGAGCAGAACATGCTTGAGATGGACATGAGGGAACAGAGAGCTGAAGGTTCTTGGTTTGAGCCTGGAAAAGATAGTTAAAAAAGGAACCTTGTGTGTGCAGAAGATGGCAGTAAAATGTACATGGTAACCATCAGAATTAACCCAAATTAAGATGAAGATTCCATGATGTTCTTTTGCTCTTCAACTGGGCTCCACACATATCCTAAAAATCAAAGTATGGAGAAAAATCAAACCAGTTTTAAGGCTTCGTATGTCATAATAATCTGTAAGCTGAATTTGAAGATAATGGCCCAGAACCTGAATGTCAGATGCCTAATACCTCTATATTTTGACAGTTAATCCAAATAACTCCTGAACTGTTCAAAGAGATGTATTTACATATTTTATATTTATTTATACTCCATCCCCCACCACAGCCCACCCTTTAATATTATAATACAGATGCATCAAAGGAATGCGACAGCCTCCTCATGAAAGTGATCTGACATTTTCTCACAAGTATCGCCAACTCATTAGGCTCAGTGAAGCTCCATTTTGTACAAGTAGCCTTAATCACTAGAGCATCTCCGAAACCCCTCTGTTAGGCCAACAAGGTCTACATAATGGCTGGCTGGTATTATGTTAATTAATGTCACTGGAGGTGAGAATTTTGTGCGGGAAGTCTTGATAGCTGCCATTAACCAGGGATTAGACACATCTTGATGTATTGTCCATCTTTGAAGGGATTATTTATACATCTCAATTACCCTGGGCTGAGATGAGGCAAGCAAAATAATTCCTGTCAAAATTAAAAACAAAGATTTCTTCTTCTAATTGGTGCTGATTTAATAATGAAGCTCTTAGGCAATTAAAGAATATCAGTTATTAGACATCCTACTCATATACTCCATTTTACTTGTTTGCTTTTTGTGTGGCATGCTGACATGAACCAATATTTTTGATGTTTTATTTTGTTTTTTGCCTCATTTCACTTGTTATAACACACACTTTCACCTCTCTAATACAAGAAGGACTCATTTTAAGCCAATTTGAAATATTTAAAAAAATGTGCTACAGTTTGTTAAAAAAACAATGTACATGCTGCTGCTGCTTCACTACCTGAGGTCACAGGTCCGCCACACCTTCGACCCTCTGTAGTTCGCATTCCAGGAGAAGGTGGGAGTGGAGGATGCCATCATCAATATGCTACACCGATCCCTCTCTCACTTGGACAGAGGCAGTGGTGCTGTAAGAATTATGTTTCTGGACTTCTCTAGCGCCTTCAACACCATCCAACCTCTGCTTCTTAGGGACAAGCTGACAGAGATGGGAGTAGATTCATACCTGGTGGCATGCATCGTGGACTATCTTACAGACAGACCTCAGTATGTGCGTCTCGGGAACAGCAGGTCTGACATTGTGGTCAGCAGTGGAGCGCTGCAGGGGACTGCGCTTTCTCTGGTCCTGTTCAGCCTATATACATCGGACTTCCAATACAACTTGGAGTTCTGCCACGTGCAAACGTTTGCAGACAACACTGCTATCATGGGCTGCATCAGGAGTGGGCAGGAGGAGGAGTATAGGAAACTAATCAAGGACTTTAAACGTTAATATTATACAAAATTATTGTCTGTCTGTTATACCTTCATTGTTATCACTCTTTAATTTAATATTGTTCTTTATCAGTATGCTGCTGCTGCTGGAGTATGTGAATTTCCCCTTGGGATTAATAAAGTATCTATCTATCTATCTATGCAGTTTAGTTTCATGTCTGGGAAAGAAACCATAAACACGCTCTTTGTGGTCAGGTAAATGCAGGAAAAGCATCATGAGTAGGGAAAGAAGCTGCATTCTGGATTATAGATCTGGAGAAAGCATCTGACCAGGTTCCCTGAGGGCTGGTGAGATGGAAAGTGAGAAAGTGTGGATGAATGGTTAGTGTCTGCAGTGATGTCCAAGTATGAAGAGGCACATGTGGTGGTCAAGACAGCAGATGGGATAGTGGAAGTTCTGAGGTAAAGATGGGGCTGCACCATGGATCCTTTATGAGTTTGTGGTTTCTCATGATAGTGACAGTGGTGGTGGCCACGGCCAGAGAACTGCTTGAAGGATTGCTATGGGATCTCTTTTATGCTGATGACTTTGTTTTGATGGCAAAAAGTAATGAGGAATTGAAGCAGAAGGTAAAGAAATGGAAAGCTACTGTAGTTTGGAAGTGAAAGGTCTCAAGGTAAATGCAAGAAAGGCCATGATAATAGTTTAATGCAAATGGACAAGAGACGCAGAAGAATTTGGTACACAGCTGTGTGGCATTTGTGGTAGTGCTGTGGGGAGAAACTCAATCCAATGTGCAGGGTTTCAGAAATGGGTGCTGTGGCAGATGGCCGGGACCCATGCCCAGTTGGGATGCCCCTTTGACACTGGATCCGGTGGAGCAGTTATGAGATGCACACTACGTCCCCCAGAACACTTGTTGGCCGCCCCCCTGGGTTGCATTGGGGCCAATATTTTGGAACACTGGAGCTCATTCCTGTTGGGTTCCGTGGCCACTTCCACGGGTAACTGCATGGCACTAACGAGCCCGTCTGGAGGTGCGGCCAGAAGTAGGTCAACGAGCACCTACAGCACTTCCGGGTGGGCTATAAAAGGAGCCGACAGTCCGGGCGCCAGAGTCGGGAGGAAGAGGACAAAGCTGTCTGGAAGGAGTGAAGGAAGAGGAGTGATTTTTGGGTGTTTTTGGTGTTTTCTTTGGTGATGTTTTGGTACTGTGTTGGGCAGTGAGACACGGGGAAGACGTGCCCGACGGCTGAAAAAAAATTAAAAACCTTTTTGTTTATTTTTATACGTGCCTTTGCTGTCAGTCTGTGTCGGGTCAACGTCTATATAGCGCCTTTGCCACAGTGCATAAAAGATGTTGGGTGAAGGGTCTGTTGGCAGCAAGTATGACCATCGTTTGTAAAAAGTGTGTAAGGGGACACATAATGGTGATGTAGTGAAAGTAAATTTAGACATCAGCAATAGAGTTGTTTTACAGAAAGTAAGGAAGTCTTGCTACTTAGAGGATGTGTTGAATGGAGATGGAGGTACAGATACAGCAGTGATAGCAAGGATAAGAGATGATGGAGAAGTTCTAGGAAGTGTCCTCTGTTCTGACATCTAAATATATCACTGACATTGAAGAGAAAAATGTATGAAAACTGTGTGAGGGATAGAGTGCTTTACAAGGGTGAGATGTAGCAGATAAAAAGGGAGCATAAAGCAAAGATAGAAAAACAGAAATGGAAATGATCATGTGGATGTGTGAAGTGAAACGCAGTGAGAGGAAGACAAATACTGAGTTAAGAGAAAGACCTTGTGTGGAGGTGTTACGTGAAGTGCTTAGGAGAAACACACAAAGAGGGCTTGGGCAAGTGGAGAGAATGACGGAGGATGACTGGGTGAAGAGGTGCACCAAGATGGAGGTGCAGAGAATGTGGACCAGAGGAAGGCTGAAGAAGACAGAGTTGGAGATTGTGGTGTGAAAAGAATGAGTCTGTGGAGCATACTTTGGTGTGAGAGTGGAGAAAACAAATTTGAGGGACAACTGGCTAACCTGAGTAAACCCTGAAAATGGCTGTTAAAATGATGATGATGATGTACACCATACTAGCAGATGGCCAGAGCCTATCCCAGCTATCATACACACTCACTAATACTGGGGCAGATGTGGGAGAACACCATGAAAGCCTACAGAAATGACTGAATTCAGGTGCCTGAAAGTGAGAAGGAACCTCACTAACTTTTGAGGTATTACGCTGCCTATATTTTAGACATCTCAAATGTCAATTAATTTTACATGACAAGCCAAATGAACATTTCCTGAAATGCTAAACTTAATTTTAAGTAATCCTGAAATAAACTGTGGATATTAAAAATGCAAAATATCTTGACTTCCCTTCCTGTAATAATGCTTTGTCCCTTGAGTGGAACTTGCAGATTTGAAATGCAGTTGAGGTGCCTAAATATTATCATGAACGCTGCTTTATGTCATCTTATAGATTACTTACACTTTGGGTACCTGAAACACATAATTTAGAGTTAAAACAAATAGGAAGTCCTAGTGAACTGTTTTAGATGAGATGTTCTCCTTGAGATGTTCCAAATATAGTTTGAGATGCATAAACTGAAATTATTTTGTTGTCTAATTCGCTTATTCAGTTTAGGGTTGCAGGCTAAACAGTGGGCATAAGATGGAGACCCACCTGGATCAGGGCAGAAGTTCATGGCAGGGGACATTCATGTACACACTCACAATAATTCACACACGGTCAATTTACATATCATCCATTAACCTAACCTGTCCATCTTGTTGCACGACAACTGGATTTCCCAGAGAAAGGCCCATTATGACACAAGTAGAGCGTTCAAACTCCACACATTTAGTGTCCAGGCCAGGGTTTAAGCAAGAACCTCTTGAGTGTTACCTTTTACACCACCCAAACCCAACTGACTGTTTCTCTAAATGTAAATTATAGCTTGATATATGACATATTCATTCAAGGAAATTTAAAACAGACATGGCCTGTTTAAGATCTTGGCTGGACTTGGGTACTCTGGCTGCTGACGTGGATGTAGAGACTGTCCTCTTTAGAAACCCAGACACTGATCAGCATGAAAAATAGGAATAAAATTCAGAGAATTTGGAGATAAAATGGAGCTGGCTTTACTTTCATTAGATAGTGGGTATGCCTTTACTTGTATGCCAACTTTAAAGACTCCTGCAAATAAAAACATTCTTATTAGAAAGTGGCATGGACGTGGCACGCTGTCCTTGAGGTCATCACAATGAATGAAATGAAAATGAGCATGACCTTACATTAATTTGTTTTGTGCTCAAGACTACATGGGAGTTTTCCAAAAACGGTGTGGACGTGTGCTGAAGGATCTCTGGAGTCACAGATGCTGACAAGTTTGCTGAGCATTACAAAGAGCCTGACTGGTGTGTGATATGTCACCTTTACAAACAGACCCAGAATAGTAAAGTATATGATGTGGCGTACATGACTTCTTTTATAACTTGTAAAATAATGTGAAGGAAAATCATTTCTTTTGAAGAGAATTCTTGAAACCGTGAGCAGGGACCATGGCAGGTCCCACTACGTACACAGGAGCCATCCTGCTGACCTCGTTAGTCATCTGTTCTGTGGGTTTAGAATTGTGAGCCTCAAATGTACAGAGACAGGTGGTGCGAGATATTTGGTAGCTCACAGATGTTCACCTGTGTGTTTTGGCTCTGCTCTGTGCCATTTGCATGTTCTCCCAGTGTCTGACCTGACTGGCGATGTGTAATTGGCCTAGTATGGGTGAATGCGTATGTAAGTATGCCCTGTGATGCCCTGGCACACGTCCAGTACTGCTTTTTTCCTTTTTATCCAATGCTGCTAGGTAAGGTCCCAGCCATCATAATGCTGAATTTGGTTAAGTGGGTCTAAATGGATGAAGGGGTGGATTGGTCTTAATTTTAACCCTGATCTCTGAACATTTACACAGAGTTTTAAAGAGTGAATAGTGGATGAGCTTCAGAAAGGAGATTTCCAGTATAGTGTGGTAGGACTGAACAGGCACCATGGGACATTATTCTGTCATCTAGTATAGTTCTTAAGGCACAGAGTCAACCTGCTGGTGTCTAGCTAGAGCAGTGGGAGAGCACCTGGATGTGGTTCACAAGGTGGTTCACAAGAGACTATAAATTTTGATTATAAGAATGCTTTGTATTTGACCTTCTGGTTGCTTCTTGAATGAAAGGAAACTGTCAGCTTTAACAACATGACTAGGTAATTAGCTGCTTACTTTCATTATGTGCTTTATAAAAACATAATTTGACACCCTCAATTCATTGATTTGAAGTTCCCAACCGTGTTCTCAAGTGAATGTTTCACCAAGCAGGTCCAATGCCTTTGAAAATGTAGAAGTACCAGATCCATTCCCAAATACTCTGCTATTAATTCATTTCTTCCTAATCTTCTATTCATTCTACTTTTCCTCCAGGAAACATTCAGAGACCGATGATTAGGGATCTAATTGATCTGAATTAACTGATCTAATAGATGAGTCATTGTGACAGGGTATTACATGCTTGACGAAAGCAGGTGCTGATCTCATTGCTTTAGGATGTCCAGTTACACAATTTTAAATTCCAGCACAGCTTCACATTTTCTAAGTATTGTGTGCTCACCCCTTTATCTGGCAGTCAGTTACAGTACAGGCCAAAAGTTTGGACACATCTCCTCCTTCAATGTGTTTTCTTTATTTTCATGACCATTTACAGCACTCCATCACTCTCCTTCTTGGTCAAATAGCCCTTACACAGCCTGGAGGTGTGTTTGGGGTCATTGTCCTGTTGAAAAATAAATGATCGTCCAACTAACCTGACTTCTGCACAACACAACTGCTGGTCCCAACCCCATTGATAAAGCAAGAAATTCCACTAAATAACCCTGATAAGGCACACCTGTGAAGTGAAAACCATTTCAGGTGACTACCTGTTGAAGCTCATCGAGAGAATGCCAAGAGTGTGCAAAGCAGTAATCAGAGCAAAGGCTGGCTATTTTGAAGAAACTAGAATATAAAACATGTTTTCAGTTATTTCACCTTTTTTTGTTAAGTACATAACTCCACATGTGTTCATTCATAGTTTTGATGCCTTCAGTCATGAAAATAAAGAAAACACATTGAATGAGGAGGTGTGTCCATACTTTTGGCCTGTACTGTATGTGCCACCCAACAAAGCCGTGTGAAGGACTTAAAGGTGAGGCTTGTTCAGCTGCAGTCTCTGGCCTTGTTTTCTTTTTCCTTTACATTTTTGGTATGTAAAACATGAAACATAAGACAGACAAGCCTGTCTTCTGCTGGCGAGGTCTGTGTTCCTTATTCCTTGTCACTGCATTCTATGTGTTGTACTTGTGGGTGGCTTCTCACTGATTGTCAGCTGTCACGTACACAAAGCCTGCCACTACAGCTAAAGATTCAGTCAAACTTGTTTGGGATGAACTGCAAACTGGCTGGACTGAGTGGCTGGGCATGTCACACTACAAGACGGGCTGTCACCGGAGTGTGCTGCAACTGCATCTAGTTTGTTCTGTTTATATAAATGAAATCTGCAACTGAAAAGTGCTGGAAAAGTTGTACAATTTGACATGGCCTTAAACAACATAATACAAAAGAAGCAAACAATGAATAATAATATTAATAAAAATAAAAAGAGGTAGCAAAAATCTTACATGATCAGTTAGTGCAAGTGTGTATAAGCAAGTGTATGCTCCACATACCTGATACAAGAATGGAGACTTTGATAGTCCAGTGAGCACTTCTCATCTGTCTGATGGCTTGATGAAATAAACAGTCTTGGAGCCTCCTTGTACAGGATGGTAACACCTACTGCAATGGATAACTGATAGAACTTTGCTGGATCAATTTTATTGAAGCCTTTGAAAATTTTAAAGACTTGTATTAGGTCCCTACACAGCCTTCTTTCCTCACAATTAAAGAGACCTACATCCCCTAGCCTGTCAGAGTAAGGCACGCTCCTTAGTCCCAGGATGCACTTGGTTGCTCTCCTCTATGTCATTTTTGCAGTGTGGTTATCAGACCTGCACACATGACTCCAGATGCTGTCTCTCTAGTGCAATTTACTGTTTTGTTACATGCATTTATTCTCTGTTTTATTGTTGTTTTGTTAATGTTGTCTTGTTATTTTTCTTGTTTTTTTTTATCATTTTATTGATTTTATTGAAATCACACAGCATTCCATGCAAACAGATCAATTTTTACAAAAATAGGATCAAAATCAAATCAACCCCCACCCCTGAGAAAGAGAGCATGGCCAACAGAGTAAAACTTAAAGCTAGTAAAAATAAGTAAATAGATGAATTAATAAGTGAATAAGGATAAATGGAGAAGAAAAAGAAATGGGGAGAGAATCTACTTCCTCAGTGCTTTAAAAGCTTATTCTAAAATATTATTGATTAGATCCTGCTAGGTTTTGAAAAATTTCTGCACAGATCCTCTAAGTGAGAATTTGATTTTTTCCAATTTCAAATAGTATGTAACGTCACTGACTTAAAAGAGCTGAACTCTAAAGGCAATTACAGTTTGTTTCTCCTTCTCCACTTTAAGCCCATCTGTGAGCCCACCAAACACAGCTGTTAATGGGTTAGGAGGGATCGTCACACCAAGGCTGTCTGATAGGCATTTAAAGATTTTTGTCCAGAATGATGTTAATTTGGTGCAGGCCCAAAACATGTGGCCTAATGAGGCTGGAACTTGATTGCAACGTTTGCATATTTTTCTTGTTTTAATGCTATTTTAATTAATTGAATTTATTACTTGTTTATTGTGTACTGTCCTTTTAAAGTGGCATTAATTCCTTGTTCTTTGTGAATGGAACCTCAAAAGGGGGGTCCACTCTGATGTCTCTACTGCAGGATTCTCCCTCTGGCTTTATAAGGTGACCAGAAGGATATCATGGTGATTCACTGAGTTTGTAGCGGAGTTTACTGTGGGTATTATTGCTTCTGCATTTATTTTTGGCTTCTTGAACTTTTTGCTCTGTTCTTGTTTTTTTATTGCTGGATTAAGTATTGGACCTCGGTTGATGTGGCCCGCCTTTTTAGGAAAATCCTTTTTGCTTCATTTTTGCCCTTTTTCCCTGCATTTTCTTTTTGTTAATAAATCCCTTTAATTTATAAACACACATGTTTGTATAGCAAGAGAGAGTTTTACAGTTTTTTATATATTTCGGAATTTTTATTGCATTTTCTACTTCAAACTGCTAGCTTACCATTTTGGGGCTGCTTAGGCTGAGCCTGCAGTTGGTAGTTGGAGATGCCTGATCTGCAGAGAGCCTTTTCTGGATGTTTGATAACAGACCTGATCTGCTTATTTTCGTGGCCTTACACCACATTTTCCCATTTTTGGGACTCCATCTTTTTATGTTTCAGCCAGGGTTCTCCCCAACTTCTGTTTAAATTTCTTTTTTTTTGTTTACGTTTTACACTTTACATATAATATTTGATATTAATAGTGTTATTTACATTTATTATTTGTATAATTACATATTTTTTGTCAGTTGTGATTACTATTTAGTTTCTTTGCATGCCAGTATGGTCTGCCTTGTTCCTTGTGTTTTGTGAGTGGTTCCCCAAGGGGCAGGACCACCTGTCAGTCTCCGTTGAAGGACTGCTTCCAGTATTATAAAGGCTGATGGGAGTTGCAGTCCATTGTGTTACACTATATGTGCTTAGTGGTGGTGAGTTCTCTCTTCATGTTTATTGTTATTTGTTGAATTTTCTGGCTTTTGGCAGTTTTGGGATTTGTTTAAGGATTTTGATTTCTGGCTAACGTATTGGCTACTATGGATTGCCTTTTTAGGCAATTCGTTTGTGTCTTGTTTAGCTCTTTTCTGCTTTTGTTCTTTCTTTCTTTTATGTGTAATAAATTTGTTATTTCTAAATACTAGCTGTGTTACCTGCCCGAGATGGCTTAAAATCCAAGGAATCAACGTAGATCTTATGTTTTTTATTTGATACTGTACATGGTTGCGCAGTTGATCTAGTATATTTCCCATACGGCGACATATTCTTCAAATAGAGCTGCCCGTTTTCTCTGCTTCCTCTCAGCATCACTCGTTGAACTGATTACTTTTATAGTCAAAGTGATTTTCTAGGAAAATTCATAAGTGGTCACTACAGCATTGGCCTGGTTTAGAGACCCTAGCTTAGTCATGTCGAGACTATGGGTTCCTGATATGTACATTGATTTCAAGTTATTGGTCATTAGCATTACATTTATAAACCTGACTCATGTGGCTTGCGTGGGTGCAAAAATGTCACAACCATGCTGCTGTTGCCAGCGAATAACATCAGACAACAGAATAGGTCGATAAGACCATTTTTTTTTATTTTTAGACTCTTATTTGGTATTTTTATTATAATTTTTGATGTATTTGACCCTTCTTCTACATGTTTTGTCTATTTTAAAAATTTTCATCCTAATCCTAGGAACCGGCCAGACTCACAGAAACAGACACATGCAGACACTTGTTCTTTTATTACGACGCATTCTTTTTTTGCCCTGTGTATACAAGTCAAGGGTTTATAGCCACCCCTCCCCTTCTGGGGCTTTTGATTTATTTTTGGGAAATTTATAGTTGTTTTGCCAGCTCCTTATTTTTGGACCTGCTCCAGCTGAAGCCAACAGACAGTTCTGGGGCCTGGGCAGATCAGTGAAGATCCTGGCCTGCTTCTTGGCTAAATGTTGGAGGCCTCACCTATTTTGCTTTGGAGGAAACTCCATCTATATATGCAGCATATACAGTCTGTGAAAAAACATAACATCCCTCGATTCATATTAAGCAGTGTTTACAAGATAACTAACATTTTATTAGATTTTTTAATTGCTTCTGCAAATTGCCTAGACA
Source organism: Polypterus bichir lapradei (assembly GCA_026402145.1). Taxonomy (NCBI): domain Eukaryota; kingdom Metazoa; phylum Chordata; class Cladistia; order Polypteriformes; family Polypteridae; genus Polypterus; species Polypterus bichir. The sequence goes on from JANRMT010062797.1 coordinate 38,894,736, forward strand.
ATGTGAATACTGTATTAATGTAAACCCCTAAATCCTTTCCAGAAGTTGCTTCCTGTAGGTCAGAGTCACACATATTGTATTTATTTTTTAGTTAATGCTCCTTTGGCCTCTGTGTAGCACTACGAATGTCTTGCCATTTAACTGCATTTTCCAAGTTTTGTCCAGTTTTGAAGAGAGTCCAGGTCTAACTGGTTGCTTAGAAATGACTATTAAGGTGCATTCATCATGTAGCAATGACAAAATGAACCATGAGTAGTACAGCTAATTATGACATTGCGACTTTTTCATCTGGGCAACCCTGATCAGTGTTTAGAAAAAAGCTGGTTAGAAAGTAACTGTTAGAATCTGTACTTTATTCTTGTGCTCCTTATGTAATACACTGTAAAGACCTATTACACCAGTAGTTAGTAATATTAAGATTCTGCAATTGTTAATACCAGAGCAAAGGGCAGAGCAGGAATAGAAAAGGAAAAGAGGTGCAAGAGTGAGAGTGCATAAACAATGAAAATGATACCTCTTTAGGCCAGGACGAGCCACAATAGGCAAGGAGAAGCTCCTTTGAGTTTCACAATGTGTCCTGCTGCCTTCCTTCTCTCCTCTCCTCTCCTCTCCTCTTCCCTCTTCTCTCTTTCTCTCTGTTTTCCCTTTCTGGTGCCAATTATTCCAGACTGTTAAGCTTGTAGGGGGACTGATTGCTGGATCACAACATCCAAGTAAGAGGCTGGAGTGCATAAAAAAAAAAGATCAAAACGCCCTGCTAATTAAGTATCCTTCTGTAAAATAAATAAATAAATAAATAAAATATAAATAAACACAATTAAACAAGACAACAAAACGCTACGGGCTTAACATCAGAGAGGACAGCAGGATGCATCTCGCTCCCCGTGTGGCCCCAGCTCCTCACACTACCACCAAGTACACTTTGCCACTGTGTCTTGTGTGATCCAAAGAAACCCTTTAGAAAAAAATGATTTAGAAAAATTAACTTCTCTTCCAGAGGACGCATTGAAAAGAAGAATTACACAAAAGATAAAACACTTTATCGCCTGCGAATGACCGGACAATGTGCCTTGAGAGCTCCGGGGAAGGGGGAGGCATATGGCGGGACGAAAGACAATGAATATTAAATGCTTTGGAATCTAAGGCCTTTCTGTTAGCAAATTGAAACCACATATCCTGGGGGGGTAGAGGCTCCAAATTACTAATTATTGCCTCTGAAAAGGCCTGTTTCTGATATGTTTGCTTCTGAAAAGCAGGCTCTTAATGAAGCACTGCCGCCTTTCTCTCTCTGCTGCTTTCAATTCCCACTTTGGGCTTCCTCCCAGGCCGTGAACAATGAGGTCTTGGGAGCTGTTCGTTCCCAGCGGCCTCACCGAGACTAGACCAGGGGCAGGGTTCTGAGGGAGAAGGAGTAAGCCGCAAAATATGGAGGGGAAAGATAAGGAAGTGGCAGCGGAGAGAGACCCTGTCCCTGGGGCCGAAGGGGGAATGCACTGTTATTAAGAGGGAGATGAGAGAGATTAAAGGCCTTTGTGCTCATTTCTCTCTGCTTTTATTTGGTGGCTTCATCTCACAGATGAAAGAAGTTATAAATGACTTTCTCTCAATTCTGCTAGAAGCAGCTTCACGGCAAACTTCGAGGGGTTTTGTTTCTTCTCCTCTTTTCCTCTTCCATGGGAGTTTGAAAGCCTGGGCTTTACATTCATCGCGTTTCTCCAACTGGCATCAATGGAGTAGCAGCGTATGATGATCATTAGACGAGGTGGAAGGAGGGAGGAGGATGCATAGTGAAGTTGGACTGGGAACTATTCTGTGAAGAGACTCTGCTGTTTCAGAAACAAAAAACACCAAACACATCAGCAGTGGACGTGTACGCTCTCTGAGTTTTGGTCTCCTGTCTCAGTGGGTTAATCAGAGTATGTATCTGAGGTATGGTTACTTTTAGACGGTGGTAAGTGTGGCTTCAGCCTTAATATGAAGGTTGACTAAGAAGAAATTTCATAGGATGGCGCTATGACACCTGGGAGTCTGAAAGAAACCACTAACACAAAACACCTTAGGCCTGGACCTCTTCCTCTCAATTCAAGATCTCCACAAGAAGTCATGCTGTGGCCACCAAGACACAATGACTCTTGGGAGCTGTGGAAGATACTCAACACAAATATTACATTTAAAGGGGGGACACCCATTGTGCACATACAATGATGATTCCGGCCATAACAGCTGCTCATACCGCAGTTCCCTGGACTGAAGCACACCTCCATAAAGTATGGCCCTTCTTTTCCTAAGCTAGTTTGGACCTTTAATCCTGTTTTTGCTCTGTGACTATTCCTCTAAGTCATCTTTTCTACTCTCAGCTTTTGCATCCGTGAACTGTTTAGCCAGGTATGGATGAGCTTAGTTGTTGGACAAGGCTGTTTAGCCCCATCTGTGGTAACTTGAGGAGTGTTTCTGCATGGCCTTGGACACAAGACGTTTTGTATCTCTTGTAACTTACTGACCATAGTTGTGGTTTACTTACCTGAACCTCATTTGCTGTTGGGTTGAATATTTGAAGCTGGTCTGTCCAGCTCATGTCCTCAATGGCCACAGTGGCTGCAGGTTTTCATTCCAACCACTTTGTTAATCTCTGACCAGTTTTTGCTAATTAACTTCTTTTGCCTTTATTTTAATTGACATGACGTTTACGATTCAGACCCCATAATTGTTCCTATTTTCTTTAATTAGAAATCAAACAAAAGTGAGTGACAAAGTGAGCCAACACGTGGCCAACTGACCTGTGTTTTCATACGACATGTAAAAATAAAAAGGTGAAAGTCTCGGTAATATTGAACAATTCAAAACATTTGGACTTAGAAAAAAGAAAATCAACAGTTTGGGAAATGTTTGTTGTGGCAGAATTAAAGCAGCAACAATCCATGGAATTAAATAACGAGTCTAATTAACAATGAGAATCACCTTCTCACTAAGAAAATGGTTAGAGTGAAACTAGTTGGAGTTTGAGGTCCAAACCTGGCTGGTCATCTGTTAGCTCACTTCACATCTCATTTCTGTTTGGCTGCCATTTAAGGGTAAAAGAAAGCAGTTCAGGGGGCAGAGTCTTAAAAAAGGCAATTAAAATGAAGGGAAAAGAAGTCAACTAACATCACAGATTTATCACTGATTAAGAAAGTCACAGGATGGAAAACATGTGGCCACCTGTGGCCGTCCAGGATTGCATCTGGACACCCCTGATTTAAAGCGCCTTGGCTTCTGCTAGAAGCTCACTTTAAAGGTATCACTTAGCCTCGGCTCTGTACTTCTTTCTTGTTTTTGTAACCCTGTAATTTGACTCCTTGCTTTGAATGTAAAGTCTAACTAATCATGTGGTTCCTGCGTTTTACGCATTCATTTTAGGACATCTTGCTTGTTCAGGCCAACATTTTGGCCTAGTAATTGCGCTCTCATTAACAAACCTTCATCCATTCTGTTCACATCTTTACTGGTCTGTATCCAGAAGGGAGCATTAACTCTGCAAATGGACCTGGTCTAATGTGGGGAAATGCAAAGGGGAAAGGCCGAGCCACTTGCAGTACCGCCACAAAGCCAAAATAGTGATAAATTAACAACAACAGGTTAGATAATGTATGCATGTTGTACCATTCTGGTGTGTTCGGGTACTTGGGCTGTGTCCACTCTACTACCTTTTCATTTTAAAGCACAGACATTAGTTTCTGTTCTCACCTTTTGCCCACTCTACTCTGCCGTTTTTAACCTCCTCTCCAGAGCTGTATAGTTCTGAAAACGGCAGCTCAGCATTGCAGTGTGGATGAGTGAAAACACACGAGTTTTTAAAACTCCAATGCTAATAGTGTTTTGATTGGCTTGTGTGTATTATGTACCCCTTTCCCTAACTGGACCTTGCTCATTACAACATCTCATTCCCTGATTAGTCACCCTTCATGGAAGAAAATCACAAAATAGCAGACACGGAGGAATTGCCCTCCATGGAGCTCGTTGTGTTGCTTACCTGTATGCATATACATTGCATTTTGTACAGTTTGGATGCTGCGGACATTCACAAAAGGCAAATCATTTACCGGTTGGAGGGCCCAAATGCTTAATAAGAAGCCCTTATTGCTCAAGTAACATTTCTGCTTCATCTTAGTTGTCTCGCTCGTTAAGATTTTGAACCCTTATTGCTTATGTTAGTGTTAAACCAGCTGTATTCTCATTTTTTAATTGCTCCTTATTAGCAATAGAAAAAAAGAAACCATCATTAATAAATTTAGCTTGATTCCATTTACACATGTGTGTATTTATCATGCACTATTTGGTTTAATTAATTACTAGGAAGGAAAGAGAAGAGAAAAAGTGAAGGACTGAGAATTACTCATCTGTTTTAGACTTCAAATCATTTGGACGATATCCTTAGAAAGGAAAAAAAATCTAGGATGTGAGAATGACCTGACATGACAGAGTTAAAGAATTAACAAGCCATGAAATTAAATTATTGGCAAGAATTGCTTTCTAATTAAGCAACCAGGTTGGAACAAAAACCTGCAGCCACTGCGGCCCTCCAGGACTGTGATTGAGGACCCCTGGTTTAGTTACTTCATCAAAGCATCAGTTATCACATTTACTTTATTAACTCGTACTTTTGAAATATTTAAAAATAACATATACGTGTGTTAGTAGTGTACGTACAATGTATACTTTTTAATGACACTTTTCAGTATCATGTGGCAAAAAAACTGAGAGTAAATAGGCCTGTGAGGACTGAGATAACATTCCTAGACAGGAGACTCCAATTCAAGACATGTAAACATGACATCAGTTCAAGTCCTGCTGTTGGCTGTTCATTGTGGAGAGTCTGACTAACGGCAGTGTGTATTTCTTACACATTACATTTCTGAAAGAAGCACCTAATGGAAAGTTAAAATTGTTGGCTGTAACAGAACAGGATACGTGGATCTTGGAGCTTTTCTGATAAAATATGGTATCAGACAAATATTGGCAGCACTGAGGTTCTTGTTAGTGTAACGTCAATAATGAGTACATGAATATTCACCATACGCATAACCTGTCACAAGCCACATTTCCTCTTCAATTCAATTTAAGATGACCTAAGTTCCTTTACAGTTTTTACTTTTTTGGTTGCAAAGATCATAGACGTTACCTGATAGAATTTCAAGCAGCAGGAGAGGTGAGCTGGTGTGGCAGAGGACTTCATTAGAACATTAGAACATTCTAGACGAGAACAGGCCATTCAGCCCAACAAAGCTCGCCAGTCCTATCGACTTGTTTCCTTCAAGAAAACATCAAGTCGAGTTTTGAAAGTCCCTAACTCTCACCTCTTCTGCACCTCAAGCAAAGGCCATTGTGACATGTGACTCCATGAGCATTTCAGTTTCAGGACGAGTACAGGAAATAAATATCAAAAAACATACAAGCTAAAGTAGCCTCCCTCAAGAGAAATTTGTAACAGTCAACTGATCTGTAATTGAAATTGTGCAGTGTCTCTCCGTTTTAATATTGAAAAGTTTGCCAAATGTTTTAATTGGGAGCTTTTGAAATTTTTGGAATTTGAGAAAGCTCAATGAAAATGCAACTTAATTGATAAAACTAGATGAAGAATTTCAACAAAATTGGCCCACTGGGAGCCAAGTCGTTTCATGTCGTCATCATGTTTGCTCGCCTGTTTTTATGTTATGCAAAAAAATGCACTTAAAAATCTATCATGACACAAAAAAGAATTTTATAATAAGCTTGTGTTACAGAATCGCTTAGCATACAATCCATGTTGGGAGACCCCAATGGAACTCTGACAGGTCGAATTTGGCTGAAGTGGTTAGTCAGGACGCTTGGCCTCTGGTAGCGGAGCTGCTTGGCCCTTACATTCTCCACATGATGTTGGGGTGGGCACAAGTTTTGAGGCTGGAAGATTACGGAGGGCTGTAGTTCTCCAGAGTGTGTGGGGGGTCCAGCAGTTGTGGGGTCCTCAAATGCCAGGGCCTGGTTATGTTTGGGTACAATAAACAAATCAGAATCTGACTAGGAACCTTGTTCACCCACTTTTTACTAGAACCTTCTTAGGCGGAGCCCAAAAACAACTTTCTCACAGACTGATCTAACCTAAAGGTTAAAACAAAAAGCAAGGGTGTATAATAAAATGAACAAAACATATTATTAATACCGTATTTACTCCTGTACCACGCGCCCTCGTGTAAGACGCGCACCTTAATTTTTACAAAGAAAATCAGGAAAAAATCTTTTGCCCCGCGTACGACACGCATTGTGATTGTATAGGAAGTGAGTGAGGTTGGAGTAAGACACCGACATGAATAACTGTAATGGAGAATAATTACAGGGTATGTCTCATTTAATTCTTTCTGCACATGATACAGTATATTGTACTAACTGTAAGCAGTACCCCTACTGCAGAACGTTCAGTGTTTGTCACACCGTGCTGCGAAAAGGTGGGAATGACAAATAGCCCTGTGAAATGAGAAAAGAAAGAACCGTATAGAGACAATCGGTAAAGGACTGTAATGGCAAGTGGAAAATTATTGTGCTCACCAGAATATTCCAGTTTAATCATCATCTTCCGATTCGCTGCTGGATTTGCCACCGCTACTGACGTCCCATATGGTGTCGTCTTTGCTTCCCCATAAGGTGTCGTCTTCGCTTCCATCGATGCTGTTGGATATGCTGCACTTTTTGAAGCTTTTCACAACCAAATCCTCTGGAATAAGCTTCCAAGCAGCGATGATCCAAGCACACACCTGCGCCAATGTTGGGGCTTTCATTTTGCCAGTTGGCGTTGTTTCGTGTACCGCTGTTGCAGCCCATGAAGCGCGTAAGCCATCCGCGTCTTGCTTTGAACTGAATGATTGATATTCCACGTTCTTTCGCTATATCACGAGCTTTCACCTGAATCATTTCCGTGGACACTGCATATCCAAGCTGACGCCTGCCTTGAATGTAATCAGTGAGTGCAACTTCAACTTGTGGGAACTGGACACGTTTTCCGCGAAATGCCCGTCTGTTTATTTTGCATGACAAAAGTTTTTCTTTCTTCTGTCACCAATCTCGAACACATGACTCTGAAACACCATACTTGCGACCTGCTGCCCGATTTCCTATGTTCTCTGCTTCCAAAATCGCTTTTAGTTTCTCTCCCGCCGTGAAGGAGCGTAAACGCTTGCTACTATCCATGCTGAATGACGACGCTGAACTGATTCAAAAACAAACCTACCCCTACCGTATTCCTCGTGTACCACGCGCACCTGATTTTCTAATGCTCATTTTCGGGAAAAAAGGTGCGTGTGGTACACAAGTAAATACGGTAAGTACAAAAAACACATATACAGTAATCCCCCGCCTATCGCGGAAGTTGTGTTCCAGACCCACCCACGATAGGTGAAAATCCGTGATATAGAAAGACCACATTTTTGTTATAGTTTAAGCCTTAAAATACCCCTCCCACATGCTTTAAACACATGTAAACTTACTAAAACACACTTTGTAAACACATATGATATATGGATGTCGGGCTAAGGATATGAGTAACATCTCTCTATTATAAAACTTCACGCAAGACAAGGCAGTGAGACAGGATAAGAGCTGTTGTACAGGCTTTTAAATGATTGACACGCAGAGCGACAAGCTGAAAAAGCATCTTGGCAGACGCAGCACAGAGCCAGCGCAAAGTCCACTTCTCCTTAGCGTGCACTCAGCTCCCACTAGGGAATCCATTCCTGAGCTCCCGATTACAGGGAGCCCAGGATTCCCTGACATTTTTCATTCCCGCATTCCCGGGAATGAAACTGCTGTAATTACCGGGAACGGCCAAGCTCGCATATATAGCGTGTAAAAGTGTAAAAATCGATCAAGAAATAGAGTTCTAGTTGAAAATAATTAAGTGGCACGGTTTTTTGGCCCACGGTGTAGTGTGTTGCAAATTAATTCAGTCAACCAGCAGCAGTCATCAGTCTCCCGGCTCCGACTAAGACTGAGTACAGTGGACTGGGAGGAGTCTGCACTCTGCAGCTCACGAATGCCGGGACAAGGCAGACTTCATTGACGTCTGTCAGACAATGGCTTTGAATAGCAACTTGAAATTGCAATGTGTCAGTCTGTTGTATCCGCATTATCTGTGCCAGGAAACTTGCCATCACAGAATGATGACAAGAAACTGGATGCATCAGTAAAAGCTGAAATGGCGGTGTTTCAGAGTAACAGCAAGCGCGGGCGTTGTTTAGAACAAGTGTGTCAGTATCTGATCAGGTAGATGTTGCATTCAAAAAAAATTTTTTTTAAATGTTAGTCTATCATATATTCTCCCTATGGCATTTGCCACTTGATTGACATACAGAGTGGCCAGTCTGAGATCTCTTTCCTTCTAACACACTGGTCATCCCACATGCACCCATACAATCAGATTGTGATTCAGACTATGAATGCCATGAATGTAATTACACCGGTCTATACGCTGATAAATAAACGAACCACACGCCGTGGCTTCGCCTCTGACGCTGACGTGCAGTGAGTGTGCAGTGAGTGTGTACGCCTGATGAGCCCAGAATTAGGGTGGAACACGTGTCGCGTACTCTTTGCATTATTTGACAGTAAAACTTTGCAACATTTTATGATCTGCTTCTCGCAACTGAAGAGAGCAGCGTGGCGGATGTTTGCCGACACAAGCGTTACCTGGTAGGTAACCACCCATACAATCAGATTGTGATTCAGACTACGAATGCCATGAATGTAATTACCCCGATCTACATGCTGTCAAATAAACGAACCACACACCGTGGCGCAATGTAAAGTGTGAAACACGTGTCGCGTACTCTTTGCATTATTTGACAGTAAAACTATGCAATATATATATATATATATATATATATATATATATATATATATATATATACAGTGGTACCTTGGTATACGTCTGATTTGGAATAAGTCCAACTTGGTATACGTCCTGTTTAGACACGAACAATTTTGCTTGGTATACGACCTTTGTTTGGAATACGACTCGCGTGCTGCCCTTGTTTACCTCTCTCAACACAAAGCCATGACTGCCCTCGAGCGTCAGTGCGCCAGTTGCTATCATTCAGTGAACAACCTGCGCTATAACTCTCTGTGAATTTTCACGTGTGTGGTATAGCGGGTCCACAGCTCCTGTCAAAGGCCAGCTTTAAAATAAATAATCACCGCGCTCGCGGCTTGGTGAGGGGGCATGGTGGTTATGTGGCTGAAGGTTGTCAGGGCGATTCGCGATGTGGCCGTTTCTCACCAAAGTGCATAGGTGAGAGACCATCTGCACTCGTGATTGTTCCTGGGGCTGCTTATCTTGATAAATAGAAGCGAGAGTCGGCTAGAAGGGGAGGAAAAAGAAAGAACGGACGGGAGGTTGAGAGAGAGAGAGCGCACGCGAAGTAGCTGAAGTAGCTGAGTTAAGGTCAGCTGCAAGTAGAGCGACTCTCCTGTTGGGAAGCAGGGGGGCCTTCAGGTAAAAAGGCACCGGGCTTCTTCTTGTTTTTTTTTTTTTTTTAAAGAATGCTTCCTGCTGTATTTTAACCTCGTTGTTTTTAAGAAGAGTTTTTTTCTATTGTTTTTAACCTCCACATTTCACTTCTGATTTTATGGATTATTTATTGGAACTTTGGAGACTGCACTTTAATTTGAACACCTTGTTTTGTTAATTGTTTTAATAAAAGTACTTTGCACTTTTTCACCATCCCCTTGCTTTGTTGTTACCGATGAGCTTAGCAGTGAGGCACAAATGGGCTTTGCAGGGGCTTCTTGACGATGGCTTGGCTTCACATAGGCGTTTCTAATTGTAATACAGGTACTCGCAGGTAACTTTTGACCTTCTTTGGCTGAGTCTTTGCCATTTTGGCTGTTCTTCCATCCATTCAAATGGTAGTTTTCCATTTTCTTCCACGTCTTTCAGGTTTTGGTTGCCATTTTAAAGCATTTGCTTTAGCTGAGCAGCTTATCGTTTTTCTGCACGTCTTTACATGTTTTCCCCTCCCCAATCAACTTTTTAATCAAAGTGTGCTGTTCTTTTGAACAATGTCCTGAACTATCCATTTTACTCAGATTTCCAGAGAGAAATGCACCGTAACCAGCATGTACAACATTTGCGCCCTTGCTTCCCTAAATAAGGGCCGTATTTGACACAGAATGAATGACCTCACTAATTGTACTCCACACTGCTATTTTTTGAACAGCCTAACATTTCCTTTTTCTTCACTTTTTGTAATGGAATAACACAATAAATTTTGATAAATTTTTCTTTATGTTTTGATTTGGAATAGCATGTGTAGTGTTCCCAAATGCATTTGTGTGTAAGGAAATAAAAAGGTGTTATAAGGATTTTGAGCTTTATTCACTTTTTTAAGCACACTATTATTTTGAACACTGCTGTAGATACAGAGATGTGGCAGAAGTCTACGTGACCATCATCATCAAGTCCTTCCGTGAGAACCCTAAATCCAAAGAGGACTGTTTCATTTATGTTAGGTAGCATGCCCAGAGGGGACTGGGCAGTCTAATGGTCTGGAATCCCTACAGATTTTATTTTTTTCTCCAGCCGTCTGGAGTTTTTTTTTTGTTTTTTCTGTTCACCCTGGCCATTGGACCTTACTCTTATTCTGTGTTAATTAATGTTGACTTATTTTATTTTCTTACTGTGTCTTTTATTTTTCTATTCTTCATTATGTAAAGCACTTTGAGCTACTGTTTGTATGAAAATGTGCTATATAAATAAATGTTGTTGTTGTTGTTACCGATGGTGTAGGGTTCAAGGGCTCCCCGACAGCAGATAGGAGCATACAGCAAACCTGCATCGTCACAACGTGATTTTGTGTTTTTTTCACGTAAATTGATTGTTAAAAAATATGAAGGTGGCACGCGTATCCGGGACATGGCTGTTGCATACCGTTTGCTGAGAATGACGGTACCTACGATTGTGAAAAGTGAGGTAAAATTTTCAAATTTTCATTTATTTCATCTAATTTTGTATTTATATATTTTAGTATTAAGCAGTGTTTAAATTATTTTATACAACCCCATCAATGTATAATATACCAATAGCAATAGGATTTTTTTTCATGGGAACGGATTAATCATTTTCCCATTATTTCTTATGGGAAAAATTAGTTTGGTATACGTCCTGTTTGGTATAAGTCCAAGGACCTGGAACGGATTAAGAACGTATACAGAGGTTCCACTGTATATATATACAGTGACTTGCAGTTGGAATTCCACGTGAAAGACCAATACAAAGTGGTGTACACTTGAGAAGTGGAACGAAAATCATACATGATTCCAAACATTTTTTACAAACTGAAAAATGGGGTGTGCGTAATTATTCAGCCCCCTGAGTCAATACTTTGTAGAACCACCTTTTGCTGCAATTACAGCTGCCAGTCTTTTAGGGTATGTCTCTACCAGCTTTGTACATCTAGAGACTGAAATCCTTGCCCATTCTTCTTTGCAAAACAGCTCCAGCTCAGTCAGATTAGATGGACAGCGTTTGTGAACAGCAGTTTTCAGATCTTGCCACAGATTCTCGATTGGATTTAGATCTGGACTTTGACTGGGCCATTCTAACACATGGATATGTTTTGTTTTAAACCATTCCATTGTTGCCCTGGCTTTATGTTTAGGGTCGTTGTCCTGCTGGAAGGTGAACCTCCGCCCCAGTCTCAAGTCTTTTGCAGACTCCAAGAGTTTTTCTTCCAAGATTGTCCTGTATTTGGCTCCATCCATCTTCCCATCAACTCTGACGAGCTTCCCTATCCCTGCTGAAGAGAAGCACCCCCAGAGCATGATGCTGCCACCACCATATTTGACAGTGGGGATGGTGTGTTCAGAGTGATGTGCAGTGTTAGTTTTCCGCCACACAGCGTTTTTCATTTTGGCCAAAAAGTTCCATTTTGGTCTCATCTGACCAGAGCACCTTCTTCTACATGTTTGCTGTGTCCCCCACATGGCTTGTGGCAAACTGTAAACGGGACTTCTTATGGTTTTCTGTTAACAATGGCTTTCTTCTTGCCACTCTTCCATAAAGGCCAACTTTGTGCAGTGCACGACTAATAGTTGTCCTATGGACAGATTCCCCCACCTGAGCTGTAGATCTCTGCAGCTCGTCCAGAGTCACCATGGGCCTCTTGGCTGCATTTCTGATCAGCGCTGTCCTTGTTCGGCCTGTGAGTTTAGGTGGACAGCCTTGTCTTGGTAGGTTTACAGTTATGCCATACTCCTTCCATTTCTGAATGATCGCTTGAACAGTGCTCCGTGGGATGTTCAAGGCTTTGGAAATCTTTTTGTAGCCTAAGCCTGCTTTAAATTTCTCAATAACTTTATCCCTGACCTGTCTGGTGTGTTCTTTGGACTTCATGGTGTTGTTGCTCCCAATATTCTCTTAGACAACCTCTGAGGCCGTCACAGAGCAGCTGTATTTGTACTGACATTAGATTACACACAGGTGCACTCTATTTAGTCATTAGCACTCATCAGGCAATGTCTATGGGCAACTGACTGCACTCAGACCAAAGGGGGCTGAATAATTACGCACACCCCACTTTGCAGTTATTTATTTGTAAAAAATGTTTGGAATCATGTATGATTTTCGTTCCACTTCTC
>JANRMT010062797.1:38907774-38935350 GCA_026402145.1 Polypterus bichir lapradei
TTGCAAGCCACTGTATATATATATATATATATATATATATATATATATATATATATATATATATATATATATATATATATATTAATGTAGGTAGATCATTTTGACCTGGTCATTTTAATAGTAGCTCGCAAGCCGAAAAAGTGTGGGCACCCCTGAACTAGATACATGTACTTACATGACAGTATGAACTGCTTGAAGATAAGGTTAGTCTTTTATTGGTGTCAACATATTGCAGTAGTTTTATTAAAAATAAGTGTCAGTCGTTCTAAAACAGTTCACATGTGAGATGCCCGTGCACTGTGTCATTCCTGGAAATGACATGCGGGATTCCCGAATTCCTGGGAATGGATAACCCGTCCAGGAATGGATTCCCTAGCTCCCTCCCTTCACAACACAAAGTGGCAGGAGCGTAGTGCGCCCCCGGGTTTGAGCGAAGTGATCGTGACCAGATCTGAGCACTTCAGCACTTCTCCTTAGCGTGCGTTCAGCCGTCATATACCCCCCTACCTCCTCCTCCTCCTCCTCCTTCAGAACGCACAGAGCAAACAGAACAGCAATCTTGGCAGAAGCAGCACAAAGCCAGTAGCTGATCTGTCCACTTCTGCTTAGCGTGCGTTCAGACCCCCCCCTTCACATAAGTGCCTTGAGAAACAGATTTAACCATGCCCAGGGCAGGAAATAAAGGACAAATATTGTTTTTACAAAAGTTTTAAAGTAAATATGAAAATAATGCATATGTAACAATTCCCATGAAAATAACAATCTCTTTAAATTGTTTAACTGGTAAACCAAACGAGGGTGTGGGCGAGCTGAGCGAGCAGGGGACGGAGCCCCTAGTGATAATAATAGTATTAATAATTCCGCGATGTAGCGGGGTATTACAAATGAATGGATTAGCAACAAACCGCTTTCATATCAGATAGTATACGTAGCACTTTTGATTTGTATTGTACTATAAATTAAAACTAGAGGAAAAACCATAAAAGGCAGGCAAACCCATCATTAAAGTAAATATTGTTTAATAAGAGACTTGATACTGAAGATCCTTTCCTTCGACTCTTGGCCAAACTAGCCACAGAATCGAGCAGTGAATCTGAAAGAAGCTGATTTACAGTCACTTGCTCATTGAATGGTGAAGGTGTGCCCTTGCAGAACTGACTAATCGCCATTAATAAACACAAAGGAAGGTGTGAACAGCCATGATCAGTACGGCCCTAATATTCTCACCCCAGCTTGTTCCTGGGCCTCAATATACTTTTTAGACCAAGCAAACCCTGAATGACATTTCAGATGCCTGCTTGGCGGTGCTTCAGCTGCTTTTACTAAAAGCGACTTGGTGCGCACATTCTCACACTAAGCCCTTTGACAACATGCTCCTGCTCAAGCTGGCTCACTGAACTTACTCTCACCTACAATATTTACTTGGGACTTATTATAATGCTTTCTTTTGAAGCAGACATATAAACAACATGTTTGTATTGATTGTCAAGTAAACTGAGGCCACTTCCCTTGAACAGTGCACCACAGGAGAGGTACAATAACAAGACTTGGTGAGACGGACAACCTTATGATATTTTAAAATGCATGTTTTAAATAACTTCATCCTGATCGATAAAAAAAGATTAATCAGATGTAACAGGCCTACAGCCAGGGTGTGATATCTGCCAATCACTGGCAATCCTGGATAGCAAATAATCTTGTGACTTCAGAGCTGAAGGGCTGAAATATTCAGTGAAAAGGAAGCAATTTGGCCTGCACATGTCCAGGTAATTTTCAGATTTTATGTTTGTATTGTAGTCACCAAAGAAAACAAGAGAAAAAAAGAAAAACACCGTAGAAGAAATAAAAATGTCAGCGACGCTGCCCAAAAGATTAGCTTTCTGCCACACAAGTCTCTTCACCCAGTCCATTTCACGCATTAAAACCTCATTCTAATCATGCAAGGTCATCTTTCTGTTAACTACTGTAGAAGAAAGTTGCTTTTCTTGGTTTTACCATTCGGTTTATTGTAATCATGCCATACAGTCCAATAAAAAGTATTTCAAACATAAAACAAGTGCAGTGGCAATGATACGACAGAAAGACATCTTTAAACGAAGCAACAGCAATGAGCAATATCAATAAATACACGACTGTATCACATTAAAAATAAACATCAAATCTACAGTCACTGAGGATATCATTAGGCAGACCTGCACACCTGCTTATCCGTGTCGTGTGGCGGCAGCCCAGTGCATGCAGAACTTTACTTCATGTTCACATCAAACATGCTAAAGAATGGAGGACAAAATGTGATCTCAGCGACGCTGACTGTGGCCTGGCTGCTAGTTTGAGTATTTCTCTTTTTATTTCAAGAAGATACCATAGTAAACAATCAAGCAGATAAGATTTGGATAACTTACACTCAAAATCAATCTTAAAAGAATATTGGAGAAGTTAAAAAAATAAATAAACTGAGAAAAAACAAAACAGAAATTCAAGTCCCACTCAAGAGAAAGAGAGGGGAGACAAAAGTAGAAATGAGTACCTTTCTGCCCCTCTATGAATGCTTAATGGTTTCAGTATTTCTGTAACTGCTGATCTCCTGGAATTTTCACTCCCAACAGTCTCTCGAGTTGAGTGGTAGTTCTGGGGATGGAAATGTCTTGATGATGAGAGAGATGTGAGGAGAATGGCCATACAGGGCTGAGCTAACAGTAAGGCCGATAACCACTCTGTACAATGGTGGTGAGCAGAAAAACATCTCAGAATGCACAATATGTCAAACCTTGAGGTGGAGGGGCTACAACCATATAAGACCACATCGGGTTCCACTCCTGTCAGCCAAGAATAGAAAGCAGGCTCATCAAAACTGGACAGCAGAAGACTGAAAAACATAGCCTGGTCTCATGAATCTCCATTTCTGCAGAGGCACACCGATGGGTAGGTCAGAATTTGACACAAGCAGCATGAATCCATGCACCCACCCTGCCTTGTGTCAACAGTCCACACTGCTGCTGGTAGTGTAATGGCATGGGGAAGGTTTTCTTGGCACACTTTGGGTCCGTTGATACCTATCAAACATCATTTGAATGCCACGGCCTAATTGAGTATTGTTGCTGATCATATTCATGACCACAATGTACTCGTCTTCTAATGGCTACTTCCAGCGTGATATCACATCATGTCAGAAAGCAAAAGTCACTTCAAACTGGTTTCATGAACAAGTTGATGAGTGCAGTGACCTTTAGTGTCCTTCCCCTTCCCTTCCAATAGACCACCTTTGGGATGTGATAAAACAGAAGATTCCAAGCATGAATGTGCAGCTGATAAGTCTGTGAAAACTGTAAGATGCAGTCATGACCACATGGACCAAAAATCTCAAAAGAATTATTTCCAACATCTTGTGGAATCCATGCCATGAAGAAATGAGGCTGTTTTGAAAGCAAAAAGAGACCCTAGCCAGTATTAGTGTGGTGGTCCTAAGAATTTGACCTGTGAGCTTAAACATGTAACAGGGAGAACATGTAACAACTAGAAGACCCACATTACCGAGATATGGAATGTCAGTAACATTAAACTGGAAGGACTCACTGATCAGCAGTGCGGTTGCTTACATAAGTGAGTCTTGGTCACAGCTCAAGCTAACAGTTTAATGGCTTGAGGGGAAAAACAGCAAGTCTGGTGCCATGACATTCTGTGCTATGATTATCACTCGCTTGATATAGCAGGGAGCCACAGTTTATTTCTTGTGTTAGACGTATCTCTTGGCGCTACATTAATGTACTCTATGGATGGGTGCCAAACTGGGCTTGTGGTCTGTCACAGTGCAGTTCTCATACTAGGCTGTAATGCAGTTAGTCAGTGTCATCTCCACTGTGCATCTGAGGACATTAGTGAGCATCCAGGGTGACAGCTGTCCTTTCCTGTAGCAGCATTCAGGACTGCAAACAGTACCTGACCTATAGTGCGTTCTCCAAATTGTGCAGTTTGTTTAATGCTGCTTACCACACCACTACCAAACAGGACATTTTTGGTGAATGCTGTGACAGACATCTCACCGGTCCTGGCAGAACTACAAAATCTACAAGTTTAACATTTCTGCTGTCTGTGTTGGGAACCAGTGTAGCTCAATAGTTAGCCCTGCTGTTCCACCTATCTGGGGTCTTGGGTTTGAGCCCCATGTCTGGCCGTTGTCCGTGGGGGTTGTCCTCTGTGTTAAGGATAAGTGGTGGTTTTAAATTGTCCTTAGCACAGGGGTGTGCGTGAGTTGGCCTTGGAATGGATGCTGCCATGTCCGCGACTCTTTTCTGTTTTGTGTCAAGCACTAGCAGTATAGGCGTTGGCCCCAGCGACCTCAAATTAGATTATGCATTGTATAATATAATCCACCACTTATTTTTACTCTTTCTTTCTGCTCCATTACATGTTAAGCAAATGTGACATTTATGCTTGACTCCTTTACTTGCAAGAGTAAGGACCAATTTTTAAAGATTTCAATTATGACATGGGGCTATTTATAATAGGAGCCCTCATCTTGACTTGAGTGCAAGGACAGATTTTATGGTAGAGCATTTTTTGTCCTATTTATCTGCATGTTAAATGGTAAATTGAGATTTTACCTTCATAGCTTTGTTTATAAATTGTTTAAAGGACTTGTTTGTTGCCCACATGCTCATAAAAATGAATGAGTCTATTATTATTATGCTGGCTACACGCTCTTCTTTAACTGTTTAATTAGGTGATGTTGTTATTCCTCTGCCTCTGCACTGTGCTATCCTGGAGACACAGGCCTGCACTGCCTTATTAGTCTCTTCTCACTTCCCAGTTTCAGATAAGCTCTCACATTGTAATGCTAGAACCTTTGCCCCATTCCATGGATCCATTTTCTCCATGTGTTTATCCGATTTACATTTGTAGGCAGTCAGTACCTTTCCTAGCAGCAGTGGGCCCAATGCAGGGAGACATGGCAGGTCTTCCTCCCACACACGGGGCCAGTTGTTCCAACCTGCATGTCGCTGAGGAGACAGACAAAGGTCGATTGAATTGGGATCGGTGTGGAGTATCTTGAAGCTGTAACGCAGCAGCACTAATAACTCTGCTGCCCAGTCCTTTTAGCATACTGTATATGAATGACTTCCTAAGCTCACTTTTCAAAGTCATCTTCAATGTGGCTTCTCAATCCTAACACATCACTCAATGCTTCTTGCTGTGCTGTGCCACTTAAATGTGTTAAAATGCAGCAAGGCACACACTAGCCCTGGACAGGGTGCCTTCAGGTTTTGAGTTATCCAGTTCAATGTTTTTCAACACGTCTATATGGATCTGCAGTGTGTGGAAAATTCTAATCTTTTCAACAAATTTTGTATTTTTTTAATCTTCTTCTCTTTTCTTATCCATATTTCTGTTGAAAAGTGCTGCACTCTGATGAAGAGACATAGGTGCATGTGAGAACACATCACAGCTTCTTCTCCTAAGCAGACTGTACAATTGTCCTTGGTGTCTGTTGTGTCTGTTCTTTAGAAACTGGCCTCTTTATGAGCTGGTTGGTTGTGAGTACTAAAACCTGGTTCTTGGACAGCCCTGTGACTTTCATTAAAAACTAACCTCACCAATTTCCTGACCAATAGGAAACAGCAGGTGAAACTGGGGAAACTCACATTTAGCTATTGCATGATCAAAACGGGCGCCCCCCAGGGATGTGTGCTCCTCCCTCTGCTCCTCTCCCTCTACACTAATGACTGCATCTCTAAGGACCCCTCTGTCAAACCTATCAAATATGTGGACAACACAACCATCATTGGGCATATTTGGAATGATGATGAGTCTGCATGTAGACTAGACGCTTTGGTGTAGTCAGAACAATCTGCAGCTAAACACTCTCAAAACTGTAGAGATAACAGTGGACTTTAGGACAGGTCCCACAATATTATGTCCTCTCTCCATACTTAATACTGCTGTGACCATTGTGGAAACCTTCAAGTTTTTGGAATCCATAATCTCCCGGGACTTGAAATGGGAGACCAATGTAGGGTCCATTATAGAAACGGCACAACAGTGAATATACTTCTTGCCACAGCTGAGGAAGTTCAACCTTCCACAAGAGCTGCTGATTCAGTTCCACACAGGAGTCGTTGAGTCTGCTCTCAGCTGACTCCATAATGGTGTGGTTTGGATTAGTGACTAAAAGTGACAAAAACAGGCTACATCAAATAGGCAGGTCTGCCAAAAACATCATTGGTGCTTGTCTGCCCACCTTACAGGACCTGAGCTATTCCAGAGTCATGAAACAGGCAGGGGAAATCATCACCGGTCCCTCACATCCAGGCCACAACCTTTTTGAAAATTTTCATCGGCCAGGCGTTACAGATTATTATGTGCCAAAACAAGCAGATTTAAGAACAGTCTTTGCCAGCGACCGTCAAGCTCACAAATGGTTAATTCAGCTTCCTCAGGCTGGGCACCCCACCCTCCAGGCCTCCTAGCGTCTTGCCGGACTGCTTACATATTGTTAATAGCTGTTTTTCAGTATTTATCTCTGAGTGCACTCTGTATATATATTTACATTCCTGTTGTGTGATTAACAGTTGTGTGTATGTTGATTATGTAACTTATACGTGCAGAGTCACCAAACCTGGAGTCAAACTCCTGATATGTGTGCATACTTGGCCAACAAATAGGATTCTGATTCTGGTCTTGCATGGCAGCCAATTCCTGCTGTTATCTAAACGTTGTATTTAATTAGATAACATATTGCTGGTCTCAGTCTGCAGAATAGGCAGTCCCTATCACAATAAACTGTGCACACTTTTACATTATAACAAGACATTGGGTTCCCACCTAGTGTCACACAAGCAGCCCCCAAACTCGCAGGCATACAAGTGTCGCAACGTTCTCTGATAAAGTTTCATATGTGAATATGTTCAGTAGCACTGCAGTCACGTCACTGGAACAGGCTTGCATTTCAAACACTTACAATCTGCCCCTTTTAATATGGCTCACTACACTGCACTGTAACTCACTTGCACTGTTACAATTTTAGATTTACTTAAAAAGCTGATACTTTCATCCAAAGCAACTTACTAAGCACTGACTTCCATATTTTTATAACTGAAGTAATTGTAAGTGAAGCCATGTTTTGGATCACAAAGTTAGCCAGTGGCAGGAATTGAGCTGCCAATCAAATCAATGCATTAACTAGCAGGCAGCAATATAATTACCTGAAAATCAATAGGCCTGTAGACAGAAGTGAATTAGAACTTCAAAACATTTTTCTTTTGAAAGGTGTCATTAAAGCATTTGCTTTAAGAAGAGCACAAATGACAATTATGTAATCGGCTGCTCTGCTCTTGGCTACTTTGTTATTTCCATATTTGCCTGCTCAGTATCATCTAAAACAAGAGAGGGAAGTAACTGTGCAGTGGAAATATTAACAAGGAAGAATGAAAATAGGAATATATACATTTCATCCATCATCAGATCTTCTTATGTAGTTCTGGACTCCTGCGGTTGGAGCCTATCGAGGTAGCATTAGGAACATGGCACAGACTGACCTGGATGGGGTGCCAATCCATCGCTGGTCACACTCACACTTGGGCATATTAAACTCAAATTATTATCTTTAGGAGGACACATTAAAACATGCAAACCCTGCATAGACAGTGACCAAGATGGGGATGCACAGCCACCTTCACTGTTAAACAACAACAACAACAACATTTATTTATATAGCACATTTTCATACAAATAGTGTAGCTCAAAGTGCTTTACATGATGAAGAAAAGAGAAATAAAAGACAAAGTAAGAATTAGAATAAGACAACACTAATTAACCTAGAATAAGAGTAAAGTCCGATGGCCAGGGAGGACAGAAAAAACAAAAAAAACTCCAGACGGTTGGAGAAAAAAATTAAATCTGCAGGGGTTCCGAGGCCACGAGACCACCAAGCTCCCTCTAGGCATTCTACCTAACATAAATGATTTCAGTCAGTCCTCATGGTATTCAGGCTCCATGTGGAAGAACTTGATGCTGATGGTCATGTAGACCTCTGGCCTTCAATCCATCAATGTTGTAGGAAGAATACACAAGAATAGCACAATATTTACATCATTGTATTGAAGAAATGGAAATAATTCTAAATATTTTATACATGTAAGAATCCTACTATTTTGCTGTTCTGAATGTAGAATAAGAGAATAGAAAAAAAAGAGCAGCTAATTAAATGAGATCAATTATTATCACTGCTTGTGAGTCTGGCTGGAAGAAAAGGTCCCCAGGACTGAGTTTAAGAAGCCCTGCTTAAAAATTTGTATTTAGGGTTTTCTTGGAAGGACTTAAACACATAAAATATTTAATTTGTTAAAAGAAAAATCAGATTGAGGCTATGTTACTTGACATCCCATCACATAGGTGTTCCAAATTATATCTTCTCCATGAAAATTACAAATAGGAAGTCAGACAAGATGCACACCTGACTACAGATGAAACTGCAACTCTGAAAATGCAGAGACCAGAAGGCAGACGGCATGCCTGTACTCTTGCAACATCTGCCAGGGCGTGAGGTTTTAAGACTTCTCCATGTCCACAGAACTTGTTTGGACAGGACTGACAAATTCCCATAACCCTTCAAATATTTATGCAAGGACAAAGACATGATTCAGAGTTCCAAATCCTGGATGGAATTCTCTTTTAAGTATGACTACTGATGAGATACTTCATTCCAAATCCCCTGTATAGGCATTTCTAGAATGGCAGAAGAGTGTAATTCTCTGAAACAAGTGGATTTGGGAAATGAAAGAATACATCATCTTACTGAGTTGGGGGCAGGCGTGGCGCTCTCCCCTGACCGGCAGTTGTACAATATAATATCCCCAGCAACTCGATCATACAGGTCTGAGACTTTCCTTAAGTCATAGGGGTGAGTTTGTGTGTGTGTGCGAGAGCTGACAATGAATGAGCACTGAGCCAGCCGTACAATGTACACCGTGTAGCTGCAAGAAAGCAAGGAAAACAGGTGTTTTGCACCTCACAAGCAGAAGAGAGGCTTCTCTCTCCAATGCCTTGTGCTTTCTGCACCACGGCCTAATGGAAAAAAGAAAACAAAATGGCCAAGATTGTGGCAGAAATCCTCATAGCTGGAAACCCATAGTCAGGCTGCACGTTCATTGACTGTCAGAATCCAGAGACCTTACAATCCTTTGGAAAAAGTCAAGAGTGAGTCGTGTAATTCCTTGCTATCCCTAGTTCTGTAAATTGACACTGCAAGGCAAGAAGATCCAGTAACTGCAGTCATCAAGTATGACATGCCTTCTGACTAGAAGTCGTGTAGCGTTCAGCCAGCCCAACAAGGCCACACAGCGATAGAAGCTGCTTTAGTGCAAACTGTGCATAAATATTGTAATGTATTTATTCAAACAAAGACCATTGATACTTGAAATATGTTACTCAGTAGTTTACATTAAAGATTGTTGAAGAAAAATAAGCCACAATATTGTATTTAACGAAAAGGAGGTCCCTATAAGTATTACTGCTGATCCAGAACTTTAACATTAAAGTCCTGAATATCCAGTTAACACAGCTTGGAAATCCGCCCCCCCAGTCCCCAATCAATCCCAAACTGTTTAGTTTGTATCAGACAAAACGCAGGTCATGTCTGGTGACACTTTGGTGACCCTTAGTTAACAAACATATTATTAGCTTTATTGCTTACAGAGATCATTAATTGTTAGAAAACTCCAAGATGCTCCTTTAACATCACCTTCACGAAACACTAAGGACGACCTGGGGAAATACTTTATGAGTGAAATATACTTAATAAGTACCAATTAGAATACAAATTTGGTTAAAGCTTAAAGAAAATAACTAGTATGAAACTATTTAACATACCCTGTTCATTACTTATTGTTAAACAACAAAATGTATTTTGCTAGTGAAAGGATTTGAAGTTAACAGAGCAGAATGCAAACCCTGAATAGAGACATATATCCTCGTGAATGCAATACGAATTGAGTACGTTGAAAATCTTCACGTGTTAACTCAAGTGTTATTTTTGAAATGTGGGTTATGATAAGCGATGTTAAACTGAATAGTGTGTTCTGATCACATTGTTTTCTTATATGCCAAAGTTTTACAGACACAATGATGACTTAATCGGCTCACCAAAACATGTTACTTTTATTATTATATCTCTATATATAAAGCAATAGAACATCCGGCCTCCATTTCTGTGTCTGGGCACAATGTCATACAGCGTCCACAAGAGGGTGAGAATGTCTGATGAACAAAAGTGTGGCTGGCGTAAGACAGTAAACTGTGTGGCGTGTGTCACGCTGTCCAGCGTCCATAACAGGGCTGGAATATCTGAAGAAGAAAGGCAGCAAGAAGCACAAAGACAGAGGGATGTAAGGCATGTCCAGTGAACAGAGGTTCATAAATGTAAAGAATGTTTTAATAAATGGGCGTTTCAGTATGGTAGTTTTAAATGTAATAAAGCCTACCTGTCAGTGTATTCAGGTTTCTGTTTCAATCCCAAGGCTCTGAATCCAGTGCCTCTTAATTTGGGTTATGCAGGTATGATAAAGAATTATTAGATTAGAAAAAAACAAGCAACTGCATCACCCATACAGTGTTAGAAATGAATTAGGCAGCCTTATTATGAACAAAAAAGGTATAAATCCCTACAGGTCATTAAAGGAATACGCCACACAAAGGTGATATTTTTTTATATGTTACTTGTCCTAAGTAGTTTGTACTGTGGGCTGACAAAAATGTCTAATCTTGTGTTTTCAAGATGAAAGAGAGAACAAACGTTTATGATATAATAGAACCCAATGGTGACCAGTGTTGTATAGCAGCAAACAATGTGAAAAATGTCAACCAATCAGACGTAGCAACAATAATCACATGGCTCCGTTTCACAAATCAGACATAGCCATGCAGTCACATGACCACACACAAACTGTCTCGTCCTAGCGGCACAAATTCCTCACAGACACTTCACTGAGTAAAGAACAAGTATGTTTTAACCAAACATGCACAGACACAGACAGTCAAGGTAATGTGAGACTTCTTGTCTGTGCACAAGCTGCCTTGTTCTCATGTTATTTTCTAGCAGCTGTGCTATTTGGAGGGCAAGTGAATATGCAGTATTATACTGTCAGCGTACAGCAGGGGTGCCCACTCAATCAGTGAAAAATGTCCATGGGGAAAAAAAAATCTCACATTACTGCAGATTTAATTTTTTTTTTCTCCAGTCGTCTGGAGTTTTTTTTTTGTTTTTTCTGTCCTCCCTGGCCATCGGACCTTAGTTTTATTCTATGCTAATTAGTGTTCCCAAATTGCATTTTCTTATTTATTTTGTCTTTTCTCTTTCTTCATCATGTAAAGCACTTTGAGCTACATCATTTGTATGAAAATGTGCAATAGAAATAAATGTTGTTGTTGTTGTAATCCTCATGCCATTTATCCGGTTGTATGCTCAAAATGTGCAAAACTGTGCATTTTTTGCCATAATGTTATTAATAGTTACTTCTGGAAAACCAGCATATACTGTAAATAGGAAAATAAATCTATGCTTTTCAACTGAACACAGGGCTCTTGACCAATGATGGAAAGAGGTAGGTCTTCCATTCAGAAGCACAGTAGTATGGGAATATGTTTTCCTTTTTACTGAAGCTGTATTATGTGTACTATGTGACGCAGGTAAGGCCTTTTCATTTTTCCATGGATGTTTTTTCACATCGTTTGCTGTTGTATAGCTCTGGTTGCCATTTAGTTTTATTTTTCTCTTTACTGCCTTAACACATATGATTAGGTTTTTTTTCTCAGCTATCACTATACATTACTTGGGGTAAGTAACATATAAACAATTATTTTTGGGTGATGCATTCCTTTAATAAAGAAATTAAATTCATTTACTTACAGTGCACATACACAAAGATCAAGGCCAGTTAGATTATGCAAAACAGTTTTTTTTAAAGCTGAACGTTAAAATTCACATTTAGTGCTGTTCAGTACATAATGAGCTACAGGTAACTCAGGTATGGTGTATATGTACACATATTTCCTTTCCTATGCAGTTGTGACTATACGTAGATGCACACTAAACGACAGCATGTCCACTGCACAGCATTTACTACGACGTTACGCGGGGTCTTCGACACAAGTGAGCAAGTGGGACGGCGGCGCTTTCCATTGGCTTAGATGAGAATGACGTGCGCGTGTGTGCAGCCTGAACTACGACTGACACTTTGTGCCATTCAGTTTTGAGTAACAGCTACAAATCATTAAGATTGTCGCACCGAAACGTTTGGGATAATAACGAAACCATAATGTCAAACAAGTCACTGGGCACCCACCAAATACGTAGCAAGGAAAATAACATATATACCGGAAGTGACCCGACGCATGGGCCAATTGTGGGGCGGAACTCTCCGGAATCCCACTGCGGGGCGGAAGTACGCAAAGGTCTTCAGCTGGAGAAAACAAATAAGGCTTCTCAGCGGCTGGTGAGTTTATCTTATAGACAGATCCCTTTAAATAAGCATTGCGAAGAACGGATGATGGTATTGATTTTTGTTTTCAAAAAAATGCCAAGATGTACGTAGAATCTGTTGAGCTGTAGGCGAGCGAATCAAATAGATTAGAGAGGCTCTTCAAGCGCATGTTTATCTGCAGAAACGGCAGCGAGGCTGTGTAATAGTGGAAAAGCATACATATCACCGGGAAAAGCAACATGAGTCGTTTCGTTGACGAGCCATCTTACTGCCCAGCGAAGTCGGCCCTTCTGTTGCTACGTTGCTATTGCTAATTAGTAAGCGAAAGAAACGACACGAAACCTAAGAACGAAAGTCCAGAAGAGAGCCGCAACTGGGGTGCCCTGCCCTGGCCTTTTCGAGTGACCAGAGTCGTCGCACGGCATTGGGGCCACGCAGCCAAGACACGGGGTGAAAGTGAACGGGTAGCATCTTCCAGCTCGCTCAGGATCAAGGGCTAATTATAATTAGCGATTTAGCTGCGGAACAATTGTGCCCCCTTTAACTGGGAAACCACCATTTACTGAGATAAAGCATACGTGAGACGTTCAGTGCCCGCGGACAACGTGGATGGGTGATCACGAAGTAAAATAAAAAGAGGAGCCCTCATATGTTAATCTTCGCGACTCTTGTCAGTTTGAAAGCTTCTGTGTAATAATTACGCGAACGGTTTTGTTCAGACAGTTTTTAGATTTGTGAATTTAACGATACACACCACTGAACTTGTTAAACTCCCTTGCCAGAAGCTCTACACTTACAGTGTACTTGATTTTCACATAGTGACTGTTTATTCCACCTCCCCGTTGCCCCCCCATATGTGTTCTATTTAGGGTCACATGATGGTGTATGTCAGGGGTTCCCAAACTTTAATCTGGGGCCCCACTTAACGTTGTGACATTTGGTCAGAGCCCCCCACTAGTGTAATTCCAGTGCTGTGAAGTAGAGCATAATCTTGTGTTCTTCGTTTGTACTAACCACAGTTAAACTTTATGATTTTGTATAATATTAGACCTGTTCATCAAAATAAATGCTTAACTATGCTATAATGTTGACACATATGGTTATCAAATGTTGTGTAATTTCTCTAGGCCAGGGGTTCTTGGCACACCCGTCCTGGATTTGAATACTTAAGTACTGAACTCTTATTAAGCACTAAAGGTGGTCTTTCTTCAGTTCACCATCCCTAACATTGTACTCTGGAATTTTAACAAGTGATTACTGATAGTTTTTTCTGTGGGGTGTGTCTTTTAATTTTATCTATACATGTAAATCAAAATCTTTTTTTCATGAACCATTTCTTAAATGTGGGAACAATATGGAATAACTAAAAGAAAGCCTAAAATTTCCATACTTTTAATTTGCAAAAAAATACACAGTTACATATGAATTTAGATCAAAAGAAGTGTTCATTAGTTACATAGTACGTCTGGTCAAAAAACAGTAAAATTACTTGGACATCTTTGTTCCTCATTGAATATCCTTCTGCATTCACCTGACAATTTCTACAACTGTTAAAAAATGATAACACACTAAAACCATTTACTGAACTAAAAGTGTTGTAATGTTGAAAGATTGGACCTGAGAGGGTAACAGACGTTCAAACTGGGGGAGTGGAGAGGGCGAGAGAGAAAGCAGCTCTAGTCAGTTACTACATTTATATGGAACTACTTGATTTATGCTTATTTAAAGACATTCTTTAAAGTTTCGCTTCATTTTTTTAAAAAATGTTTTAAGAAAGGCACCCTTGGCAGGGCTGTCATGAACCAACAAGCAGCAGCATGGTGTCCCCCAGTTTGAGAACTCTTAAGTGTTATCTGTTGGCTTAAGGGTCCCTGTGCCTGGATGCGAGTGCTGGCCTGGCTGCTGCCCACTTGAAGACTGCACGTCTCCGCCATGTGTGGGTCTCTTTGACTCCCACATCCAGAGGGCAGGCATGTTGGGTTAACTGGTGATTCTTTATGGCCGACCTCAGTGGTTAGTATATGTGTGGGTATGTGTGCCTCTGAAAAGCAGGCTTTTTCGAGTTCCGATATGCTTTAATGTGGATTACAAAGGTTTTAGGAAATAGAGAGATAGATACTTTATTAATCCCAAATAGCGGGGCATTACATGTATTTGTATTCCTAACACTTTAATCCAAAGCAGTTTTTATGTTTGCAGGTTCCTACTACTGGATTACTGTGTGTTCATACCTGTTAAATCAGCCTTTAGCAGTACTCTCTCCTACAGTTACAAACAGATGTTGCTCCCATAGCCTGCAGACCACATCTTTCATAAAACTTTCAACTTGACGTGTTTTTACAACAATCCGTCATCTTTATATGTCCAGGTTTGCAGAGATCATGGATGCCAAATGTTGCACACGTGTCACAACAAGGTTTGTGTTGAGACAGTTTTATCCTGGCTGGGCACGTGTTTGGACTTTGGGTGACCCTCAGTCACCTCCATCGCACGTTAAACTAGCCTACACATCTTTGGGGGCGTTAAAGGAAAACCCGAGTACCTGGACAGTAGAAAGTGCAAAGCCACCCCATTGACTGCAGGATGCTGGAGGGGTGTAGTGTGCTGCTGTAACTGAACACTCATTGGTGAAATCAGTCGATGAAACGTTAAGACTTCCTCTACGTTGTCTTATTTTACCACATATTCTCACGATTAAAACTAGAGATGCTCTGATCAGGTTATTTTGAGGCTAATTACAATCACCGATTTCATGGTACTTGATCGTCCAATTTTGATATTGATTCTGATTTTTTTTTATTTTCCCCTTTATAAAATTTTTTGCACTAAGCTTCTGCATAACCAGATACACAATAGTCTTGTGTCCTTTATTAAAGTGTATTTTATAGTTTAACTGTAGCCTACAGGTGTTAACTGGTTTTTTTAACAAAATGAAATTTTGTAGGCTTATTGCTCAGTTACCTGAAAAATACCAAAAAAATGCATTTTTATAAAATGCAAACTAATAAAATATGTACAAATTATTTATCCATAATACTTATGGCATAAAAGAAAATAAAGTGCTTCTCATAATTACAAGCTGTCATATTGTATAGTTTTTTGTAATGTACCTACCGTATATACTCCCGTATATGTTGGATCTTGAAACCCGAAAAATCGATCATAAAATCAGACCCCGACTTATACGCCCATTCAAAAATGTGACAATTTAAAAAAAAAAAAAAAAAATTTTTTTACATCTTCTTACCTCTACCAATCTCGCATCAGTTTCTCAGATGCATCAAATTTTGTTGCAGCAGCACAGTTACCAATTTCTTTCACCACTTCAACGACTTTTAATTTAAAACCAGCTTCATATTTTCTTCGGATCGTTGATAAGGGATGCTCTTACGATAAAGGTGTATGAGGGTGTGAGATACAAAAAACACAAATCGGTGCAAATGTCACTTCAGAATAGTTTGGGTATTACTGTGTGGTCACGTAGGCACAATAGACAGAGAGAGGTTAGGAGCCCATGTTGATACAACTCATTGCCTCGTCCACATAGAAAAGAAAAGGCCGTGTGCTCCGTGGTTACGCTCTCAGGTAGGCGTTAGCATATCGTAATCTCTTGGACCAATAGCGTGAGTTTTCCACATTCAACTTCTATGAATGATGTTATAAAATACCAGAAATCATACTGTGAAATCAAGTTCCGACTTATCCGTGAGTATATACGGTATCTGAAACAAGGCTTAATTTAAAAATGTAGTTTTCACCATTTCTCAAGCAACCAAAAAAAATTTTATACACTCACACAATCAAATAAATTGTATTAGCAACTAAACACTGCTTAGATGTAAATATTCCTGCACTTGTAGGTTTTAATCATTTATTCATTAATTGCACTACAGCCTTTTTCCTGTTATAATATACACCTACTATCTTTCTACAGATGTTTTTCTTTTCTTCAGTTTTATCAGCTACGCATTTGTAATTCTTGATGTGTAATTATAAATATGGATTACCAGTTTAATTATGTATTACTTGTTTCTTACCAGTTTATGCTGTATGTCACACAGCAACAAATAATAAACACGGTACAAACTTTTAAAAAAGCAGCAAATGTATCAAATGTTTTATAAGTTGTTTATCACGAAGACACAATATTGACATGCTTAGCAGGTTTATAAGTAAAATGTATTTTTCTGTTAAGCTAGCAAAACTATTGCTAACTAAGCAGCAATTTCAAATCCGTTTTTATTGTTTCTTTTTCCAGTTGAAAAGCTGAAGTACTTAATACAAGCTTGCAGTCCAAAATCGAAACGGTATCTGTTTTAATTAAAGGGCAAAATTAAAAAGGTCTGAATTCATTAAAGTACCTTTTCTTGCGGTTGCACAGAACGCCTTCCTGATTCCCTTTTCTCAGTTTACTACTCCACCTTCTTTAACGTAAAGGCTGCTGTTCCCGTCGCCTCTCAAACTGATCTAACAAACCTTGACTTGATTCGTTTTCGCTCCAGGAAGTTCAGGCTGGCTCAGCTACCGTAACACCTCAGCTAAAGGAGCACTGCAGCTACATTACCATAAAGCCTAGAAAAGGGGGGCAGAAAATATTGATTTTGTGATTAGCCTTTTTACTGATCACCGATCAACTAATTTTTAGTGAAAATCAGACGATTTAGATTGACAGCCAGTCGATCAGAGCATCTCTAATGAAAACGTCAAATCTTGACTTTGGTTAAGTTTAGTTTTATAACGTGAGCATTGAGTTTATTAAGAGACATCTACACTGTGAAGTCATTAGTACAAGAAAACGCTTTTGATACCGTTGACTTAATTTGACAGTACATCATCTCATTATGGAGCTGATCGTGTGTCCCGCCAGCGGCAGGCACAAGTCACGGTCCTTGACTTGAATGGTCTTTAGCTTTGTTAGTGGGCTTAATGATAACAAGGAGATCTTTCCTGCCTGTTCATTTTGCTGTTTCATGTTATTCCACTTTTTGTTTAATAACACCCTTAATTTTTATTAAGATGTTTGAGGTAAGGATGAGGTACGGAGGTGCCTCATCAAACAAGGCCCGCACACGTTGGGGTAGTTTTAACGTTTTTGCATATCTATAAATTGTTGACAAAACCATCCATGAAATTCACAGGAACAGGGAAGGCGGTGTTGAGCTTGGCAGGGCAGGTTTTTGTACTTCGGGTAGAAGGCTTCCTCACAATCGTTTTTCAGAGCCGTGGGTGGTCCTCTTTCTACATGTGGAGGTGACACTTTAGCCTTCTTCACATTTGCATTCATGCTTTTTACTTTTTCTGCCTTTCTTCAAGTTGCACGAGCAGTGGTGTTCAAGCTGCTTCCATTGGGTAGCCAGGATGCAAACTCAGGTCTGTTGTGAAATGCGTCTGTTTATTGTTATTACTCCTTAATGCATGGGTGAAATTCAGCATAGAGTGGGTCGAAGTCTAAAGTGGCAGTCACAAGGTAAAAAGAACCTGTGGATGTTCTGTTACCCTGAAGGTGCACACTTTAGACAGCTTTAGTTTGGCTGCTTGTCTTTCAACTATAGGGGACACCCATGGCTTCATCCATCTTGATTGTTTTGCCAGTGTGGACCATACCTCTTCAGAATTAAACACAAGGCAGAAATGGATTCTGAATGGGATCAGTCAGTTTCAGCACTCATTAATGCTTAGCCATGCAGCCACTCTGATTGGGTAGACAGTTTACCAGCATCCATAATGGAAGTCATAGTCTGTGGAGGGTCTGCAGAAATAAATGCACCCTGGGTGATGTTCTTACCAGCTACTGGGGTACTTGCTTTCCAAAGAAGTATTTTTGAACACAATTTTTGTTTTCCGGATTTTATGTTCCTTTTGTTTTGTTTATGTACTGTACTTAGCCTCAATTTATATTTCATTGTTTTTGATTTTTATAATTGCACACTTGACAGTGCGGGTCACACTCTAGTCCATTATACAAATTTTGGGGTAGTTTATAAATCTCATTCTTGAAGACATATCTGTATATATTGTTTCTTAGGTCTGAATCACAATCTGATTATTTGGGTGGTTACCTACCAGGTAACACTTGTGGTTGGCCAGCCAGTCAGCTGACATCTGCCACGTCCTCCTGGTTGTGAGAAGCAGCTCATAGATATGTGATACGGTACCTGCCAAATAATACAAAGAGTACATGACACATGTTTCACCCTTATTGGGGCTCGTCACGTGTACACACTTTTGCATCCCCTTATGAGGATCAAACCTCGGACGTCAGTGCCTGATGCGAAGCCTCTGGCGTTGCGCCACTGCGGTTGGCTCACTTATTTGACAGGTTAAAGATCAGAGTATTACGTTCTTAGGTCTGAGTCGCAATCTGATTATCTGGGTGGTTACCTACCAGGTAAATGCTTGTAGTTGGCCGGCCAGTCAGCAGACATCTGCCACATCCTCTCGGGTGCGAGAAGCAGATCATAGATATGTGATAAAGTATCTGCCATATAATACAAGGGATTGGCAGCTACTGTATCACATACATACAGTATATATAAATAAATTGCTAAACAATAATGTTTTAATCTTTTAACTAGAGGAATGACAATTTTGGAAGATTTCAAGAGTACATACAGTTTGTCATAATAGTAAATGGGTATGCGACATGCTGTTACAGTAGTTTGGTGCCACTGAAGCTACTGTTTTGGTTTTGAATCTTGCTGCCAGTCGTTGTCTTATGACATGTGCACGTTCTGCAGATGTCTACTTGAGTTTTTATTCAGGGCCTCGGTTTTCCTCCCAGATTCCCAAAGACTTGCATGTGAGGTTATTTGGTCTTTGTATGTGTGGGCCATTGATGAACGAGCATCTTATCCAAGGCTGGTTCCTGTCTGGCATGTGATAGCACCAGGATAGGCTTTAGCCCTCATGACTCAAATTGGATTAAGCAGATTTCAGAATGTTATGTTACGGAGTTTAGGATTGGATGTAAAAGCAGAATCACAGTAAAGGTGATTTAACATTGTTCGATCAATGATGTTTCTCTTCTCTGTCTCATATGTACTCTTTACTTTTCTGTTTTCTACTGGAGCAGGTCAGAAATGGATGAATTGGTGCACGACTTGGCATCGGCGCTTGAGCAGACCTCGGAACAGAACAAACTGGAGGAGTTATGGGAAGAGATGGTCCTGAGCCCGTTGCAGCAAAGAAGGCAAATCCGCAGGCGGCGTGGCCGTAAGCGGCGCTGTGACTCTTCGCATTCTCTGGAGCACGCACGATGTTTCAGCGAGGCCTCGGAGTCGAGTTTGGATGAAGCTGCCAAGGACTGTCGGGAAAATGCAGCAGCGGCAGCAAACTTCAGCGACTCTGATGACATGGTCATGGCAAAGAGACGCCCCTCCTTTTCATCATCTCTCAAAAACAAGCAGCACTCTTGGCCAGAATCGGACTCTTTCACAGAAAACACACCAGGCAGGCCCATGAGGCGGAGGCGGAAGGTCAAACGAATGACCTCAGATGTGACAGTCAGCCTCCAACAAAAATTAAAAGTGTCTGAGCTGGACAGTGAAAGGAGTGTCAACCATAAATCTGCCAAAAAGCAGCGCCTTTCCAAGTTAAAGAAGAGCACTTCCTGGATAGCTGCCCACGATGCCATGAGTAATAGCAGGTTCATTAATGAGGAGGGGTGGAAGGAGAAAATGTTTGAAGGAGAAGAGCAGAAGGAGGCATCTGATGAGAATATGTCAGAATGGTAATGTATATCTAAGATTAATGTGTGAATACTGTACTCTGGTGGGGGATATTTGATGCCTGCTCAAAACTTTTAACTCTTTCATTATGAGTGCCAGGTCATGTTTTTCATAAAATGTCTCAAGGAGTTAATTTACTGGCATGCATTTCTTTCAAACAATAATGAAAAGAATGTTGTTGGATTTTTTTTTTTATGTTCCCTTTAGTATGGTGTATAGTGCTAGTGGGGCTATAGCATAGTCCTTATATGTTACTAAAATAATGTAATTTTTAAAGCAGTCACTGGAAGCCAAATTGGTAGATTATTACTGATGTGTGACTCCTGAAGGTACAATGTTTTTGAGAGCAGGTCTTGTTGTAATCGGCTGCTGTGGTCCATTAATGTTGTGGGTTTCCTGGTCTTGAGCAGAGCAGATTTAGGTAGCAACAGAGTAGAACTACTGTTGTATTTGACCCTCATAAATGTGCAGTACGTTACATACTGAGTGTTCGTAGTCTCGTCCTCCCAGCATGTGTTTGGGCTGTGCGAGGAAACACAAAAAGAACATGTTAGCTTTACAGCAGGTGCTACCATGGCAAGGGCTCAAAGCGGGCACCAGCACTGTCGAGCAGGAATTCTGCATACTTGTTGGTGTATCTCTGCCTTTTGTTTTTTTTTTTTGTTTTTTTTTTTTTTGGTGATAAAATATCAATTTAGTATAAAGACATTCACTTGATTGTAAAAGGAACAACAGGTAGCTTATGGTTAAGTTTTTTGTTTGTAAATTTAATTGCTGAAAGACATTTAAATTGTCAGGTATGATTTCCAAGGTATAATGAAATGTCATTGATTTGCAGGTGGGCATATCTCTGTCCTTAGTTTATTATGGTGTGTCGTCATCATCATCATCATCGCCACCATCCTGGCACAGTTTTAATACTGTGAGCAGAAGTACTAAGGAGCAAAGAGAATCACAATGGGGTTTAGTGGAAGTGCTTGTGTAACAGAGCAAAGTGAAAGGGGAGGTGAATAAGGGGGGCCTACGGTGTAAATGACATATTATAAGCTCAGCTACAACAACAACTATATTTATTTCTATAGCACGTTTTCATACAGATGATGTAGCTCAAAGTGCTTTACATAATGAAGAAAGAGAAAAAAGACAAAATGTATAAAAAAATAAAATTAGGCAATACTGATTAACATAGAATAACAGTAAGGTCTGATGGCCAGGGAGGAATGAAAAACAAAAAAAAATTCCAGACGGCTGGAGAAAAAATAAAATCTGCAGGGGTTCTGAGGCCACGAGACCGCCCAGTCCCCTCTAGGCATTCTACCTAACATAAAAGATCTCAATCAGTCCTCATGGTTTTCAGGCTGCACGTGGAAGAACTTGATGATGGTGGTCATGTAGACCTCTGGCCTTCAATCCATCAATGTAGGAAGAATACACAAGAATAGCACAATATTTACATCATTGTATTGAAGAAATGGAAATAATTCTAAATATTTTATACATGTAAGAATCCTACTATTTTGTTGTTCTGAATGTAGAATAAGAGAATAGAAAAAAAGAGCAGCTAATTAAATGAGATCAATTATTATCACTGCTTGCGAGTCTGGCTGGAAGAAAAGGTCCCCAGGACTGAGTTTGAGAAGCCCTGCTTAAAAATTTTGTCAAGCAAGATATTTAACACAATTATTAAGGCAAGAATGGGAAGTTCAGTGCAAAATCAGTGGTGTACAAGGTCGTTTAAATGTGGGCACACTTCATTATGCAATAAATGCAGGCAGGCAGTTGGATTCAGGGTCATGGCGGCCCATCAGCAATCTGAGAAGACAATTTGGTACTGTAGGTGTGGTTACTTTAAATGGTCATAGTGACCGGTACACGCCATGTGCCCATTTAGTATTTTATAGATAGAATCTGTTTCTCTGCTTGAAATAAACTTGTGGGTAGGAGTTTGCTGTAATAACCAAAGAGGTTTTATTTTCATACCACGTGTAGCTTTTCTGTAGTGGTGCACATCTGCGTATCGGTTATTTCTGAATTAGTCCCAATCTTAATAGTTCATTCTTAGCACAATAATAAAATTACAAGGACACTGCTTAGTTAGGACTGGAGCATTCATTTATCCATGAGGTCTTCTTTTGCCTGCGCTTTTCTGGAAGTGTCACTTGTGACTCTGAGCACACATTTTTACTAAGCAGGTAGCTGTTGGTTGGTTAACACGTTGGACTGTAGTGAACAGGGCTGCTCCTTTGGTTCCCATTACTGACTGAGAGTGTGACTCTGGGCCTGGTACTTACCTAGTCAGAAAATAAAATCATTTGGATAAGTGTCAGTCAATGAATAAATAAATGTAAATGTAAGGGATGTGTGAGATTCATTTGAACTCTGGTGGTTGTTATTTAACACGCTCTCTTGAAGTTGGGTTTAGGTTGCTTACAGATTTAAAAATATTATACAGCCGCAGACAATGGAGCCTTTAGAAGCCCAGATCTGTATACAGTGTTTGGTAATGCAGAGATCAGTCCACTTTAGGTGTAATGTAATAAAAGTCATGCAAACAGAACACAAAAGATGAGAAGATGGCACAAACTCCGAGTAACAGTATTCCAGGAGAAACTGAATGGTTGGGGGTCCAGGATTCCATTAGAATGAGTTTCAGTTTGGCTGTCTGAGGTCATCTGGCCTCTCATGCTGGCTGCTCTGCAGTGTTGTACACCACGAGGCAAAGTACAAAACTGTACTGAAATACATCAGATAGATATTATTTTTATATAAAAACCAAACACATTTATTTAAAGCACAAGTAAATATAAGGTGGAATTCCAGGAAACTGCTAACTTATTCATGTGGATGTGTTTAAGCTTTGTGTTGAGAAAAACAAGAACTATACAGTACTAAAAATGGCAAGGCCTGTTAACTGGCCACACAATCACAAGTGGTTCCTCACTGGAAAGCCCCCTCTAATTCAATAAGTTAGAATGAAATAATGCACAAATTAAATATGCCAGGTGGCAGCTGTTCTGTCCTCAGGTCTTTGCACTAAAAAGACTTGTCCAGAAAATGAAGACGAGCACATTCTGACTGGAGGGCTTCTTCGTTCCACCAAGAGCAGCGAGGGCACTGATTGGAGGACACTCATGTTCCCCTGCACCGGAGAGAGTGACTGTGATTGAAGAGCCCTCCTGTTCACTCTGTGATTGGAAGTCTGCTTTTTCTGTCCTCCAAGAGTAAGTGAACTCTGATTGGAGGACTCTCTTGTCAATTAGTAATGTGTTATTGCTAGATGACCGCAGATATCTTGTCAGTCACTGAAAATACACTTTGGAAGGATAACACAGGAGTTACAGGCACAGTCATTTTTGATGAGTATAATTGTCATTTTCATGTATAAATACATATGCTCATCATTTGGGGGGCACAGTGTTTCACTAAAGAAGCAAATCAAATACACCAGTGTGCAGTCACTTATTTATCATCAGTCCTCACTTTGCCCAACACCATTCCACCTAAGTGCACTCTCTCTGTCTCACACACACACACACATGATAGCTCAATTTAGAGAGATCACTTAGCCCAACGTTTACATCTTCAGGATGACAGAGGTATTTGAACAGGGGGATTTGCACCTGAGACTGGGAAGATATGAGGCTGCAGTGCCAACTGCTGCACCACTATGTCACCACTGATTATTTATGCCAAAGAAAAATGTTAGTCTGTTTAATTTTTAAAATTGTTTTTTGTCCTTGTACTATTTAGAGAGTGAACTTAGTTGGAATTAACAAGATTATGGGAAGAGAGCAATTAGAAATATTCGGAGATGTGTTTGGGGCATTGTCTGGTAAAGCACCTCACTCATTTACGCAAGCATGTTGGCTTTCCTTGGTCTGCAGTTTCTCTGTTCTCATGCTGCTAGCACATTTATTAAAGAGAATAAATCTACCATATGTGAAATGCTGTGTGTTTTCTGTTCTGTTTCTGTTGTAGATTTCATGGATTCCCACAAGCTCTTTTCCTAGTAGCTTTCCACTCAGTTTGGTGTCATCTGAATTTGGGATGGGGTTTAGGCCGAGAGGGCAATGTGGACGACAGTTTATGTGTCACTGCAGTGAGCTACACAGAGCAAGAGTGGAGCTTCCATATGCACCATATACGATTTAGACAGTTTATTAGTTGCATTCATTGCAGTTGGCAGCATTCATTAAATATTATTTTTTTAAATCCAGTGCCTGCTAATGAAATTGTTTTCAAGTCATACATTCCCCTATCATGCATATTTTTTAGAGTTTGCACGATGTTCTTAGCACGTTCATACAAAACAATATGTAACAGAATAGCTACCCAGGTTAGAATGGATCGGATTCATAAAAGTTTGGTTCCACACCTCATTGTGGACTGCTAGTGCAACAACACATTTTGGGAATGTGCGTCCATCTGTTTAGTTTCAAAATTCGCTTATTCCATTGTAGGTGAGCTTCAAGCTGGAGCCTGTCTTGGTGATTAATAATCTGCTAAATTGAAAGTTAAATTCATCCCTGCTTGTTCTTGGGGTATCAGTGTTAAAGCCCAGAAGACGTACAGTACACGTCGTGCGTCAAACTGTTGCTCCTCGTGCATCCAGAGCCGAGACTTCATGCTCCGTGTAATTCCTGTGAATATGAGGGAAGGCAGAGATAAGCAGAGGCTGAATTACACGTTTCCGATGACTTGCCCTGTAAATGTCAACACACGTTATCATTCTGTGAGCTTTAAGCACATTTACTACAAAAAACTGGATCATGCTGTGAACATTTTGTCTTTCTGTCACATAGCATTTCAACATATTTGCAACCTTTAAAAAAAGGTTGAGTTTTTTGTGTTTGAATAAAGGAAAGCATTACATGCTAAAAGTTTTTAATGTTTAACTTTATAATTGAGTTTCCTGATCAGCAGGGTGCACTCACCCTGACGTGACTGTGTTTTGGGCCTCTTTGATGTGCTGGTCAGCTGTAACAGTAGAGGACTTGCTGTAACTGAGATGGTAGCTTGACACCTACAGTGTTGTGATTCCTGCACGTATTTCTGAATTGTGACTTTTCCAGTAGACGGACAGTCTTTACCTAATGTGTAGCGGCTGAAATGATTAAAATGATCATTAAAGCTGCTTATACTGTGCGATTCCCAGTACTAGTTTTTCTTTTCTGTGGACCACCACCTTGTTTTCCGCCCAGCATGCAGCACCGCTTTACTGCCATGTGAATAAGCAACATGCCAACAACAATAGAATTGTACTTTCAAGATGAGGTCTCAATTGGTAATTGGCTGTGATGCATCCTGGTTTAGCTCGCTGTCATCCAAGGCCAGTTCAGGTTGCCTTTCTAAAATGCCTTCCCTCTTTTCCACTTCTGAATGTCTGAGGTGCTCCAGCTGAGCTGCTGAGATGAGACATCACTTGCTTAGGTAATTGGGAAGTGTTTATGGCGTCAGGAAGGGGTGAGCTCATGTTGACGACCAGCTTGGTTTCCAACCTCTCTTGCCAAATGTCTGCCTTGTCTTGGTCATCTTTACATGTGTGTGTTTCATGAGTTTTAGGGAAGTGTGTGTGTTCTTTACATCTTATTTATTTGACTTTTTACATGCTACAAAAGTTGCAAAAAATGCTGCTTCAATTTGGTGATTTAAACTGAATATACTAAAGAAATGTGGCCCATCTTTCAGCTTGATCATGAATTTGTTTGTCTAAGTTTGCACAGTACAATTTCTTATTGCCCAGATATTTCTCAAACATGATGATACTCAAGGCGGAGTGGTGGCTCTGAGGCTAGTGATCTGCACTGGCATTTGGAAGGTTGCCGGTTCGAATCCCGTAAATGCCAATAGGGACTCTTCTCTGCTGGGCCCTTGAGCAAGGCCCTTAACCTGCAATTGCTGAGCGCTTTGAGTAGTGAGATAAGTGCTATATAAATCCAAAATGTTAATAAACCTGTAACTTGAATGTTTTACAAAGGAAATGTGACTGTGAACATTCTCAGGGGAATACGTGTGTGCACAATTATTAGGCAACTATTAGTGTGCACAATTATTACGCAACTAAAGAAAAAACAAAAATTTTACCATTTCACTTGTTTGTTTTCATCTGTTAAAGTGAGAATAATAAACAGCTCAAAATTTACAAATAAAAAAAAAAATCAGTGACCAATATAGCCATCCTTTTTTTTTTTTTTTTTTTTTTTTTTAATTTTATTAACTTTATTGCAATCATTCCATACAAATCAATCAATTTTTACAAAAAGTAAAATTAAGTTAAGAGCAGGTCGCCACCACAGAAAACTGGAAAAAGAACAGAAGAGAGAGTAGGGGTTAGTACGGATTTTGGAGCAAACACCATGAATAATAATGATAATTAATTTAATATACAGAGCATCAGGATTACATTAAGATGAAGTTATGAGAAGGCCATGTTAAAGTAATGTGTGTTTAGCAGTTTTTTAAAGTGCTCCACCATATCAGCCTGGCGAATTCCTATTGGCAGGCTGTTCCAGATTTTAGGTGCATAACAGCAGAAGGCCGCCTCACCACTTCTTTTAAGTTTAGCTCTTGGAATTCTTAGCAGATCCAATAACTATTCAAGTTTGCACAGCTTAGAGTCGGAATACATCAATAAAATTGATGATATGGTCAAAATACTCACTTGCCTAATAATTGTGCACACAGTGTATATGTGAAGTTTGGCCTCTAGAAAAAAGTCTTCCTTTGAGTTTAGTACATTTTGTTGATTACTGTACTAGTCATAATTCAGTTAGTGGACAGTCTCTTTTGCTCAATTCAAAGTGAAAAATAACATTTTTACTTAAAGGGAACGTTAAGATGTTATTTTGTGAAATGCCAGTTTTCTGTCTGCCCTGTGCTGTTTTTTTTTTTTTCTGCTCAAGTGTATTTTTGATGATCCTATTATCTAACGGTCAGTTAAAATAAAATAAAGATAACTTCAATGACCAACAATGTGGCAACAGAGAGCTGTACATCTTCTAGTTTAATTTGTGTTGACCTTTTTGGCCTCTCAGTGGCACTTGTTTTCTTATTTTATGGAAAAATCAATACTCTTTCTGACAGAAAACAGCTCCAGAGAAGAAATAAATGGAAACAGCGAAGCTTGCTGTCAATCATTTTTCACTTTAAAAACACTCTGTTTTAAAGCGAGTTCAACCAAAGTATTAAAGGAGGGAAATCGACGGATGCGATCGTTGTTTTTTACGGGGTGGGGGGGCAGGGTGCTTTACAGCTGTACTCCGGTAGCACCTGAGGTTCATGTTTGCTATAAATTCTTTCTTTAATGCATATGGTCTTGCTAGAGACTCATTGACAGCAGATCACATAGTCATTTTTTGATGTAAATGTTCTCATTC
>JANRMT010062797.1:38935360-38955067 GCA_026402145.1 Polypterus bichir lapradei
TAAACGCGGGCTGGCCTCAAGGTCAAAGCTGTCCGAGGTCAGTTCTTCCTTATGGCAAGTCACGTGAGTGCTAAGCAGATGTTGACCTGTAGATCTTGCTGCGCTCTCTCCCTCGGTTTGGCGTTCAGAGTCCTGCCTGCGGCTTTGAAGTTGCCTCAGTAACACAAATGGCAAAAGCAGAAAGCCCAGCAATTCTCCTTAATGCTTTGAATAAAAACGCTGGCACTTCAGGCATCTGCAGCAGTTGCTTCGATCACACTGGAGATTTGTGTGGATGTGAAGTCCACCAACAGCAGGGATATTACTGGGTCAGAAATTGGAGCGTTGTAACCTTAAATATTTGCATCACTAGTGAATCGGGTAGTAATGTTAATATTGTTAGATCAGGTAGGCTTCTTTTAAAATACCAGTCTTCATTTTCCAAATAATACAGCTTTAAATCTTGGAATAGAGTATCAGTGGAAGTCATTTATCTCTAATTACTAATTTAAAATGGGTAAATTTGCTTAAAATTGAATTTGAGAATAGTAAAGAAAGCTTATTAGGGAATGAAAACAATGCATCTTACAAGCTAGTGTTTTTTAGTTCGTTTTTGGGTATGCTGTGGTCCATTGGGCCCCTGAGCAAGGCCCTTACCCTGCAACTGGTCCATCCTGCATCCAGCCCTGCAAGCAGGTCCTCCAACTTGTAGGGAAAACCCAGGGGTCGGTGGCAGGATTGGCACTCCAGCCTCCGTCAAAAACCTCACCGGGTGGTTGGACGTGTGGTGGTTGGTGTGACTTGCGCTGTAATCCGCGCGTACGCCCAAACTTCTCCTCCATTAAAAATGACAAACACTCTTTTCAACTTAAAATTAAAGTAATGAAATCATTTAGTGAAACCACATCAAAAACTATTGTTCATGGGAAAGTAATTGTTTATTCCATTGCTTGTTTCTTATTTATTATTTCCTAGACTTTGTATTAGCCGACTACATTTGATTGTTAGCAAGCAGTTGGGATTAACGTTTAGAAGAGTGCACAAGAAGCTTTACAGTGCTGTCAGTCCTACAGTTAGAAGATCAGCCGGCCAACTGAGAGGGCTACAGAAGGTTAACTGGATCAGTAAAGCTGTAGAAAACCCAGGAAGACCTCCACAGTCCCAAAATGCTTTGTAATGACTGCAGCTATAGGGCACTCACTGGGGATGAATGGTGAGACCTAACAAGGAGGTGGTGTGGAGCAGGGAATTCTGGGGGATTTACTGTCAGTCGGTAAATGTCTGCATCGTGATTGTCATTGTGCTCATCAGCACAGAGTGCATTCCAGGAGTAATACAAACAGTGAAAAGCAGAGTTAGTTTAAATAAAACTGAACATGTGGGGGACCTTTCCATATTCAATGTGGAGTTACTCTTATATTTCTGTATGTGTTACTGAATTTGTGTTCCTTCTGTAGGGTTTGTGTTTTTTTTTTTTGCCCACGTCAGACATGCTGTTTTGAGGCTCTGTTCTGTTTGTTTCGCTTTACAGTGCAGTTATTTATCCTCTGTGCTTCACTCCTTTGTATTTTTATGTTTTTCTAACATTTCCAGCAAATTGTACCAGTTGCTTCAGTTTGTTTTGCATTGTATTTAATGTATTTTCAGCAAATCAGTTCTGGGTGGGCTGCTTGAATGACCAGTGCCTTCTGAGTTATAATTGCTGCCTTTATTTCTCTGGCTGTATTTGTTTTCCTTCATATCCTCATTTTACCTCTGGAATGAGAAACTCATTTATTCTCCAGATCATTTTACATTTTGCTAATCTTCAAACTTCCTTGGTTGGCTGGCTGGCTGGTGTGTGTTGGGGGGTGCTGGCTGTGGACAGATTATTTACAGACGACTGTTGCACCTCCAATTCCTGCGTTGGCACATCCATTGTTTGTATAAATAAGCATACGCATGTTGAGAGCATTTCAGATGTGAAGCGCTTCTGTCTGTGCTGCACATGCATGGAGTGAATTTTAATGACGAGTTTTCAGACAGAGGGGAAGGTGGATTCACAGTGCGTAGACCAAATGTATTTCATGTACGACATTCAAAGAAAACCTTTAGCAATTGGGTGTGTGTTAGTTAGCTAAGGGCTCACACAGTTCTGTTCTGGGTTTCAGAATTTGTATTCAGATTTGCTTGATCGGTTTTACTAATAGGAGGCCTAATTCACACGTTTGCTGGTGTTTGGGTGATGATAGTGCAGTTGGTGCTGGTTCTGTCTCTCATTTATGTCAGCCAGGGTTGGGTTTCCTGCTCAGTGACTGTGCCGAGTCTGCCTGTTCTCCCTGTGTCCTTCTTTATCCCAAAAATGTATTTGACGTGTGAGTGAGTAGAGTGGGTGCCCATTCAGGACTCATTCCTGCCATGTGCCCTACCACCGTAGCCTAGCACACCACTGTTTGTTTTCTCTCATCCAAAAGAAAATTGAAACATTTTAATGGTGTAAGTGATTAGGATGCTCACTCAGTCATTCAGCATTCGTATATTGGGTCTCTCCTAGTGAGTCCCTTGTAACAGAAGGTAAGTCGAAGCACAGACACACTGTACAGTATACAGTATATGGGCACAATGGTGCTGGAGAGTTTAGGAACCCTTTAGGGTTTTTTTTTTTCTGTACAAATTTGACCTAAATGTGGTCAGATCTTGCATCATTGTGATCAATAAATGAATGAAAAATGTTATATTTTATTATGTTCTCTTTATGTATTTTTATGGCTTATAGAAATATTGTATCACATTTATGCCAATTGTATACAGAAATGTAAAATATTCTGAAACGGTCACACATTTCCCAGCACTACATTTGCAGGTAATCAGTAGATTTTAATAAAAGACATTTTATGTTTGGATTTGTTCATTCGTCAGTGTGAATGTGCTCTGCGGTGGGCTTCACCAGAATCGATTTTCCACATATAAACACCTAGAAAAAAAATAAAAACTGAGACATCCACACTAAAAATTGCAATTTTCACTTTCTATCTTTTAACCTCAGTATCTCCAGAAAACAACATGAAGTAGAAATGATTGATTAACAAAACAACACACATTTTTATATATTTTTTTTTGCTTGCCAACAATAATTATTAAGAATGTTTAAACATTCAAGCTTGTTGAAAAAGAAAAGGATTTTTATATTCGCCACCAAATAACTCTTTAATGATTGATCCGCTTCCTTTTTTTACTGAATGCTTATTATATGACAAACAAAAAAAAAGGCTGTGCGCTCCTATTTTATTTTTCTTTAAGGCAAATAATAAGACAGCAAATGACCCATTTATGACAAGATCTGTGGTTGAGCGGGAGACGGTGGGAGTGAGAGCGGGTGAACACCTAATGGGGGTCCGCCAGGAGTGCTACTCCTGAAGGAAGAGGAAGAGGAGGGTGTGTGTGTGCCAATCGGCCCTCATTGGTCTCTGACCGATCAAGTCGTATGTTACGACACCTCTATAACATTTCAGTATTATTAGTGAAATATTGACATAATTAATTATTGCTTTTCTACAAATTGTTCTTTGCAGCAGAATTACTTTTATTTCTCTCTCTCCTGGTCAAATTTTACAGCATTGATCTCTTAGGGAAAATAAAGGCACTTCAGTGCTCAGAAGCACTAGATGTTAAATACTTTCTGCCGTGATGAGGAGGTCTAAGAGTCAGATGTGGTTTTTTATTTATTTTATGCATGTAATATACATTTTATGACTGTTCTGGGTGAAACTAGGTGAAGAAATAAAAGTGAATACGTGCCCAGGAATTGTAAGGGCCATAGTTTATTACCTGTAAGTTCAAGTCAGATGAAATAATCTCAGTTATCACTAATTTTGATTATTATGGGAACCGTATCCAAGTATCCTAATGACTATCATTTCTCTCGTGCTGGCTCCAGGGAATGAGGACACATGATCAGCAG
The DNA here is from genome assembly GCA_026402145.1 of Polypterus bichir lapradei. NCBI lineage: Eukaryota > Metazoa > Chordata > Cladistia > Polypteriformes > Polypteridae > Polypterus > Polypterus bichir. The sequence goes on from JANRMT010062797.1 coordinate 38,939,280, forward strand.
TAAAACCTGAAAATTAAATTACAAACCTAACAATGCACAGACATCAGTACTGAACTCTCCTCTTTTTCTGTTTCACCAGTAGTTTACATGTAGTTTCTTGATGGTCTTTGCCATTTAACTTAAGGCTTTGAACGTAATTTACTTACATTTGTTTTATTTGCGCCTTCTGTTGCAAATATAGGTGCTCTTTTCATGTTCAGCCAAGTGTATGCTGGGATGGCAGTGTCTTGTATAAATCCTGAATATTAGTAAAGTTCAACATGAAATTATTATGTGTCTTTGAGTAAACTTTTCTACTTTAGACTGTGAATACAAAGAGGATGCTGTTTTTGATGTGGGTAGAAAAAGATAAAATTCTACGATTGTCCAAGATTTGAAATTAAGAATATACTCAAATAATCACTCCTCCTGTGAATATTGTCTTCCACAGAGACCTGCCATGGCCTCAAAAGTAGACAAGCTGACTGTATTGACTCAGCTGGGCTTGTTTTTAGTGTTTTATTATCTTTCTTTCTTTTCTCTCGTGTGGTCCGGCTCTCGTGTGGTGTACTCTGATTTCTGTGATCCGCCCTCATTCTTAGCAGAGAAGGTCCGAGGCACTGTAGGTTCTTAAACCTCCTTTCCAGTGTGTTCATATACTCCCCAAGGTGCTTGACAGGAACAAATGGGAGGAACTGTAATGCCGATGATCAGTGAAGAAGCGGTAACTGTTCCAGTCTGTAATGTGGTGATGACTCCACATGTTGCTGTGAACCTGCTTTGTCCATGAAACAGTTATGAGGAGTTGAAGTCTGGTACAGCAGTTTCAGACACAAGGTAGCAGCCAGCCAAGAATGGAACGCTAGTCCACCAAAGGCCCCCCCTCATGCACACAAGCACACGTGGTCCGGCTCTACAGATTAGAATCAGGCTAACCTGCACTGCTTTGAAAGGAATCCCGAATAAACAAGAATAAAAATAAGAAATTTGGAAGCCCTTCTATGTAATTTGGAATAACACGTTTTGCGGTCTGTTGAGGCTACTTTTTAAATTTATTTTCATGCAAATTCATGCATTTATCTCTAGTAGGATTGACTACTGCAATGCGGTGTTCACTGGCTGTTCAAACTGTTCTCTATACAGCCTCCAGTTAATCCAAAATGCGGCTGCAAGAATTATTACAAGAACAAGAAAATATGAACACATAACTCCAGTTCTTAAATCCTTACACTGGCTCCCGGTTAAGTTTAGGGCAGATTTCAAAATCCTCCTTTTAACATATAAAGCATTAAATGGCCAAGGTCCGACTTACTTGTCTGAACTTATCATGACTTACAAACCTGAGCGCACATTAAGATCTCAAGATGCCGGTCTGCTTATGATTCCAAGGATTAATAAAATAACAGTGGGAGGTCGAGCTTTTAGTTACAGGGCCCCTAAACTGTGGAATGGTCTTCCCGCTTCTATAAGAGATGCCCCTTCGGTCTCAGTCTTTAAATCCCGGCTGAAGACTCACTACTTCAGTTTAGCATATCCTGACTAGAGCTGCTGATTAACTGTACAGACTGCATCTCTGTTGTTAGTCATTAGCACTAAAACATACGTAACGTGATAGTTATAATTGAATACTAACCCTCACCTATTCTGTTTCTGTTCTCGGTACTCAAATGTGACAATTGGTGCCACGGCCCACCTGCCAAGTTGTTTGCCTGCCTATGGTAAAGTCATCCCTGATGGAGGATCACAGGAATCATGGGAAAGAGGGATCCTTTCATTGGATTGGCTGGCCCAGCACTGTTTCAGCCGTGGAATGGCCAAATGGGGGAGGCAGCTTGATGGATGAGGTCTCCAGGACTCTAAAAATATCCAAATCTTATTATGTGATATCATCTACTGTTAAATTCTGCTCCGTACTTCTAAAATTTTTATTCTGTATTAAGGATTTGTTCTGTTCTGTGTATTGTATTGTATTGACCCCCTTCTTTTGACACCCACTGCACGCCCAGCCTACCTGGAAAGGGGTCTCTCTTTGAACTGCCTTTCCCAGGTTTCTTCCATTTTTTTCCCTACAAGGTTTTTTTGGGAGTTTTTCCTTGTCTTCTCAGAGAGTCAAGGCTGGGGGGCTGTCAAGAGGCAGGGCCTGTTAAAGCCCATTGCGGCACTTCCTGTGTGATTTTGGGCTATACAAAAATAAATTGTATTGTATTGTATTTGAAGCACCTACTGTAGAGTGTGGGACTTCTAGAAGAGGAGGCTGCTCATTATTTCCATATTTGCTAGTGGATGTAGCCCTCTGTAGCCCTCTTTGTCCATATGTGTGGTAAAACATGCTCATCTTTGTACAGCGTTCAGGATATACGTAGGGGTGTGTGTTTTAGCAGGTTTAATTTAGTTCTCAGGGCCCCTTGATACTGTGTGTGACAGCCGTTGCAGTCCGTCTTTTCTGTGTATGTGACAAATTAAGCTCCACTTTACAATTATGCTGTCTTTTCCGTACAACAAGCCTGTCACAGCCCATGTTTTTGCAGGCGACAGCTTGATGCATTTACACATCCTGGAGCCCAACAGAAGAACTCCTGCTTCAGATCCTCCAGCTCAATGTGTCATTGCATCCTGCAGTGGCACCTGTGTGCTTTGACTGGTCATTAACACACACAGACTTTGTGGGAATCTTAATTCTCATCACCAAATCTGCCACCTGGCTTTAACTGAATGTGTGTTGCATCAAATTCCTTCTCTAGTTAGGCTTCAGGGTAGGTGCTATAGTCGAGTTATCTTTTAGTTAACTGTATTAGTACTGAACATTACGATGTTAAGGAGTTAAAAAAAGGAAGATGGACCCAAAGGTCCCATCATTTCTTTGTATTTAGGGGCCATCAGCGTGTGACATGTGTCAGATCGATAGACTGCATGGGTGCAGGCCACATCATCATCCTTTGTCCTCTGTGTTTGCGTGCCCACCTTTTGTTGTTGACTTTCAAACCTAAAACAAAAAGTATAAACTAGAATTAAAAAAGACACACCAACAATACAGAATTCATAATACCAAGCCTGCCACCTCTGCCTGGCTGAACAGTCCAATAATCAGTAGCTACCCACTCCCGCTATGTCTTACAGACGGACATGTTTATGTCTCTGCCCTTCGGAGTGATTTGGAAAGTGAATAGCGCAATGTACAGCTTGGATGCTGTAGTAAAAGAAAATGCAAATTGAAACGATTATAATCAGTTTTTATGGGGTCACATTAAGAATGTACTTTAGGCTCATTCTGAGGAGACATTCGGCATGACGTTCAGCCTTGTTGGATTCCATACAATGTGGAATTTTTATTCGATCTACTTTTGTGAGTCAGCGACAGGTGTGTATGTCGTGGCCTTCATTGCAGTGCTAGGGCCCCGTAGTACTTTAGGTTTACCTTAGGGGTGTGTGTGAGCACACGTGCAGCCTGAGCCTTCAAGTTTAGGGACTGGGCTTCAAGGCTACAGCGCCTTTACTCTTGGCATTAAAGGAGGGAAGGCTTGTTTTGTTTTTCATCATGCATTTGCATTTCCAAGCTTTTCCAAGCCAATGCTATTACGCGCAAGTGAGTGAGGAGGTACGAAAAGTCCATTATCATCTTATCCTTTATGGGAACAACAGTAATTAAAAAAAAAAAAAAAAAAAAAAGTGAAAACCATTCAATATCAGGAGTGCATCAAGCACAAGACATGATGCTGATGGGACTAAGCGGCATTTTGATTTTCACCCATTGCTGAGGAGAAATGCCCGACTGTGCTAAGTTTCAAAAAGCCACTAAAGAAGTGTTACGAATGCCCCTTCCACTTTGGCCAGCAGTGTGCTGCTGCTCCTGTTTCAAAGAGCAGGTACAGAATGTAAAAAAAACTAGCCACACAGTGCTTAGCACTGCTAACAGACAGTCGTGCGGTGTGTGTCATCTGAGTGCTCTCTCTGTGTCATGGTGGCTTGTCCTTTTTCACCTCAAAGCTGTTTGATCCTTAACTGCTACAGTATTTCAATTCAGGCCGTATTTTCCTAGACAGCAGGTGGTTATGAGACTGTCTGTTTACTTAACATTTGTATCTACTGTATTTAACTGTATCTTATCAGCTGGTGAGGCTGTCAGAGGGTATCACAGTGATCTGTATGAAATTGAGACTGGAGCATCTCGTTTTTGATTGCCGTATATACTCGCGGATAAGTTGGGACTTGCTTTTACAGTATCATTTCTGGTATTTTATAATGTTGGTCATAGAAGTCGAATGTGGAAAACTCACACTATTGTTCCATGAGATTATGATATGCTAACGCGCACCTGAGAGCGTAACCACGGAGCACACTGCCTTTTCTTTTCTTTGTGGGTGCGGCAATGCGCTGTATCAGCGTGGGCTCTTAACTTCTCTCTGTCTATTGTGCCTACGTGACCACACAGTAATACCCAAACTATTCCGAAGCGACGTTTGCAATGTTTAGTGTTTTTTGTATCTCACACCCTCATACACCTTTATCATATGAGCATCCCTTATCTACGATGGAGCATTCAACCAGAAGAAAATATGAAGCTGGTTTTAAATTTAAAAAGTTTTGAAGTAGCAAAAGAAATTGATAACTGCGCTGCTGCCATAAAATTCGATGTGTCTGAGAAACTGATGTGAGATTGGGGGAGGCAAAAAGATGTAAAAAAAAAAAAAAACGAAATTAAGTGTCGCATTTTTGAACGGGCGTATAAGTTGGCGTCTGATTTTATGATCGATTTTTGACTTATACGCGAGTATATATGGTATTTGTGACACAAACGGTGCGTAAACTTGCATATCTTGCTAGTCATTAATAGAAGAGCTGCCGATTATTATTAGTTGGGTAAGTTAATGTTTGCATTAAAGAAGTCTGCACACACATGAGAAAAATCTGGTGCAGCCCTTAATAATTTTCATGCCACTATTTATGGGAGAGTTAATTTTCTGTCACTTGGGTGAGTTTTTTAAATTAAAAACAGTCTTAAAGAGCATCTGTAGTCAGCAACTTCCGGATAGGTCGAGATTTCTCACAAAACATGACGTCATGGAGGTGCAGGATGTATGTTCGAGAACAGAGCAGTGTGGTATTTTTTGATGGTGCATTTCTTGCTCAGCTCTGTATGTAGTGCTATTGCAGTGACTGCTGCTAATTTTACACTCCGAAGATATCCAGCTTGCAGTTAAGGCTGGTGGTGCCGTGAATAGCATGTGCTGAAGCAGCTGATGTTGGTATCTGAAAAGCTCATGGAACAGGAACTTCCAATGAAGCACTGGCAGGTGGGTGTGTAGCACCAACACTTTGTACATTCGATAACTGCGAGCTGCCAGGGGTGGTGATTACACAGTTTTGCACCTGGACTATTGTAGGGTGACATACATTTTTTTTATTTTTGTATTTGCAAATTAAATGTTAACGTCTGTTGACTATTTGAAGAACTGGTTATGAACTTTCTATGTACGAGAGGTTAAAACGTCGGGACCATGCAGCAGGCCAAGGCTCATGGTTTGTATTTTTTACACTCTCTTGGTAACTGAATTTGTCACATTACACTACTTTATAGTTAGGGTTCGCATGTTTTGAAAAGGGAGTAAGTCATCATTGATAGTGGCCATGTTTGTCTTTAAAGACAGAATGTGTGGCTTTTGTAGTTTTAGAATGTATAATTCTGAAGAGCAGTAATAATATAGTGGTTTTGGAGCGTGCCTTCTCAATCTGAGCGCACCTCTGTATACAAATGTAAATGCTAAAGCAAGCAGCACCCTGCTAGTGTCGATACATATGCGATGTTAGTGTTATTCGTCTTCCCTTACACCATCTACGTGTGGTAACTGTACAAATGTCCTCAAGACTTTTTGTTTTCGTTACAGTAGTGGAAAATGAAATTGGTCAAAAACTGCACCAAGTCATTGAGCAAAGCAGTGGGAAACAATTATGACACATACCGAGCTTGCTGCCGAGCTGTGTGTAGTCTTTGTCTTTGTTGAAGTCAGCTGTGTTAGCAGCAATGCACAGCTCATTTCACTTCAGCATGGGAGGCAGTTGCAAGATCATCAAGGAACAGAGATCAGTCAGAAAGAAAAGCCAGCAGCGGGGGAGCTCACGTAGGCCCAGTAATCCAGCAGCAGTCAGTACGACTGGCTTATGTGACAGATGAGTTAGCCAGACGTGTTCACTGAGGTAAGTGAACAGCTGCACTCTAGTGCACAGCCCCTGTCATGCAGTGCGGACTGCCCTGGGACGATTCCTGCACTCCTCTCCCACATCTGCTTCTTAAGCGAATGGATGGTTGAAGTGGAAGAACATATGGCAGAACCGTAACGTGTACCATAGCCGTCTGGGCTGCAAATCATGGATGTGGGCAATGAGGTTCACCTCATTGCATCCTTGACCTGCTACTTGTGTATTCCTTTTAACTGGACACATTCTCAGATAAATTCAGGACGTGTACACGTGTTCAGATTGTTCTTATGTAGCGGTTGTTGTTTTTCTTAATCTTGGAAATTATGTGTTGCCTATCTATCCATCCATCTTTTATTAGTTTTCTATTGTTATGATTGGAAAGGTACAGGATGATGTGTTTTACTGCATTCCAGAGTAACTAATTCTATGCAAATTTAATTACATAACACATTATCTCTAGTCAGCTCTCAATTCCTTATCTAAAAAGAAAGTAGAAAAAGAGTAAATCTCTTATATATATTTGTCTTCTGGTTCGTCCTGCTTCCTCTTCAAACCCGGTCCCCCCACAAGCAGCCCACACAGCATTTCTCAATTCCTAGCCACAGGAGTTGTTACATACCCTCACATCAACTGGCATGCCTCCCCATATCCTTCATCTGAAGGTGGGAGCCGTAGTTATGCTCCTCAGAAATATTATGCCATCAAAAGGTCTTTGCAACGGAACAAGGCTCATCGTTACACGAATACATACCAATATTATTGAATGCAAACTGATCGTTATCCAAAATTCTGAATCTTCATTCCCAGAATCTCTCTCCTTCCTTCTGACACCAATCTCCCTTTTAAATTTAAACACACACAATTCCCACTCAGACTCGCCTTCTCCATGACTATCAACAAGTCCCAAAGACAAACGTTTGCAAAGATTTGCATTAATCTACAACAACCAGTCTTCAGCCACGGTCAGTTGTACATGGCTTTTTCTAGAGTTAGATCTTTTGACTCATTATCTGATGTCTCCAGCAAAACACCTATTCACAACTGCGTCTTTCAAGAAGTATTTCTTTCTTCTTGATTTCTGAATTCCTTTCTTACTGTTTTCCATTCCTATTCTTACACCGCCGTATGCTACGGCGGGCGTCAGCTAGTTAGTAAATATTTTTGATAAATTAATTCATCTCTTACCAGATGCTAATGGTGATTGTAAAATTATTTGAACCTTTTCTTCACAATACTGAATATTGGATAAGTAAAACAGCATTAGTGGCTGTGGTCACATGCAGTGTTGATAAAGATCTGCCATATAATTTCACAGTTACTTCCTTTTGAATAAATTATTTTTTTTTTTCTAATTTCAAATGGTACAGCAGATCTTCCTCCCATTATGATACAGACAGTGGCGTGAGACTCTTTTAGCTGAGTAAAGTGAGCGACTGTAGACGGTGTAATGGACATGATCATGTTATCTATACAGCTGGAGTAAGAATGAAAGCAAAGAATCTGAACTTCTGACTTACATAATCCTGACCAGAACTGCTTTGTGTAATTTACTTTCAGATTGAGGGAGAAAACCATAAGAAAACTCTGGTGACTCCTATCATCTGTTCATATTTATTTGGTAAAAGCAATCCACGCTTGCTTTAAGTTCATTTTTCCATCATTTCTGATTGAATCTCGAAACGTGTTGCCTCACTTAAAGGAAGTAAAGAATGAAGTGTGGTGATGGATGAAGAAGTTGTAAACATCAGTAGGCAAAGGTTGGGGAGGCGGCTGAATGAAGGTGTACATGTGCAGAATCAGAAATGAATTGGTCCGAACAGAGGGCTCCACACCCCTTCGTAAACTACTGGTGTATTAATAAGAAAACGGTCACCAGGACCTGCAGGTGTTCCCAGAGTGTTTGTTTTGCTTGCCTTTTATATTGTTATTCTCCACTGACTTGTTACAGTTCATGCTTTTCAAAAAACTTTGTAACACTTCAGTTGGATAGTCAAGCCTATACTTTGTTAAAGTTCGCCTTCAAAAGTTCAACTGCTCTTTCATAATAAAACAGAACATCCAGGTGGAATACGGTCGTTCAAGAAAGATTGACAAGAAGTGATGGTGCAGCCTGGCATAAGGGAGCCTGACACTCAGCAACGTTAAATAGAATGGAGCGGCTAAAGCAACATGACATGACAGTTTTTTTGTTTGTTTATTATAATGTGTTTGCACCAGAAGGAAGATCCAAGAATAGAAAGAGGTTTTTCAGTACTAACAGTTATGCAGTAGTTTCAACAGGTTTAATGGTACTAAAGTTTGGTAATATCATTTGAAAATATTAATTTACCTTTCCAGTTTTGCAACGGGGCAGTGCCAGGTGACCCAGCTAGTAAACAAGTTCAGAAATACCGTATTCAGGAGCATCCAGGGATTTAGGTAATTGGTTTAAACATGGGAGAATTTAAACATTTTTTTAAGTACTTGATCAAAGAGTTATCACATCATTTTTGTTTATTAAATATGTATATTTAATAAATCCCCCGATAAGTGAAGTCGCAAAGAATGTTTCTTTGTTTTAAAATTTGCCAATGATTTTTAATAAGAGACGTTCAAATTTTAAAAATTTGTATAGTGCGGTCTTTTCAAGATATCCCAATGAAAACAGAACTTTGTCAACAATGTTCCTTAAGGAATACGTGTGACAAATATAAGCAAAATTGGTTCACATGAAGCCAAGTTGTTTCATATGAATACTGTAGACAGACAGACAGATAGATATGGAGCTTGCAGTAGGTGCTTATCGCAAAATATGCAAACACACCTAAAACTGATTTTAGTTCAGGGCACGGTGCGACAGATTGAAGTGAGCAGCAAAACTTTATTTACAAAGAATATCTGTGCCAAAACTCACAGTGGAAGGCAGGATGGGTCCGATACTCAATAGCCCACAACCTGAGAAGTTTGAGATTCAAGCAGAAGAAAACATACAGTAGTTGCTTACACATTATTAATTATTTATATTTATATGAATTTAGTTTTCTGATTCTTTTATGCCAGTTGGTTTACATATTGTAAGTGTACAGAAAAACAACTTCCTACTGCTCCAGTTGTGTGTTTACGGGTCACATTCTGAGCCAGTGGTGGGGCTGAACCAGCAGCCTTGTGGCTTACAGTCTCTGGGCAGCACTGCCTGAAGGTGCTCACTAATAAAAAGGCAGGGAGAGTTAGAGAGAAAGTGCTGCACTTACAACATACACCAGTCTGCAGCTTGATTATTGCACAGTATTTTCTAAATTAAACAAGTTTTTCTGGAACGCTTCTGCAGGACAGCTGCTGATCGGTGGAGCCAGAAGGGAAGAACATCTTTGAGGCTGTTTACTGACATATTGCTGCTCAGTGACAGGGTGGCCCCAGATTGCTTCATATGGCCAAAGGCACTGGGGCAGTTCTAGTGTAAAATGCCACAGCAACCAGATGCTGGACAGTTGTCATCTGCCAGAGTGGTAATTAGGGTGACTCGGGGCATAGATCGGCTCTCTTTGACTGATTAGCTGAAGCAAACCAACCAAATCTGGTGTGATCACAATTGATGTGATGGTGCCAGTTGTAAATCAGGCTCTGCTGAACTTGACTTTTCATTTTAGGACCTTGCAGTTTTTTATATGTAGAAGAATTGTTAACCCTTTTACTGCATTCACTTATGCGTATTAAAGTATATTCAGCATTTTGCATTTAATTTATAATGTAAAAAGTATCATAAGTGTGGTTGTGTTATGGTACATTACATTTGGTGCACCACTTAATTTGTCTTTGTCATACTGTACTTGTGCTCAACCACTTTCTCATTTTTTTATTTTTATTTTTTACATTTATTTGCTTGGCCAATGCTTTTATCCAAAGCAACTTACAAAAGAGGTAAACAATTGAGTAACATTTGGCTCGGGCCTGTGCTTGTTCAGCAAGTTTAATAGGACAGGTAATAAAAGTTGATTGCCACAAGTGAGGAGATGTAATACCTAACAATTTACAATCATGGATTATAATCAGTAAGGCAATTAAACTTTAACAACAAATTAACCAACAATATAAAAGATCACAGAGCACAGTTTTTTTCTCTTCAGTTAATTTGACAGGATTGAGACTTGATGCCACGTAGAGGTGGCAGTTCCAGATGGAGACCTGAGTGGGTGAGAAGGAGTATAGCAGCTCACCAGTGTCTCCAAATACTCAGGTGCAGACCTACCAACTACTCTGTAGGCAACCATCTGGGATTTGAATTTAATGTGTACTGCTACAGGGAGCCAATGCAGTGGCCTGAAGAGAGGAGTGACATGTACCCCACCTGGACTGGTTAAAGACAAAGAAGGGTCGCTGCATTCTGGGTTTCAGTAGTCCAGATGCGACAAGACAAATGTCTGGACCTGAGGTTGTGCTGCATATTCTGTTAGATAAGATCTGATCTTGAGGATGTTGTATAGTGTGAACCTGCATGAACGAGAAAAGGTACAAATGTGATCAGGTAAAGATGGCTGCTCATCAGTCACCACACCAAGGTAGCGTACTCACTTGGCAGGTGTTAGCCACAGTGTGCCATGCTGTACAGAGGTGGGGAGTTGAGCAGACTGGCTGGCCGGGATCACAGGGAGCTTTTTTTTCCAGGTTCAGCTGTAAATGGTGGTCCTTCATCCAGGATAAGATATCAGTAAGACATGCAGAGACTCTAGCTGATGCTCTATTGTCCTGAAGAAGAAACAACAGGTACAGCTGTGTATCACCAGCATAGCAGTGATAGGAGGGCCCATGGGATTTGTTGATGGAGCCCAGCGAGGTGCTGTACAAAGAGGAAAGTAGAGGACCCAGCACTGATCCTTTGGGTACACCAGTGCATGACTGGTGTGCCTTTGACAACTCCTCTTACCAGGACACACTGTAGGATCTTCCTGAGATGTTGGACTCATACCATCTGAGAGCAGTCCCAGTGATGCCATGGTCAGAGAAGGTGGCAAGAAGGATGTTGTAGTTGACTGTGTCAAAGGCAGAAGAGAGATCTAGCAGAATCAGGTTAGCTCTATCAGAGCGTAGCTGGTCGGCCACAGACAGTAGAGCCGTCTCAGTCGAGTGGTTCCTCTTGAAGCTGGACTGGTTGGTGTCAAACAATTCATTCTATACAAGGAAGGAAGAGACCTGGTCTCATAAAAAATACCTTCCAGTGTTTTGGAAAGAAATGAAGGTAAAGAGGTACGCCTGTAATTGTTAACTTGGGATGGATTGCGTGTTGGTTTTTTGAGAAGTGGGGTTATCAGAGCATGTTTGAAGATGTTAGGGAATGTTCCTGAGCTGAGTGAGGTGTTAATGATGTGTGTAATTGCAGGCAAGAGTGAGGGGGAGATGGCTGGAAGGAGATGTGAGGAGATGGGGTCAAGTAGCCATGTAGTGTGGTGATTGGAGAGGAGGCTGGAAACGTCAGTGGCAGACAGTGGAGAGAATGTGGAGAATATTTGGTGATGTTTGGAAGGAGACATAATGGTATTTTTAAAAGATTTGTTAGATGACTAAATCCATCATATCATTGAGGCAAAATTTAGAAACTGTACTGAATTCTTCTGAGCATAATTTATTTATAACATACAGTACATTGTCTTTGTTTTTCACTGGCATGTTAAAAACAAAACTGCGTAATTTTTAAATGCAATTTATTCTAGTATAGCATCTATTTCTGAGTATACTGACAGAAAGATATCACAGAGGACAAAATGATCAGTGTATAATTTAGTAAAATTAGTGGACTTTTCAAGAGACTAAATTCTTTTACAAGGCACATATACATACATTATATATATATATATAATCCATCCATCATCTAACCCGCTATATCCCAACTACAGGGTCACAGGGGTCTGCTGGAGCCAATCCCAGCCAACACAGGGTGCAAAGCAGGAAACAAACCCCAGGCAGGGCGCCAGCCCACTGCAGGGCACACACACACACATGCACACACACTAGGGACAATTTTTAGAATCACCAATGCACCTAACCTGTATGTCTTTGGAATGTGGGAGGAAACCGGAGCACCTGGAGGAAACCCACACAGACACTGGAAGAACATGCAAACTCCATGCAGGGAGGACCCGGGAAGTGAACCCAGGTCTCCTTAACTGAGAGGCAGCAGCGCTACCCACCGCACCACTGTGCCGCCCATACATACATACATATATATATATATAATATTATATATATATTATATTATATATATATTATATTATATATACACACACACGTTAAATCCCATTATAGTGAATACTGAAGTAGTTTTTTCAGAATAATGAATACTTTTTGTGGCCCCGGACAAATGTTCATAAATACACTGCCACCTGGTGGAATCTTCCAGATTTATGTAAAGTACACACGCAAGTATAAACAATACACCTCTTGCATAGCATTATCGTCCACAGGTGTCACATCACGTGAAGTATTATCCTGGCCTAAAAGAGGAAAGGAGGTGACTAAAGTGCCTCAAAATGGCAAAGTCTGAGAGGCAGGCTTTACAGGAATGCATTCAACAGCAGGAACACCAGTTAAGAGGAGAAAGGACAGGGCCTGAGATATCAAATATTTTTAAATTCTGTTTCACCTGGGAAATTTCAGAAGACAATGAGCCTGTTATAGAGCCATTGGTTAATCGAGAGTAACAGAAGTACTAGGTAACTAACTAAGTACTTTTCTGTACATTCCATATTTGTAGGTTTTTATACCGAGGGATAATTTAGCAGGCAGAGTGGTGTAGTGGTTAAGGCTTTGCCTTCAAACCCTGAGGTTGTGGGTACAAATCCTTCAACTGACACTGTGTGACCATGAGCAAGTCACGTCACCTGCCTGTGCTCCAGCTGTGTTGTAAATTGCTTTGGATAAAGGTGCTGGTCAAAAAATAACTATTATTAGGTCACTGGAGCTTCATCCTCTTAAACACGCTATACACAATTCATCAGGTCAATTTCTGATTTTCCAAGTGTCTTGGCTTTTGTTGATGGTACCTTGTGCGTTAACCTGATGTATTAATGTAAACAGCAAGGAGTGTGGAGCAGTAGCTTTGAGCATTGTGACACAATGTCTATGGCTGGCCCAGGAGATAATTCAAGTGTCACAATCTAAAACCAGCACTGTGGTGAGTGTCAGGGTTTAAGAGGAGTTACCAGCACTGTGTCCAGTGCCTGGAGATAGACAGAGAGCCCTTCACCTAGGGTGTGCAGGTACCAGGATTTTAGCCCCTTCTGTGATTGTCTCTGTGAAGCCTTTTGGGTTTTGGTGCATTGTGGTATAATGTATCATTGATTGGGGCTACAATGTATATGATGGATGAAAAGATCATGGGCTTACTGCTATTATAATGTATTTAATTGAGGAAAAGACCTGGGGTTGGGCACAATAAACTAGCCCTTACCCCCTCTCAATGCCACTACATCACTCTGTGCTGGTCTATGATCTGAGGACACTATACTTCTATCTCACTGTTCTAGTAAGGCAACACCTATTCATAGTTTTACTGCCTGGCAATGGCACATGAGGTTTATAGTGCACTTGTTAACTATTGACCTTCACATCTTCCTTGAGCTTTGACAAACTTTCTTTTTCAATTCCATGCCTGACTGTAGACACCAAACATGATCACATCTCTTTTTCCCTGTCCAAGACACCACACCTTCTTCAGTCATCTGTCCTATTACTGAGTGCTGCCCTGTGTCCCATCAGTCAATTCTGCTCCATTCATCATTTGCATAAAGCAAGCATAGCTTGTAAGCTAATGTTAATAAATAATTCACAAAAAAATTAACAAATAAAAAAGCATGTGTCAGATAATTTTCTTTTTTCGATGACATAACTAATTTTCATTCAGATCTGTCAAAGAATTTTTTAAGATTTTGAGGTTTATAGTTTTTCTATGGTGGGTGGTGGATTTATCTCTAAATATTAATATATCAAAATGTCCTTTCTGAATAGTTATCCACTGCCCTAGATGTACTGTCCTGCCAAATATGAACTTTTTAATTAAACAGGAAGTAGAGTTTTAATTGATGAGTGAGTCAACGGTTAATTTTGTGTATATATACATACATATATACGTATAAAGCTACATGTCTCTGTCACTGACTGTCAATCACTGACAGATGAGAATGCAGGTGACCTAAGTAAAAATGGTTTAAACTGATTAATCTCATGGCTCTGAGGTCCAGCCTCACTGAATTGTGAGCTTAATCAGGATGAAATCGGAGAAAACTGTGATAGTGTTTTGCATTTAATAAATGGAAAGGGCTGTTCTGGTGACTGTCACTGGTGGCTGGAAATAGTGCAGGTGGTAGACTTTCTGACTGCAAGTCTGTGACATTGTGGTTCATGGTTTGCCTGTATCCCTTTTTATCTTTTAACCTGCATTATATTTTTATTATTTCACATTTCTGGTTTGGTCCTTAACAGTTATTTAGCTAGGATTAAATATTACTACTCCAGTTAATTGTATAAAGCTCTATATGTATTGTCATGATAACTTTGTTTTCTTTTCCATAAGAAAAATGAAATGGCCTTAATTACTAGTGTGTGTGTGTGTGCGTACGCATGCAGGGGTGAGCGAAAGTAGGTTTACATTGTATAGAAAAAGGCATGTAAGTTATGATTATTACAATAGCATTATTAACTCAAAAGAATGTCACAGTGGCACTGTGCACTTAGGTATATTCTTGTAACTGCTCAAATTACCTAAAAGATAATTCATACCTGTAAACCTCATTTTACCAATCCCTGTGTATATACATTCATACATAAATATATATACAGTAATCCCTCGCTATATCGCGCTTCGATTTTCGCGGCTTCACTCTATCGCGGATTTTATATGAAAGCAGAACTAAATATATAACGCGGATTTTTCGCTGCTTCGCGGGTTCTGCGGACAATGTGTCTTTTTACTTCCTGTACATGCTTCCTCAGTTGGTTTTCCCAGTTGATTTCATACAAGGGACGCTATTGGCGGATGGCTGAGAAGATAACCAATCAGACCACGCAGTTAAGTTCTCCTGACTGAGAAGCTAACCAATCAGAGCACAAAGCAGCAGTTGAGTTCCTGCGTGCTGAATGCAGTGTTAACCAGGAAGTCTCATCTCGCTCATTCAGCATCAACGTGTTTTGCTGTGTAAAGAGTTGTGCTCTTTTGTGTTTATCTTTGTGCATAGTCAAGCCCTTCATTATGGCTCCAAAACAATCTGCTACTGCTTCAGGGGCCGTGCCCAAGCGCAAGAAGAAGATGTTAACAATTGCCGAAAAGGTAAACGTTTTGGATTTGTTGAAGGCTACGATTCTTTTTATTTAAAAAGTAGGAAAGGAATATAAGATCTATGGCCGCAGTGTCCTTTTAACCAGGGTGCAAAACGAGTTGTAAGTGGATGTAATAAGGCAGTAGTCTGGATGGAATCTGCTTTAGGGATTTGGATTGAAGACTGCCAGAAGAAGAACAACGGCAGTGCTACACAATCGCCTGAAGTGGCTCCTTTACAAGGGCTGTAACGCTCTCCTTTGTTGTGCAGTAAAATTAAACTCATTGTTATCGGACAAGTCATCGTGTCATTGTTGGTGAGTAACCATAA
>JANRMT010062797.1:38960067-39017848 GCA_026402145.1 Polypterus bichir lapradei
CCCGCGATAGGTGAAAATCCGCGAAGTAGAAACCATATGTTTGTATGATTATTTTTATATATTTTAAGCCCTTATAAACTCTCCCACACTGTTTATAAATATTCCCTGCAGAGTTATACAGCATAATCCCTTTGTATTCTCTTAGATATTAGGTAAGATTCATTGAAATTATGTATATAAACACACTGTTTATATACACTAAAATCTAAATATTATTTTAAAGATATTGAGTGTCTCCGATATCACATATGTTACAGCCATTACGACAGACAGGCCACCAGCAATAAATACATACAATGCAAGAAAAATAGTATACAGTAAATGTGTGTACAGTGACACTAAACGTACATACATGTACTAAGTACTGTAAGAAGAAAATTAATTATGGTTACTCACCAACAATGACACGATGACTTGTCCGATAACAATGAGTTTAATTTTACTGCACAACAAAGGAGAGTGTTACAGCGCTTCTAAAAGAGCCTCTTCAGGCAATTGTGTAGCACTGCCGTTGTTCTTCTTCCAGCAGTCTTCAATCCAAATCCCTAAAGCAGATTCCATCCAGACTACTGCCTTATTACATCCACTTACAACTCGTTTTGCACCCTGGTTAAAAGATCACTGCGGCCGTCGATCTTATATTCCTTTCCTACTTTTTAAATAAAAAGAATCGTAGCCTTCAACAAATTCAAAACGTTTACCTTTTCGGCAATCGTTAACATCTTCGTTGGCGCTTGGGCACGGCCCCTGAAGCAGTAGCAGATCGTTTTGGAGCCATAATGAAGGGCTTGACTATGCACAAAGATAAACACAAAAGAGCACAACTCTTTACACAGCGAAACACGTTGATGCTGAATGAGCGAGACAAGACTTCCTGGTTAACACTGCATTCAGCAAGCTGGAACTTAACTGCGTGCTCTGATTGGTTAGCTTCTCAGTCAGGAGAACTTAACTGCGTGCTCTGATTGGTTAGCTTCTCAGTCATCCGCCAATAGCGTCCCTTGTATGAAATCAACTGGGCAAACCAACTGAGGAAGCATGTACAGGAAGTAAAAGACACATTGTCCGCAGAACCCGCGAAGCAGCGAAAAATCCGCGTTATATATTTAGTTATGCTTTCATATAAAATCCGCGATAGAGTGAAGCCGCGAAAGTCGAAGCGCGATATAGCGAGGGATTACTGTGTGTGTGTATATATATATATATATATATATATATATATATATATATATATATATAAGAAATGTGTGTGCGTTAACATGACAATAAACCTGAGCTTGGTTTTAAATAAAAAAATACCTTTAAGTTAAACAAACTGAAAACTGGGAACAGATGAATACGATAATTAACAGTAATTGAAAGAATGAAAAGAACACCGCTGTCTTCCCCTAAAGACCCTTTTGTTTAACAATAGGACTTCTCAGCTGTTTTACTTGTATCATTAGATTACCACTCCTGTACACATAAATGTCTCCTCACTTGAGCTTTGTCACTGTTCCAAGGTACTTCTAGTCCTCTTACACCAATTTAAGTCAAAGATGTTCACCGTTACAGCTTTTGTGAACTTAACAAACCTAATCAGAAGACTGTCCAAAACCATTATGTAGTGCTGGTTGCTGGTTTTCCTTCCTGCTGTCTTCTTAATTGAATCCTTTGTGTAATTCAGCTCTTTTTAGCTCCCTTGTTTGTGTACTCATGACAGGATCGAGTAGCGAGGAATGTCTTACTTAGCTTGAATATCCAATAAAAATGTGTATCATTTTACAAATTATGATTTTATTTGTACTCCCCTGGGTGCTTGAAAAAAGGCAGTTAGTCTTTTAATCGGCATGATACTGACTGCAATTCTGTGTGCTGACTGCTATCAACACAAAACACATTTCTTACAATGTTTTTTGGGAAAATCTAGAGAAACATGCCAAACTAATGAACAGAACGCATCTATTTCTTAAAGACATTGAGCAAAAATGGGAGATGAGGCACCATTCATGTGCATAATATAAGTACATAAAACAAATTTTGAATAATCAAACCTTTACTACGTAGCCATTTACAAAAGTTCTCAGTGTTGTCCTTGGTGATTAGTCATTATTTAATAAAACACTTTTTTACACTATGCACCACCATCTTGGGCAGGATGATACTGCTTGAAAACCCATACAAGCTTTAGGGCCTTCATAGATACTGAAGCCACCTTTTTTGCACTCAGCAGTTATCCGTGTAGGTGATTCATGGCACTGGCAAATACTCGTCGTTATTAATGAATACTAGGGGGCTTCGCTCACCAACTCCCCCAAATCCCCCCGGGCCTGCTCTACATGCCAGCCACTTTGTGTCTCTATGGCTCGCGTATGTGGATTTCACTTTCACCAAACGACAAATCTTAATTCTCACAGATACGCGTCTTCATTGGGAAGAAACACTACTTTTCACTGAGGGCAACACGAATTAGATGATCTACAAGTCTCCGACATAAAGTTTAAATCTGAACAATATATTCAATCTCTTTTTGCTGTTCCGTTATTTCACTGAGTAATAATTTCTGTTTATTTGCGCTAATGCAATCTTTACTATCATTTTTTTTGAGACTTTTGAATTTTAGTACTTTCATTATCTCTAACCTCCTCTGAATGTGTATCGCACCAACATTTTTGAATTCTTTACGATGTTCTACTTTGTCATCTACTCTTTGTCTTCTATTTCCGACCCTGGGCGTGGTTAAATCTCTTGGCACAAAGTCTTGTCTTGCGGGTCGTGAAAGTATCTGTCTGAAAAAGTCACGTCTTGTCCCAGGCTAAAAACTCTTGTCTAGTCCCGGGATTGTTTTATTATAATAGAGAGATGTTATAAGTTGCTTCATCTATCCTTCCTTTCTTTTTTAATACCTGCTGTTTCCATTGCAGAATCTATTCCAGCAGGGTTGAGCACAAGGCATGACCCAGCCACTGACAGGATGCCAAGGGCATAGTCACACACAAACACATCTACACTCACTGTGGGCAGTATGAGGATTAAACCCAGGTCCTTGGAACTTTGAAACAGCAGCCTTAAAAGAATATTTCCCACGAAAATGATTGTAATAGCTGAGAAAAAATTTTAATCTTGGAGATAATAAAGTATCTGACACACAGAGCTTCAGCTGGGCCAGCACTGAACAGTAGCAAACAATTTCAAAGCATCCATAAGCAAAAAGTCATTTAACTCGTGTCACCAGGTGTGCAGTTGTATGCTCACAATGTCCTCAGCCAAAATACTGTTAAGTAAACTATTTTCAGGAATAATGTTGTGAACATCTGCAGAACATGTTTAATTGGTTTTTGAAATTCTGGGTTGGGTGGACTATTACTTTATTCAATGTGCAATTTTAATCTCTTGTTATCTAAGCAATGGAGCCTATATTGAATGTCATTTGAAGGAAGCCCACACAAACACAGGAATAACATGAAAATTCCATGCAGGGGCCACCTGGCGGGCAAACACGGATCTTCTAACAGCCAGGAGGCAGCACTGCCATTATGCTACCCCAGTTTTATACCCAAATGTATTGATGACTTCAGTATGCCAAGAACACACTGATCAGCCACAACATTAAAAACACTGACAGGTGAAGTGAATCACATTGATTATGTCGTTACAGTGGCACATGTTAAGGGGTGGGATATGTCAGGCAGCAAGCCAACAGCCCGTCCTTGAAGGTGAACTGGGTAAGCATAAGGATGTGAGCGACTTTGACAAGAGCAAAACTATGGCAGGTCTTGTGGGGTGTTCAATGGTTATTATCTACCGTGAACCGGTGCCTGGGTCTTGGGCACCCAAGGCTCATTGATGCATGAGGGGAGGAATGGCTAGCCAGTCTGATCTGATCTCACAGAAAAGCTACTGTAGCAAAAACATCTGAAAAACTTAAAGCTGGCCCTCAGAGAAAGGTGTCAGGACACACAGTGCCTTGCAGCCTGATGCACAGCCGCAGACCGGTCAGAGTGCCCATGTTGACCCCTGTACAGTACTGAAAGTGCCCCCAATGAGCATGTGAGTGTTAGAACAGACCCAAAGAACAATGGAAGAAGGTGGCCTGGTCTGACAATCATGTTTTCTATTAGATTATGTGGATGGGCGACTCCATGTGTGTCGTTTACATAGGGAAGAAATAACAGCAGGAAGCACTATGGGAAGAAGGCAAGTCAGCGGAGGTAATATGATGCTCCTGGCAAAGTTCTGCTGGGACCCCTTGGGTCCCGGCATTCATGTGAAGGTTACTTTGACATGTGCCACCTACTGGAAGGGTGTTTTATATTCTCTGATGCCAATGGTCTCTTTTAAGCAGATTAATACACTCTGCCACACTGCAAAAACTGTTTTGGAACTTGACAAAGAGTTCACTGAGTTGACATGGTCTCCAAATTCGCCAGATCTCAATCTGATCGAGCATCTGTGAAGGACTCGCCTCTTTTACCACTAGACTCAGAACCACTGTGTTTTTTGTAACGCAGAATGCCAGTCGAGATTACGAACTTGATCTAGAAAGTAATAGATTGTCAAAGACTGTAGCAGTTATAGTCGACTGTAGTTGATATAGTAATAGTGTAGTAGATGGTGTTTTTATATATACAACATATACTGTCTGTTATCTAAATATATGTAAATAAAGTATTAAAAAAAATAAAAAATTGTGGGATGTACTAGATAAACAAGTCCGATCCATGAAGGCCCCACCTTACAACTCACAGGTCTGTGCTAATGTCTTGGTGCCGGATACCACAGGACACATAACTGGTTTCATTGTCTCGACTGGTCTGAGCTGTTCTGGTGGCACAAGGTGGACCTTCACAATATTAGCCAGGCAGTTTAGGTTTTAATGTTGTGGGTGATTGGTGTATTAAAACTGCCTTATTTAGAGTTCCTTAGCAAAAAGGGCTGCAAACAGGGCAGATTTATCTTGGCACCCCCACATTATGGGAGACTGTATTTGAAAATGACTTACCAGAGTAAGTGTTTTCTTTAGTGATTTTTCCGTGTTATATTCATAATATCGCTTCTATTTTTTTAGTTGTGTTTATATAACAACAGTAACATGAAGGGCAGTTGAGTTGCAAGGGAAGACTTTTGTCTCAGCTGGACCCTTCTTAATTCTGCATAAAGTCTGATGGTGTTTTTTATGAAAGTGCTAAAGAACATGAACAAAAATTAAAGCAAAAATTACAATGATCTGTGTGCTACAAAGGGAAATGTCTGACAAGCAGTAGCCAGACTGTTAATAAAAGAGAACACCATTTCCTGAAGTATATCTGCTTTTTAGAATTTCTAATCTTGTTAAAAACTGAGACTCGTATGCTACTCTCATATGACAGAACTTGCAGAGTGTAACTGCTGAAACAAACAGAAGAAACCTGTCGATTGGGCACTTTGGTAATTAGGAGCACAGAGAGCAGGGGATGAGAGTGAAATCTTCCTTTTACTTTCCAAGTGTATATTATAACGCACTGTATCCAAGGTAATACTTATTGAGATGATGGAGACAGTAAACAGAGGTGCTTCATCTGATTAATAATCATAAGACAACAACATACAGTAAAAGCAGTATACAGTATGTGTTAGGGTACAGCATGTCTTATTGGCCAGCACAAGCCAGTCGCATTAGAAATTATTAACATCACCTGCTATACAGTAGTCTTCCTTTCCTGCAGATTCACCATCCATCAGTACACAATGGGAATTGACATATTAATACGAGGGGGGACCCAAAAATTCACGGAAGTGGACAACAGCATGGGAATAGGATGTAGATATTCACTATGCTGCTAGGTACTGTATGCCCCCGGTCTTGTTAATTAGTATAAGTGGCATTGTGCGGAGCTGATCGACTGCTTATTTCTAACGTTTATTTTACAATCATACATGTAACTTTGGCATTTTTTTTTCTCCAAGCTAAAAAAGGCACGTCAGGTCATATTAAACATCAAAACAACAATGACCACATTTTTGCAAATTGACAGACTTGTTAATAAAGATTTTCCTCATGAACAGACTGTTGATCAGCAACTTTGCACTGAGCATACTGAGGCGTCTGTAGGAAAGCATCAAAAAAAAATGTCCATGGACGAGGCACATGCAAAACTGCATCTTTTACAGCATGACATGTCACCTGAATACACTGCATTGACAGCAGTGGCATAGGGATCTAATTGGCCATAGGCCCAGCCAATCAACTCATTGTTTATGAATTGAAATTTACAATTGAGGGATATTTGTTATTTTATCTTTCCTTTGGTTTTGAAATAGTATGTCAAATCCCATTGAATTTTCAATAAATAAATAAATAGGGTGGTGTTACGGTGTACGTTTAACCTCATTTGTAGTAGTCATTAGACAGTTAACAGAACCTCAAGTTGCCTAACTGAGTATTTTTGGCGAACACCAAGATGTTGTTTCTTAATTTGATGGATTATTTCTGACATGGCAAACAAACGGAAATATCAAGGTTAGTGCTGGGTGGTATGACCAAAATTCTATATCACAGTATTTTTCAAAATGATGCCAGTTTCAAGGTATTCAACGGTATTTTTTCCCCATGCATGAGTGGATGTTAACCACATTTTCCACTGCAATTACTGCAGTAGACTGGCTAAGAATAACCTATTCCACTGTCATGAGAATTGTACATTGTACAAAAAAACATTTTAATGTGCACACAAATATTAATACAGGTTTGCATGGCTCCATAAAGTGATAGTATTCAAGGAGGGTGGCACTAATGAAGATAAGGAATCACATTGCATGACAGTTGCAGTCAAAATATAGAGCCTTTTTATTGAACAAATTTTGCAAACAACTTAAACTAAAATTTTGACAACATATTTTCAACCATCCAAAGAGGCATTTAGACTTAATCCAGAGGTGCTTGTCAAAAGTTGTATTGCACTGAACATGTCTAGGAAAAGGAATAAATAGTAAATATTTTTTGTAAACCAAGTACACTTTCTGTTAATGTTAACAACCTCTGTCCACTGACACGTTAAAGTGACTTTTTAAACAACTTTCCCATCATTAAACTGCATAATATTTAAACTAATAATAACAATAAAATAAATAACAGTGCAACTTCCAGTAATAATACTACTTTGCTTCAAGCTAAGCTATACACATAAATAATAAAACTACAACTTGCATTTATAATGCTATTTGTGATATAGCCCTACGGAATCGTATTAGGGCCACGGTGAAGAAAAAATACGGACACGGAAGAAAAAAAAAAAAACAATATGTCGAGAATAAAGTTGACATTTCCACATTATTCTCATAGTTTATTTTATAATTAAAGTAGAATGTCGTAAAACTAATATTCATCCTGAAATCAATTTTTAATTTACTAGATTTTCTCAAACCCCGTCATAAGTTAATGTAGCACATTAAATGCTTTGTGTTAAGTGTTCCCTGACCCAGTTGTTAATCACTACCCTTCTTAAACTGACTTCCTCTACACTAAGAGGAGGTGCAGGCAGCGATCAACACACAGAAAACATTCACTTCATGATATTCCTGATCTCTGAAAATTTAGAATGTTAAGATAAATACTTGATATCATTTTCAGGATGAAATGCATTAAAGCAGGTATTAAACATGCACGCTGGTGTGGCGGTAGTGCTGCTCTCTCGCAGTAATGGGTCCCCAGGTGTACGTTCAGTGTAGAGAACTGTATGGCAGGTGTGACGAGGCTCCAAAATACTGGATGTATGAATGGGTATCGCACAGGTTTAACTGAAACATTGTGTAAATGTTGGGCTTGTGATCTGGTGGTTGGAGACACGAACATAGAATTCAATGGATGTTCTTCTGAGCGAGCTTTCTTTATTGCATGCATGCTGTCTCTGTTTGACACCACACGATAAACGTCTTTGTGAAATTAAAATTATTATAAACTTAGACCACAGAGTGTTCAGAACTTTAAAAAAAATCTTCGATTATACATGTTTAATTATGCCATCCATCCAGGGTTGCACCCATCCCACCAAGCATTGTTTGCGAGGCAGGAGCAAATCCTGAATGCCAGCACATTGCAGGGTGAATATGAACAATACATACTCTAGCAGGGTCAATATAGCATAACAAAACCCCCACATCCTACATGACATTGAAAGGAAACTAAGGCACGCCGAGAAAAACATGCAAATTCAAGGCATGGAACACCCGAGACCCCCTTGCTGCAAGGCAGCAGTGCAACCTCCGCGCCACCGTGTCCCCACGTGATTAATACATGCTTTAACGCATTTCATCATGAAAATTATATCAAGTATTTATCGTAGCATTTTAAATGTTCAGGGAGCAGGAATATCATGAAATGAATGTATTCTGTGTACTGCCTGCGCCTCCTCTTAGTGTAGAGGAGGTCAGTTTAAGAAGCACATAACGATTAACATGGCTCGGGGAACACTTAATACAAAACATTTAATGTGCTACATACCTTATGACAGGGTTTGAGAAAATCTAGTAAATTAAATATTCATTTTAAGATGAAGTTTAGTTTACAATGTTGTACTTTAATGACAAATTACGAGAATAAAGTCAACATGTCGACTTTATTCTCGTCATAAGTGTCGAGAATAAAGTCAACATGTCGTCACACTATTACACAGTACCCAGGTACATTACACAGTATTGAAAAAAAATAAAGCAAGTACAACTTGGCTTGCAGTATTATCCAGTAGTATAGAAACAGTGTTCACAGATTTAACTATAATGGTCCACATCCGACCTTTTAAAACCAAAGTATCTCAGGGCAACTGACGTGACTCCTTTTTTTCTGCAAAAGTTCTTCTGTGTCATCATGTTTAACGTTATCTTCTGCTACAGCTTCAGTTTCGGAATGTTCTCTGTCCATTTTCACCGTACAATACCTCCACTACCGCATGTACTCCGTTGTATACGTGTTTAGCGGTGTAGCAGTGAAAAAGGGCCCCCACGCAACACCTCCACTAACACATGTACTCCGTTGCATGCATTTGTAGCGGTGTAGCAGTGAAAAAGGTCCCCACTTAAACAATTTCCCGCTGCACCACGTTCTGAACGTTGTTTAGGCAATTTAAACCGGTGTTGCGGTTTAAGAAAAATCTATATCATAACAAAAATAAAAAACGTTTTTCGGTGTGAACCGGTATCAAGGTTTTTCAAAAAGCCTCATTTAGATAAAGAGGAATGCCCAGGCACAAATGAGACACACAATATGAAAAAGTGTGTGGCTGAGAAAATGACTGGAGCAGACATTTAAATCGCATCTTCATCTGAGGAGACTCTGGCTTTAGCAGCCCCAAAAGACAAGTGTGCTGTGACAGAACTACCAAAAGATATTTGTCAGCCATTGACAAACCAGCCGCTCAACCTAATCTGCAATCATTTCCAACAACTACAATAACAGGAAAACCTGGATGTTTCTCTGCAAAAAGGGTATGAACAGTTCAAATGGATCGAGTACAGCATACCGAAAGATGCCATGTTCTGCAAAATAACAACCATTGATTGCTTTGATCATTTTTGCTCATCTTTTGCATGGCCCTAATAATTCAGTTATGTAAATGTACCACAGTATGAATAGATGTATTATTTGGAAAAGTGCCCCTATATATCCTACTAAAAACTAGAACACCCACTTTTACACAGGCCTACCCCTAAGTTGACAGAATGGTTCTTGATTTTCACCCTTACCCAAAAATCAACAGATTTCACTGCTCGTGACTTCTTTTTGTTACCAAAATTAAAATTGATACTGAAGAGAAGATGATTTGATGCTGTGGAAGAAATCCAGAAAAAAAAACTGCAAGAGGCTCCAGGCACAGTAACAAAAACATAGGATGAGTACAGAAAATGGAAGAAGTGCTGGCACAAGTGTATTGCACCTTAATGGGGCTATTTTGTTTGTATAATAAAGTGTTTTTTTCCTACTATTCTGGGAATTTTTAGATTCCACTTTTGATTCTCAGCTGTGTTACAGACAGGGTGGGATGGAGTTTGAATGCCAGTGCCATACACGGTAGGTTAATCAGTGGCTGTTTTATGGCCTGCCACACATCCTATTTGCTGATCTGGGGCCCAGTTCTGTGCTGGTTTGTGTCTAACAACAAATACACCTGGAATGGGTGCACTCTCTGCAGCCACTAATGCAAAAATTAAGCTTAGAAAGTTGGTAGAATTTTTTTCTATTACTTTTAACCGAGTACAATTTAAGGTGTCTGTCCAAATCCACAGCTACAATGCATTGAAATCAAAGTGAAAATGTGAGTGACTCCGTCATTAGAGACCCCTTCTTAATAAAGAGCTGCTCCGTTTTTGTACTCTGAATGTGGCAGCAAGTGCAGCACACATACTGTGGACAATACTGATACCAGTGTCTTCCATAGTTGTAGATTAGCTGGTAGAAAAGTTTTACTTTCAATTTGCTGTTAATCTCGTTTCTCCAAATGCTTAATTTTTGATATTTGGCGACTGGGAGACCACTTCTTTAAGGTGGTCACAGGAACCTGGAAATATTTCACAGTTTTCCTAGTCTTGTGATTAGGAGCATTGTCCTGCTGAACACTGTAATGTTGGGTCGATACACTTCTGTTGTGAAGGGCTAAACTTGACCGGCAACTACTTTAAGATATTGTGTGAGTACCGGTGCTGCTCTTCTTACACCAGTGGGCCACAGAAACGTGTCATACACCACTACAGGACATTATAGACATGCAATAGAATGGACTCATTGACTCAAGGTTCTTAAAATATCCTGGTCCTCCCAAGAGTGTGAAATGTCAGGAGCTGGAATTTCATCAGATCAATCCATTTTTGGAATCCCTCTGTGTTTGTTTAGTTCATTTGCCCACTACAGCTGCCACTTTTTAGTGTGTGTTAATAGGAGCTCAGATTGGTTGAGTTGTCAGCAGCCATAACATATTTCAGACAAGTCATGTCTCTTATGCTTCAGTGCCACTTGTAGTAGAACTGTGATCATCTGCCACTCTGTGCAAGTCTTTTGTCTTTCATTGTTTCTCCACTTCTATTTTATTTTTACAAATATAGGACCACTAATGGCTGTATGTAGTCTTGCTAGTTTCCCATTCTGCGTATATTCTTGATGTTACCATAGCATGTTAGCTGCTGCTGATGCACCTGTCACCCAGTACCATACCAGACCCCCTTAGATATGTGATCTTATTCAGCCACCCCAATGATCTTTTGCTACCCGCCTACCTTCTTTAAACAGCATTTGTGCATGAATAAGATAGTCACCTGTTCAGGGGTTACTTACAGAAAAAGGGCAGCGGTGTCTAGTAAAGTCATCTTTCTGCATGTGGCACTTGTGCACATCATTGTAGGTAATTACTAGAGTGCTGCATGTAGGAATTTGCTACTTTTACCTTCAAAGATGTAATTCAGTTAGTTGGTTTCACTATTGCTGTATTTATATATTAAAAAAAAGGCAGACAGAAGTGGGCTTGATGATGGTAATCCGACTGTTTGCTAATGATTACTCACTCTTGGGTTTGATTGTTTGTATGTTCCTGAGGATCAGCTAACTAGTATTGCTTGAAAAGACCCTCATCGTTTTAATGGTTCAAGAGGTCTGGCACAACTGGAGCAGCAGGCATGATGTACATTAGTAACCTGATGCATTGTATACTGAGATGCAAATATCTTGCCACCAGAGACAAATGGCTCATTTTATTGTGTTCTGTACAGCTACATCCTGAAATATAATACAAGAGCAGATAGCTTTGGCATTCTGATAATGTTGGACTCTGGGAGCAGAACAGAAATTTGTCTAGTTTCATTGGACTTCCAGTCTGTGAATCACATGATGCCTGCAGTCTGTTCTGAGGTTGATCTGACATGTCCTGCTTTTACTGCAGTGCTGCAGAATAATTGGTTTCAGAGCACATGCACTCAATGGAGTTGTGCAGTGGATGTGCATTTTAAAATAACTATGTGGGGTGTGGTGGACAATGAATCTGTAATAATAATTTACAGGTAATTTGAAATTCTATGCAGGGACCTCCATTCAACATCTTGCTTCCTCAGATTTCCATCTCTTTGGAGACCTTGGGAACAAGTTTAGAAGTAGTGAAGTGGATTACTGAAGAAGTAGGGAATCGGGTGCAGTTGCGACATTCAGACTGACCCAAGGAGAGGATATGTGTGCGTGTTTCTAGTGAAGTAGAAAAATGTGGAATGTCGACAGCACACCAGTTACAAGTTTAAGGTAAAATAGCTACAAAAACTGAAAGTAACTGAAAGGTAAAGTATACATTCAAACAAGTGAAAGAATGTAATGTACATTATCTTGGACATAATGAGAATACAGTATAAAAAATCATGCAGTTTAAAAAAGTAAACCTTGAATAGAAGAAAGCACATGTGTGATAAGATAAGACCTGATAATGGCTGTTCGGTTTCTGTACAACCGGTGTCAGAGCTTGGTCCGCATTGCTGGCAGTAAGCCGAACCCTTTTCCAGTGAGAGTTGGACTCCGCCAGGGCTGCCCTTTGTCACCGATTCTGTTCATAACTTTTATGGACAGAATTTCTAGGCGCAGCCAGGTTGTCGAGGGGGTCCGGTTTGGTGGACTCAGGATTGGGTCACTGCTTTTTGTAGATGATGTTGTCCTGTTTGCTTCATCAGGCCGTGATCTTCAGCTCTCTCTGAATCGGTTCGCAGCTGAGTGTGAAGCGGCTGGGATGGGAATCAGCATCAGGACCATGGTCCTCAGCCGGAAAAGGGTGGAGTGCTCTCAGGGTTGGGGGCGAGATCCTGCCCAAAGTGGAGGAATTCAAGTATCTTGGGGTCTTGTTCACGAGTGAGGGAAGAATGGAACGTGAGATCGACAGGCGGATCGGTGCGGCATCCGCAGTGATGTGGGCTCTGCATCAGTCTGTCATGGTGAAAAAGGAGCTGAGCCGTAAGGCAAAGCTCTCAATTTACCAGTCGATCTACGTTCCTACCCTCACCTATGGTCATGAGCTATGGGTAGTGACCGAAAGAATGAGATCGCAAATACAAGCAGCTGAAATGAGTTTCCTCTGCAGGGTGTCTGGGCTTTCCCTTAAAGATAGGGTGAGAAGCTCAGTCATCCGGGAGGGGCTCAGAGTAGAGCCGCTGCTCCTCCGCATCGAGAGCAGTCAGATGAGGTGGCTCGGGCATCTGATCAGGATGCCTCCTGGACGCATCCCTGGTGAGGTGTTCCGGGCACGTCCAACCGTGAGGAGGCCCCAGGGAAGACCCAGGACACGTTGGAGGGACTATGTCTCCCGGCTGGCCTGGGAACGCCTTGGGATTCTCTCGGGAGAGCTGAAAGAAGTGGCCGAGGAGAGGGAAGTCTGGGCCTCTCTGCTCAAGCTGCTGCCCCCGCAACCCGACCTCGGATAAGCGGAAGAGGATGGATGGATGGATGACATGTGTGATACATCAACAAGAAATATGGTGCCTGAGTGCAGTTTGATAACATTTTCATGTTTTCTCAAATGCTCTTTTATACATTTTGTACAGTATTTTGAAAATAATGATCAAGCACACACATTTTGGCATCATAACCATTTGGATTGAGAATCAAATTTTCACTAGTACAGCACAGCTTAAAATTTGAATATTATTGTAAAATATTTGACACTGTTTAATGTTCTTTATTTTGCTTTGTAGTGCTTGGTGAAAACCATGAAACTTGAAGATGGTTTATACTTGACAGCATAGATTGATAGACAGTTAAACAGAGTGAGATAGACAGAATGAAAAAATAGATTAACTTTATTTGTCCCCGGGGGGATATTTGGCTTTTTACAGAAGCTCTTTAAATAAGTAAACAATAAATACACACACACACACACAAACACACAATGGTGTGAATAACCAAAAAACGAGAATATTTAGGAGAAAGAAAACTTCTGACGTGGCAGTCCCAGTCCCAGTAAGGCATTATACAGACGTATTTCTGCTGGTATAAAGGAGCTACCATCGCATTTCTTGACACACTTCTGCTGAAACTCCTCAGTGTGTCAGAGAGAGGATGTGCAGCATTGTTCATAATGGCACTCAGTATTGTTTTAATTCTCTCCTTCGCTACGACCTCCAGGGGGTCCAGAGTGCGTCCCAAGTCTGAGCCTGGCCTTGTAATTACCTTGTTGATTCGGGGGGCTTCTCTTGAAGTATGATACTGGCCCAGCAAACCACACCATATAAAACTGCACTGGCGATCTAAGATGGTTAACTTAGTTTTGTTGTCTTCTTATTTATATTGAGTGTAATTGCAGAATAGATTTGCAAAAAAGATATGGTGGCAACACAAATGAAGCCATTAGCAAACAGTGCAGTGCTGAGTCCACTCCTGCACCCATCAGCACTCCCAGTCACACAGGGATCATTTCAGAATCCCCAATAAGCTAACCTGCGTGTCTTTGGAAATGTGGGGGGAAAAAGAAAACCCAAGCAAACACGGCAAGAACATTCCAGTAGTAATAAAAATTAAAATAAAGCGGCATAATGACAGTCCATTTCTCAGGGTGGGAAAATTAGTGTTCCTTTAAATAGAGCCTTCAGTGGCATTTTTGAAAAGCTTTAAAATAATGACAAAGGTGTAAGGCGAGGGTTATTATGAAAGTGATTTGAATTCTCATTGCTTAAATTTAGACATTACACTTTTCAAAGATAAATGCAATGTTTGTTTTCTGACTGGGTTAAGAGCTGTTCTTTTTTTAGAGCTATACATGTGAATCGGGGCAGAAGAGGTGAAGAACACACAGACTGCAAATACATTACTTTGCTGATGACAAAAATGAACAGACTCAGCAGCTTTGTAACACTGACTCGTGCAAAGTTACATTTTTGCATCGTTGTAGTACTGTGAAAGCAGTTTGGAACAGGCAAGCATGCTGGGAAAACGACTGCTAAGTGAATGTTGAGCACTTCAATGCGCCTATGGAGAAGAGGCTCTGGTTTTCACAGGAGTCTGGAATTTTCTTTCTCCGTGTACGGTTAGGGTATATATATATTGTGAAAAGGCACTATAGAGGCGCCCAACCAGACACAGACTGAACACGGAGGCACACGTAAAATAAATAAACTATGTTCCCTTTAATCCCCACAGGCACAACACAGTCCCTAGCACAAATCTACCACATAAAACACACAACAAAGTACTCTTTTATTCCTCCACCACTCCTCCCAGGCAACCTCGTCCTCCTCCTCCTGATTCTGGCTCATCGAGTGGTGGCTGCTGGCCCCTTTTATAGTTCACCCGGAAGTGATCCAGATGCTTGATTGCCGAGTTCCAGCTGCAGCACCCCCTGGTGGCACCTGCGGGACCCAACAGGGCTGCCCCCAACTCCAATTTCCATGGAGCCCTGCATGAAACTGAGGCACCACTCCAACCCAGGGGGGCAGCCATCCAGCATCCAGGGGGAGGTATTGCACAATCCATGGCTGCTCCCCTTGAGCATTTAACGAAGGGGCGTCCTGGCTGGTCATGGACCCCAGCCGTCCGCCACAATATATACCTTTATTTATGGCCTTTAATTTGAATTCTTTATATTTGTGGATTTCTTGAGTTAATACCAACTCAAGAATTTGTGTGTGTGTATATATGTGTATATATATATATATATATATATATATATATAGATATATATATATAGATATGTATATATAGATAGATACTTTATTAATCCCAAGGGGAAATTCACAATTATTTATTATTTATGTATATATGTATGTATATATATGTATATATGTGTGTATATTTATATATATATGTGTGTGTGTTTCTGTGTGTGTGTGTATATACAATTTAAAATCTAAACCAACATCTGGACATGCTCAAAGAAATTCACATCAGTTCTCAATTAAATATTCAAGTGAAAAATCTTTACTTCTTAATTTGTTGAGAACTAAATGAAGTATCAACAGTCAATGGAAAACAAAACCGGCAACCCATTGAGTGCTGGATTGAACATCACACAGAAAATCAAAATCAAAAATTTTGATCACAGGCATATTCAGCTTTCATCAAGTTTTATCACGCCAACTCATAATGTGACTCAGTAGTGTGTATCGCCCCCGCATGCCTGTATGCACTCCTGAAAGTGTCTGGGCATGCTCCTGATGAGATGGTGGATGGTGTCCTTGGGGCTCTCCTCCCAGATCTGGATCAGGGAGTCAATGAGCTCCTGGACAGTCTATGGTGCTACTTGGTATTGTTGGATGCACCAGTACCAAACATCCTAGAGGTTCTCAATTGGATTCAGGTCTGGGAAATGTGTGGGCCAGTCAATGGCAACAATGCCTTCATCATCCAGGAACTGCCTACACACTTTCATCATCTAGGAACTGCCTACACACTTTGGCTACATGAGTCCAGGCATTGTCCTGCACCAGGATAATTTCTGACGATGGCTCTGAGAATTTCATCCCAGCCCTAACACATGAAGGTCTGTGTGACCCTTCAAGGCATGCCTGCCCAGATCATCACTGACCTACCACCAAATCAGTCATGCTGAATTATGTTGCAGGCTGCATAACATTCATTGTGGCATGTCCAGGCCTTTTCACAACATGATGGGCTGTGAGTATAGGCCCCACTAGAGGACATAAGGCACTCATGCCACCCTCATGGAGTCTGTTTCTGACAGTTTGGTCAGAAACATGCACACCAGTAGCCAGCTGGAGGTCATTTTGTAGGGCTCTGGCAGTGCTCCTCCCTTTCATCCTCATACAATGGAACAGATACTGGTCTTAGTGCTGGGTCGATGCCCTTCTATGGCCCTCTCCAGATCTCCTTGTGTAATGGCCCATCTCCTGGTATCTTCTCCATGCTATTCAGACTCTGCTGGGTGATACAGCAAACCTTAATGTGACAGCACGTATGGATACACTATCACAGAGGGGCTGAACTGCCTGTGCAACCTGAATCAGCTGCAGGTACCACCTCATGCTACCAGTGGTGACAAGGACACTAGCAAAACTAGAGAAGAATCAGACAAGAAGGATCAAGAGAGAGCAATTGTCTGTGACCACCACCTGCAAAACCATTCCTTTTTTGGGGTTTGTCTTGCTGTTGCCTTTCCAGTCCACCTGTTGTCACTTTCATTTGCACCAAAGCAAGTGAAGTTGATTCACAATTGTTTATGCTTCCTAACTGGACAGACTGGTATCCCTGAAACGTAACTGACTTTTTTGAGCTGTCTATGTATGTGTGTGTGCGTGTGTGTGTATTGTGACACGTGAGTCACTGTCTTGTATCCGAGAGAAGACGCCGAGTCCAAAGGCTTCAAGAAAACCAACTTTATTCCAATCAAAAGAGGAGCAGTCAGTGTATTTGTTCAAATGGGAGTTACCACTTGATGTCATAGAAGCAGTATAAAGCCCAACTGGAAACATGCACCAAAGAGGAACAGCATTCTGACGTATGCATTTTGATCAGTGAAGAGGTGAAATCTATCGAAATTTATCTGCAAATGACGTGGATTTCAGAGCACGGGGGTTTGTTGTACTGCCTGTGCAACAGCTGCAACTAATGAGGACCTGCACTACGAGTGTCTCCCTCATCCACCACACTCATCAGACCTCCCCTATCCCCGAGTGATTACAACATCTTTAGGCCACTCAAACATTCAATTCAGATGAAGAGGTGCAGCAGATTGTGCATGAGTGGCTGCACATGCAACCAAAAGACTTTCTAGAGGAAACCGTTCACTTTTAAGAGCTAGAGGATGTGTATTGAATGCCATGAAGATTATGTTGAACAATGAGGCAGTTATATGACACATTTGTTGCAATAAATTATATAAAAAATAGTGCAGAATGCTTCAGACTGCTTCTGTGCACACAGAGGGCTTGTAAGTAATCATCAAAAGTTGGGACACCTGTAGGAATTGCATCAACTGTCAAGGCTTATTCAACTCTAACTGCTGCTGAAAAGCTGGATATTTTTAACTCATTCCTTGTTCCATGAAAATGGCATTTTGCATAACTCTGCATACTGTTGTGCTCATATGTAGCACAACTGGAGAAGAAGAATATCTTTTTTTTCCAACAAGATTTCATTTCTTACTTTATAGTAAAATAACTTGCAATATTTTACTGCTAAAATTATAATTTTATTTGGGAAAGCCATGTGCTGGACACATCAGATTTTCAACAGTGTGTGTCCTACATTGTTGGAACTTGGACAAGTGTTTGCAAGGAAATGCACCTCTGAAGCAATAAATAAGACGCTTCTTAACACCTCTTAGAGAAGAATTTTAAATGATGGCCTTCAGGCCTGTCATTGTTTTTCATGAAAACAAGACTTTAATAATAATAAGTGGAATGATAGCATGTGCAAATGTGTCTTTCGCACACACTGATAAGAGTGTGCACCATTCTGTGTGATTTCTGCCCACATCACAATAATTTTCATAACACATTTGACACAAATAAGTTGGCAAATTTGAATTAAACCTAGCAATAAAAGCTAGGCTGTAATGGCAAAAGTCATAAGTTACTAATAAGTTAGGCATAAAGTTACTATGTTAACAGCATTTTGCTGACCATTAGTGGGTCCCACACCTGGCACTTACTACTTACTCATAGCTTACAAAAGCCCTGATTGTAATGGTTGTTAAATGCTGCAAATGGAGAGAAACAAGTAAAATTAATGTTAGCTCTCCTGGACTAACATTAATGTTATCAAACACTCACGGTATTTGTTTATGTTCATTGCATCATTATAGCATTAGGTTAACCTGTAACAATTAATACTGACCTGAAATTACAGAGTATTTTTTTTTTTCTGTTAAGAAAGGTCTGAGTATCTCAAAATGCCACCGGACTCATCATATCTCGTCTTTCTCTTTGCAGTGAAACCAGCAGCATCTGTAGCAGTGACCCAGGACTTTTTACTAACGATGAAGGAAGGCAAGGTATGTACCACAAATGGAAATACATTTCATAGGTTGTGAAAGACGACTGGTCATAGTGGGCGGTAAAGTGTTAACACGAGTTGTAAAAATGTAGTTTTCTTGAAGCATTATCAATATTACAGCATCAGAAGTGCAACAAAGGTAGCAGCATTCTGTGTTTAAAGTCTGTCAGTGCACAGAATACAAAACATCCAGAAATTCCAAGTGTTGTGTTTGATTCTTAAAACCTAAATGATTTAATTATAATTCACAAAAAGAAGCAAATGGTTTTAATAAGTGTGTGACACTGTCTTATTTGGTTCAGATAATCAAATCAAATAAGCAAACAAACAAAGAGAGGGTTTTATTTGTGTTGGTACTAATTTGTGTAATCTGCAGACCCTTTCCACGTTTTAATTGTTGGGGTGTGTCAGCTCAAGGCAATTAAGGCAGCGCTGCATATTGCCAGTCTTCTCCATGCGCCTGCCCGACAGCCTCAGTGAATTGGTCTAGATATTGGGATTGTGCTAATGAGAGCTTGTCAGGTTGTGTTAATGAGTGCTGAAAGCTTTGCTAATCACATTAGATATGGCTGTTTGAAACAGCACTCTGATTTAACAGTTGTCAGTACACCTTGTGTGTGAGAGGCATGGCCCTGACAGGAAGGTGAGTGACAGGTCTGAGGCAGCAGCCTGCAGGGATTTGCGGGCCAGTCAGCCTGCTGGCTCTGATATCGTGGGGGTGTGCAGAGGGGGAAGCTGCCGGTGGTGATGTGGTTAGACGGGTGAGGATTTCAGGTGGATGCTTTATTTTATTTATTTGTTTATTTTTGGCTCTTCTCAGCTACGCATTTGCCAAAAGCTCTAGCAGAATGGCAGAGTGTAAATGAACTCTTGCCGGTCAGCACCTGACATAGAGGTAACCCGCCGGCTCGCATTTCTTCACAAAGCAGATTTCATGAGGTGTGCATTTGGCGTCAGGTAAAGACTCTCAACATATGCAAGAGCAGGTTTTCTGGTCTTGTGATTGAATAAACAGTCACTCTTGTTTAGCCTTTCAAAATCTATTCCCCATTGCTTCGGCAGACCCTCCCCAGATAAAAGATCTAATCAAATTAAGTACACAGTACATAACAGGAGATTATGATAAAAGAATAATGTAATTACTGAATATCTTAACAGAAAACTCCCTCCAATAATCATCTCTAAGGGAAACAACTTTTTTTTTTTTCAGGAATTTTCTTTGATTGTGGCATCATGTACTCTTTGAATCTTTGTGCTGTCAACCTGGCTGTAATGGCAAAAGTCAAAATAAGTGAGGTTCACATTGAGCAGGGCCAGCTGTTTTTATTGAGCAAGGGTAAAGAATCAGTGAACTAGATTGTCAGACACTTAACAAAATGCTGTAAGATTATCTAAGATCATCAGTTTGACGGAACAAAACTGTAGTTTTTTTAAGAAGATTATATGTCAATCTATATATGGCCATTAAATATTTGCAGTTTCCCAATCAATTCCATTTTACAAGGCAATCATCCTGGGACGGAGCCAATGGGAGCTGGAGACTTATCCCAACGGTGCAGAAAGTAAAGCACGCCGGTGCATTACAGGAGATGAGAACACGTGGGTCACACAATAACAAGGTTGGCAGACATCTTAAGTGGCCTGTCCGTAGAGGACTCTGGGACACCTGGCGCCTTGACAGATATGGAAATGACATATCAAAAAGCTTTATAAACTGAGAGAGCATTTTAGTTGGGAAAAACTGCAATGATTTTGTCGTTTCCAGTTGCAGCACATTTCCTTGTACCAAGGTGTGAAGACAGATGAGCACCCTTGAACCACCGCAGAAACTTCAAATAGCCTACTGAGAACATAAGCATTATACATGTCCTAAGATCTGCTTCTTAGATTGCCTTATAACATGAGCATTGATTCCAAAATGTGAACCGATGGCTTGAAGGCTATTTCACTGCTGAATATTCTCACTTGTTAACCGGACATAGGAGACAGAGAGTTGTCATCTTTTTTGTCTTCTGGTTGGTCTGGGTGGCAAGTAAACTAAGTAAAATATTAGACAATCTCACACTCACCCATACAGTTATTGTTACTCAAAGGTGAATCCCAAGAAATGTTTAATGTAATCTATGATAATATTGATCTCTAGTTTTAGTGTTTAGAAAGATGCACCAATAAAATGGTGGAGCATTTTCATAGAGGCCGGGGTCATAGAGGTAAAAGAATCTGTTTAGCTTGGGGGCATAAACTGCAAAATATCGCAGTTTGGCTTGTTGGCTGAACCACTGGCCTATAAAACACAGGGCTGCCAGTTTGTTCTCTGCCTTTGGCCCACTTTGTTACCCTGAATTGTACACTTTGGCTGTCTCTCCACCAGCTGTAACAAGCTGTCCCATACCTTACATTTTAGGCACTTGAAGACAGTGTTCATTATATAGAAAGACACAATTTAAAATAAGATTTGTTTGTAAGTAGGCTGGGAGTGTAATAACCAACTGCCCTCCCTAACTACGCAAGTCACCAGTTGCCCCCTTTTTGTTCTACTCTAAATATATAAAATACAAATTCCATTTGTGTGGTACTAATAGTTATTTACAATTTCTTAAATGAATTAATATCAAATTTTATTTTAGATCAGTCGCAGTAATAGGATCACTTTTTGCAGGTAACAGTTGGCTTGTTTACATGTAACTGCTGATTATCATAAGGCTGCATCCATCCTACTACATTTTCATTTAAAAATGGAGTTTTTAAACAAAAATGGTCTCCAACCTCACTAGTGTTTGCACATCGTTTACAGAGATATTTTCATAAAGGATGTGCAAACACTAGTGTGGTTGGAGATCGCACATTGGAGGATTCAAGCTTAACAAAGTGAAATGTAGCTATATACAGTTAAGCAATACAACATGCAACTCCACTATGTCCGCAATGTTAGAACATGTGTTCTGCTGCGCAGGGACAGGCTATGTAATAAGTACAAGCAAATCGGAGTGCAATTTGAATCTGCATTTTCAAAAGTCTCTTTTCACCCGTCGACATTGCAACACAGAGCCAGCATTTTCAGGAGCATATGCCTCTGGAGAACGTTTTCATAAGTTTTCAGGGTTTAAAGATGTACGGCTAGTGAGGATTAAATGTGAAAATTGAAGCTAATATCTGTAGTTTTAAATGAAAATGTAGTAGTGCAGACGTAGCATAACATGCATTTGAAAGTTAAACAAATGGTTGCCCTTTTTAAAGAAAAGACTTAACAATTCTACAGGGTGAGCCAAAATGAAGTACCACATTTCTCAAGGTCATTGCGTGAGGCAGCTGAGTGGATTGGGATGGGGGGTCCTTTGATAAGCGATCCCTTGCCTTGGTCTGGTGCACATTCTTCAAAAACAACGAATCCATCGGCACTATGCAACGTGTCATCCGAACACACTTTAGCATTCTTCCTAACGGTGACGTCCCAAATCAGAAAATAATTCTTCAGCGAGTGGCTAAATTTAGACTAACATTGAACAGAAAATCTCCAGGCCGCCCTCCGACTGTATGAGTGCCTGAAAACATCCAGGCTGTAAGGGCATCAATTTTGCAGTCTCCTAGACGTTCAGTGCTCAAATATGCTTCTGCCTTAGGCATTTCCAACAAGTCCTTGAGGAGGATTTTGCATGAGGACCTTAATTTCCATCCATCCAAAATGATGGTAGTGCAGGAAGTCCCTGAGAGAGACTGGGAGAGCCGTAGAATGTTGTGTGTGAACATTCTGCAAACCGTTCTTCCAGATGCATTCATCATGTGCAGCGACGAGGCACATTTCCATTTCAATGTTTGCATAAATAAGCAAAACTTTCACTATTGGGCTGAAACCAATCCTCGTGAACTTCATCAGAGACCCCTGCACAGTGAGTGTGTTACAGTTTGGTGCACCATTGTAGAATTTGGCATTGTAGGCCTTTACTTTTTTGAGGAAGGGGGAGCAATGGTCGTCGTCACTTCAGAACATTACATTGAAATGCTAGAGATGTTTTTGCTGCCCCAACTGGAAGAAGTAGATGTGGTGGATGCCTGGTTTCAACAGGATGGAGCAACAGCTCTTACAGTGCGGAAATCCACTCAAGTTTTGTGGGAGATGTTTCCGGGGAAGCTGATTTCCCTGCATGCCGATATCGGGTGGCCTTTATGTTTACCTGATCTCGCTCCGAGCGATTTCTTCTTGTGGGGCTAGTCGAAGGTATACACACACTGACCTCAAAACCTTGAAGCCCTCAAGGACGCTATTCCCCTTGAAATGGCCGAACGAGTCATGTGAGTGTTCAGAAATCGTCCGAAGAGTGTATCACTATTGATGGCCACCACCTTGAAGACAGAATTTTTAAAACACAGTGAAAAAAATCTATTTTGTATACCCTTTCTTGTGTCATAATGAAATGTATTTTATCTTGTAGCATTTTTGTAGAATAAACGTTTGAAATGTGGTACTTCTTTTTGGCTCACCCTGTATGTGACACATGCAAGTTAAAAAATGAAAAAGACATTGATCCATTATGGTTCCTGTTTTCCTATTTCTTAATTATCTTTATAGGCATAAAGATTTGTAAGCAGTCAGATAATTGTGAACTATTCCTGTACTTCAGCATATTTCTGAAGATGGAAAATGAGAGAAAAGTGATTTTCTGGTTGTCTTTAAAGGTTTTTAATGTCTCTGGGGTCCAAGGCCAAAGCATTGCTTTAAATAAACGCTGTCTAAATGTAATACACACACATTTAGTCCTCTTTAACAGTAGGGTAAAAGCTAAGTACTTCTCATTTCAGGGATTTTTTTAAAAGCCATGCATTTCATACATATTGTTGTGTTTTATAAATGATGTTGCTTATGTGTATTGTCTGATAGAATAGTAAGTGACAAGATGAAAGAGAAAATTAATGTGAGAGTCCTCTGTACAGAGAGAGAGAAAAAAGTATGATGTGATTAGATGATGGAGATTTAAGTTGATGTTTATCAAAAAGCCGTCTAGGGGAAAATTGATAGGTGTTGCAATTAATCGCTTTCTGGCAGGTTTCCCTGTTTCAATTAACAACAGCCTGTTTAAAACAATTTAAAGAGATTATACAGAAAATCCAAGTGCTCTCTGTGCTCTTAATTTGATGTACATGTTTTTATCGGTATTGCAAAGAGAATTCCTTCCAAGCTGAATTTAATGCAAAACAGGAGGACTTCATTTTCGTAAAAGCCTAGGAGGCACAGCCTGGAGCTTGTAATCCCTTTAGTGGAGTCCGGCCCAGACGTACACAAAGACCCCCTCGTGCAGCCTCACAACCTTGCATTACTTGTGTTTTCAGATATTGGCTTTACTATCAACTTTTATCTGTTTTCATTAATTCTTTGTCTGAGGTTTTTTTTTTGTTTTATTAGCAAGCCTTTAAGGTTTATGGAGCTTAAATTACTCACTTGATTTTTATATTTGAAGCACTTGCACCTCAGATACTGTAGATAAAGTCATTAAGTTGGTCTTTCACACACACATTAGCTTCCACGCATGGACCCATGCTGACACTTGGTTACCCACTGTCACATCATTTCCACTGTTATTCTTATAGACAATCCTGATTGTACACTTCAATGGAGTCATTCTTTATTACATGTAGTTCTATTGATAAAAATTGATATTGGTGTGATACACAGAGCAGGTAAAATATTGTGCTGTAATTTATTGTCAGCAGTGGAGTTATAAGGAGACACATTTAATATAGAAAATGCCAGAAAACAAGTAGACAGAGGGAGAGTTAGGTGGCTTAAATTTTAAAATGCCAGATATATGCACATAGGTAGTGGGCTTTCAAACTAGAGTTTAGTTTTTGTTGTGAAAGAGTCTTTCTAGAGGACATACTATAACCACTGTGTGTTCCTGGAGCAACTCCATGATTGACTTGTTTAATGTGTTAATTTATTAATGGGATGAAAATGAGATTGATTTAACAGTAGAAACACACACAGGCACAAGAATTCAGGAATGTGCCTCAGGGAAGCGGCCTGTGAGGCAACAAAAAATGTCATCCCCAAACCCCCTACAATCCCACCAGCCACCACCATGTTCTGGAAATTTAGCCTTTTTTTTTTTTGAAAAAAAAAACAAAAAAACAAAGTCCTTCCCTTTGACTGGTGGGTAACTGTGTGCTACCGTTGATGTACTGGAGTTCTGAACTTGCAAAGATCCTTAAGGTGCTGCTCACTATAGTCAAGTGAACTATAAAATAAATCTTTGTTTTTATAGCTATGATTCTTTTTTCAGAAACTTAGCTCAAAACTTTAGTTAAACTCAACAGTACCCAAATAAAACTTTTTTTCTTAAGTAAAAAAAATGCCAGGAGACCTTATATATGATTTGATATTAAATATTTACTTCATATTTCATTTGTAACTTTTTTTTTTGTTTTGATTTTAGGAGATGATGAACAAAGTGACTGGTTCTTTGAGGGTGAATGTGGCTCAGGAATTGGCGTCCCTAGTCTTTTTTCCAGTTGGGAGACAGACTCTCAACCAGATGTTGATAACATCGATTCAGGAATGGATAAGCTTTCCTCTCCAACATTTCCTCAGCCCTCACGACCTGTCCAGAGAAGTGAGTTAGTTTGATGTTTAGCAGTTTGTTTTGTATTATTGGGAATCTCTGTTTCTGTAATGACAATTGATTAAACAATCGTCATTACAGGATTAC
Organism: Polypterus bichir lapradei; assembly: GCA_026402145.1. Taxonomy (NCBI): domain Eukaryota; kingdom Metazoa; phylum Chordata; class Cladistia; order Polypteriformes; family Polypteridae; genus Polypterus; species Polypterus bichir. Next base: position 38,985,685 of record JANRMT010062797.1, read on the forward strand.
AAGATAAATAACACACTTATAACAATACAGAAACAAGTTGAGCATTGATGGCCAAGCCATGTTTTCCCCCCTAGGTTATCATGCTCGTTTGAATCGCCTGCCCGGTGTGGCTTCTCGCTGTATCAGGAAAGGCAGACGGAGACTCCCTGGCAAGGTAAGGATGAAGGATACATCTTGATTTTGTGATTACTTAATGACCTGTCTTTTATTGTGTTCATTTATATTTGCAGGGAATATTTTATTTTAAGACAAACTTACTGTGTGATAATTAAGGCACTGTTAACATAGTATTATATATAGACTTTATTTATCTTTAAAGAATACTCCACCCAAAAATTATATTTTTTATATGTTATTAACCCATGTAGTTTGTAGTGAAAAAAATTCTCAATTGTCATGTTTTCATGCAGAATCAGGTCAGTTCAGGTTGGGGAACATGCACTGGCACAGCTCGTTGCCGCACCCACCACGTGACAAAACAGCTCAGGATCCTGGTTGGCAACCTCCCAGGCAGACATGTGGTTCAGTCCCACCCCCCCGAAATGACCAGCTATCTGCCACAGCCAGGTGTTACGTGGGCGTCCCCTTGGCCTGGTCCTGCTGCTCGGGTCTTCAACAGTGAGGATCCTGTGAGCCAAATCGCTCTCAGCTTATCGCGCAACATGGCTGTAGTGCCGTAACTGACTCTCCCTTACAATGCAGGTTATGTGCCTCATTCGGGACTCTGTGACCAAACACTCATTCGACACAAAGTCAAACCAGCAGTACCGAAGGATTCTCCGAAGAGACACAGTACCAAAGGAGTCCAGTCTTTGTCTGATGTTACTGGATAGCAAAACAGGAAGCACCAGGACTCTAAAAACTTGGACCTTTGTCCTTTTGCAAAGATATCGGGAGTGCCACACACCCCTTTCCAGTGACCTCATGACCCTCCATGATCTTCCAATCTGTCTAGTAACTTAATAGAAAGAGACATGAATGTCCCTGCAGAGGTAAGTAAACCTTGTTACAAGATCCAACACTGTCTCTGCAGACAGACACACGGCTGATGGCTGTGCCCAAGGAGGTCATTAAAGGCCTGTATCTTGGTTTTTATCCAGGGCACTCGCAAGCTCAGACCCTCAGACTTCTTGCTCAGTCTCTTGAGAGCTCTGAACAGAGTCTTCATTGACTCCAAAAAGATCACAGCATCATCTGCAAAGTCAAGATCAATGACTCCACGACCTTGCCCAACACCCAGTCCATGCAAGTGTTGAACAGAAGTAGGAGCAAGAACTCACCCCTGTCGAATCCCAGAATCAACTGGGATAAATGCAGAAGTTCTCTATCCACTCTGCACAGCACTCACAGTACAAGTATGCAGGCCGGCCATGATATCCAACAACTTTGTGGGGGATCCCAGGAAGTCTTAGGATGTTCCACAGTGCAGCTCAATCAACTGAGTTGAACACTTTATGAAAATCGACAAAGGCTCCAAAGAAACTGCCAATATTCACGTTTACGCTCCTTGACAACCCTCAATGCCAGGATGTGGTCGATGGTAGTCTTCTTAGACGTAAAACTAAACTGTTCCAGTCGCTGGTAGGTGAGCAGGTGATCACAGATCCTACGGAGGATGATCCTAGCAAAGACCTTACCCGGCACCGATATCAGTGTTATCCCCCTGTAGTTTCCACAGTCCAGGAAATTACCCTTCCCTTTCCAGATAGGGACAACAAGCCCTGTTTTCCAGTCAGTTGGGATAACAAGGAGGTCATCCTTGCCACCAGCCTGGAGAAGTTCACCTCAGATACCACAGATCCCTGCAGCCTTCCCTACCCTCAGCTGGTTCACCTCCTGTGAAATCTCAGTGAGATTGGTTGGTTCACAGCTAATTTGAAGGATCAGCTTTAAACAGTTGCTCAAAGTAGCCAACAAACACCTAGCACTATCAGAATTACTAGATGCTATGAACTCACTTCATATCGGGAAAGCAGCAGGCCCTGATGGTTACCCTGTTGAATTTTATAAAAAATTCTCAGTTAAGTTAGCTCCCCTTTTATTAACAACATTTACAGAAGCCAGAGACAATAAAATTTCTTTTCGCAAAGGAATTAATTACCATGTTTCCTACGCAAAATAAGGACTTATTACAATGTGAATCATACAGACCAATATAACATCAGAATAACGATGTTAAGATATTTTTTCCAAAGTCCTTGCCAGTAGGATTGAGAAAGTTCTTCCTTCGATAATATCACAAGACCAAACTGGATTTATTAAAGACAGACACTTAGCTTCCAGTCTTCGTCGCCTGTTTAATATATTTACCCACAAAGTCTTAACACGCCAAAGATGATATTATTGTTGGATGCAGAAAAAGCATTTGATATGGTTGAATGGAACTACCTTTTCTCCACATTGGAAAAATTTGGGTTTGGCCTGAACATACATGCATGGATTAAACTGCTATATACAGTACCAGTCCAGAAGCTTCAGTTTGCATTAACAACATTATTTCAAACTACTTTAAACTAGACAAGGATGGCCCTTGTCACCACTACTTTTTGCAGTCGCCATAGAGCCACTGGCAGTTGACTGTTGAAATGATTATGAGATAAAGGGAATTATCAGAGAAGGACTTGAACAGAAAATGTCTCTATATGCAGATGATATGGAACTATATATATCAGATCCACAAAATACTGTGTCTGCAGTCCTAACAGCACTAACAGAATTTCAAAAGATTTCCGGTCTCAGAATTAATTTGAATAAAAGTGTGCTCTTTCCAGTAAACTCTCCAGCACACAATATTAGGTTGGACACCTTCCCTTTTATCATCGCAGATCAGTTTAGATACCTAGGGGTAAACATCACAAGTAAAAATAAAGCTCTTATCAACAAACTTTTGCTGTCTGCTTGGAGTACTAGGGTGTTGTACCGTGTTAGCAATTATGAATGTAGTGAAAAGTCAAGCAAAATGACACCTTTTATTGGCTAACTAAAAAGATGCTCATCTTGAAAAGTGTGTTTTTCACAGTGTTTGACTAAAATGAGTTTGCTTTAATCCCTCTTTTATATACTTACATAAATTCATAATGTACACAATTTCTTAATTTCTCAGGCTCTTTGCACAGCTGTGGGGACACATAATCATTCTGACAGTAACAAACTCTGGTTTGCCTGATAATATAGACATTTCCTTTATTAATAACCGTTACTTCAGAATCATTCTGTTTTAAAATAAAGCATCAGATTTGTACAAAGGGCACTGCATACTACAAGAGCTTAATGTAGGATCATACAATTTGCCATTAGAACTACAGCATATCGGACATTTTGTTGGTTTATTTTGTGTTGTTCACTGGCACTTAGGACCCTTATTTATGAAATAACACCAGCCAAGCTGGATGCTTTGGAAACTGGCAACTTAAGAACAGGAAACATTTCATTCTGCACTCTGCATGATCATCTGCTAGGATTTACACAGTGCATCAGGTGCAACACCTGCAGGAAAGCCTGTCTTGGTCTGTGTTATCCATGGTACTTATCTGTAAAATCTCCAGTGTTAAATGAACTGTTTATAGGGTTACATTAATATTCAATTATGCTTTTCATGTATATACTTGTGGGTTATATATGAACCACTACCACTTTTGCTGTGTATAGGTCACTCCTAAATGTTCTAGTTTGTTCTTTTGTATCACTACAGCTGATAAAGGGTACCATATTTCTGGTTTGCTGAAGCCATTGGGGCACTTCAGGATGTGTGGAGATGTGATCATTCCAAAAAATGAAGAAATAAACCCAAGGCAACTTCTGAATTAAAAGCACTTTTAAATTATAAAAGTACATCGAAGAGATGAGAGAAGGAAATTGTGTAGAGAAATGTTAAGGGCAAGATTAAGAAATACAATGCAGTATATAAAGATAAACTAGAGTTTTGTTTTAAGAATTATTAAATAATCCTGGCAAGAATCTAAATAAGTACAGCTATAAACCAAAAAGGATGGGCTCCGGCTTTTCCGTGGCCCCACTCTGGATAAGCGGGTTTAGAAAATGGATGGATGGATGGGCACACAGTTAATATGTAAAACTAGGCAAATTGCATTGCACTAATAAAATCAGTTGTAAAATCTTATGGGCCTGTGCAGACCAGTTAGCAAATCCTTTTCAGACGTTTTCAATTGTTAGGCTGTTAGTGGGGTAACTGCTGACCTTTGCAAAGATTATGAGCACCCCCAACAATCTGTGTCCAGTAGCTCAGCCCTGAGTAGTGTTCAGAGCAGATCAACACCTGCTCACAGGGATTACGACCCTTTTAACACGGCTGCTGAGCAGTAGGGATGCTGAGGATGCGCTTTTAGTTATGTCAAGGTCAGATTGTGTTTTTTCAAACATATGTATTGACAAAAATTGATAGAATTTTGTATTAATTTATAACTACATTTATAGTTGCAGAATTTTCTTGTGAAACACAGTGAGCAATTGAAATTGAAATTGAACTCTATTCTGTTATCTCACACATTCTTAACATTGGTGCCCTGCAAGACTATATTCTCTCTGTATCTCTTTTCAGACATTTACTGCACAAATGAGTGTTAGGTTTTTTCCATGAGAGACACATTTTTAAAATATTTTGATAATGCATAACTTACTTCATACTCTTGGAGATATTAAAATATAACACTTCATTCTGTAAGTATTTTAAAGGTGAGACAGTTTATTACATGATGTTCAAGATCAATATAAATTAAAGGGGTAGCCATAGGCTTTAGAATGAAAATGGTGTTAGTTCCACCTACTCAGATACGTGCATAACTGGTTGATTGAATCAAACCCTACAGATATTTCATATAACCTGACATTTTCAAATTGTGCCCGACTATGACAAGTAAATTTGAATGAAGGCATTTTTTTCCTTACTAATATTAATATGAGACACTGCATTTTACAGATGTTCTGTGTATCTTGTGCTCTGTCAGTTGGTCTTCTTGGTGTCTTTGGAAATTTGTTGTCAAAATAAAGGCTAAGCTGTAGAAAAAGTTCAAAGCATGAAGCAGTGTGATTGGTGCTGACTAAATGTCTGTTGATCAGCTGCTGTGTACCAAACAACCTTTAATATACTTCATACAGTATACTGCATTCCCGTGGAGGAGATGCATTAGCCAAGGTGCTTTACAATTTCTGAGGTTTGCTGCAGTTATTCACCTGTGTTCTTTAACAGTTATATTACTAAACAGAAACTTCAGCAGGAGTTTACTACACTGAAAAAACGATGGCATCATTGCAGTGTTTGGGCCCCTGTAGCTTAACTCTACATCTCAATTTTAGGGAGCTTATTACAGTTCACAGGCTGTTGAATTTATTTTGAGGGAGCTTTGTTGGTTTATTGGTTCTCTTCATGTTTTTTTAATTTTCCCTTTATCAACATTCAACAAACCACTTTCTGCTCTTCATCTTTGATAAGTTTTCTTCATGTTAATCTAATATTGATATGTTTGGTTTGTCATATGGGGTTGGATAATGGATGGATGAAAAGAACATTAAACATAACTCTGAGTATAGACAAAAATTTTCTAATTCTTTGTATCCTTTTTTTGAAATTACAAGTGCCTCCACGTAATGCACTGGCGTTAAAATCTGCACTTCCTTTTAAATGTTAAACATGGTCAGGACATGGGAGGATATCATTTAAACATTTATTTCTTTTCATGGCTGTGCTGCCTCTGTTTTTTTGCGCCCTTTCACACTACACAGACTTTTTCATTGATTTTCAGTCAGTCATCTAGTCCAACATTCCCAGCAACTCCGTCATACCAGTCTGTGGTGACTCCTGTTTGATTGTGTCTCAAGTCAAGGGGTGGGCTCTGTATATATGACAGATGACATCTGATGAGCGCTCACCCAGAAGTGCAATGCATACAGGAATGAAGGAACATTGAAGAAGTAAGGAAAGATGTGGTGGCTGAGCTTGCCATACCTGGGAAGCATTCCCACAGGCACAAGCGCTTTCAGGCAGAATGTTAATTGGGTTTCAAAATGTTGTAAGCTAGTGATGCTTTGAAAATTTGAAACTATGCTGAAATGTTGTGAGGCAGTCATGTAATCCTCGTCTCCTTCGATTCCTAGTCATGTACTCTGATGTCCTTGTCAAGCCTGACCCAGGAGTATTTTCAGTACAACGGTATTGAATCTGGGAAGCACTTCCAGAACAGGAGGAATCTCCGCATGACAGGGAAGCTCTCCCCCAGCAGCTCACCTCAGCTACAAATCCTGTGTAGCCCTGAGTTTTACCAAATGATAACTGTCGTCCAGCATAGTTTGGGAAGCACAGGCTCCAACTATCCTTCCATTGTATTGGCCTCCTGACTGGGAAAGAGGACACCGGCTGTCCCGGACAGGAAGCCCATCCATCCATGCCTTTTACTACAATGAATACTGGCTGGTGGTCCGTGTTATTGTTACAACACTGTTCAGGGGTCTTTCTTTTTATACCCTGTTATAAAGCTGTAGGAGGCTGAGTTACACTTTTATTTCACATACTGTTCTAACTGAATGTTGACTTTCACTAATTATTAAATAACTTGTCAAATAAACTGCAAAAAAAGAAAAACGTTGTTAAAATGCCCAGTTTATAATTGTCATGTTATTTTATATTTTTTTCCAGGACAGTAATTTTTCACCCATGTCAGTTGAAAGAATCAATCACTTTTCACAAGATCCTTATGAAAAAGAGTAAGTTCTGGTTTGTGCTCTTTTTATTGATTTCCTTAATATACATATTGGTTTGAGTTTTTCGCCTTTCATTAACATATTGCTGACTTTTCTTTTTATCTTTAGAGCTAATTGATATTCACAGCACTGGAACTAAGATTACAGGTATAGGCAAAGGGATCAAAAAGCAGAATGCGTCGAGAGCTCTTTGATTTAGTGCTTTTATTTTTAAAAGGGCAAGCACCCAAGTCCAATGTGCCGGATTGCTCTTCTTTGCCAGCATTGACAGGTGCCACTCACTTCAACGAGTGGCTCTGATTATGGGACAGTAAGCACCCTCTTGTCAGTTGCCTTTCCTCTCCGTTTTCCATGCTGTCACAACCGTCATGTATCCTGCAGTCACCAGTGTGTCTATATTTTCTGCTAGCGAAGCTTCAATTAACTCTTTTTATATCATGGAGTTTAAGCCCACAAACTAAAATCACATGCTATGTCGGTGTCCTTGCTAAAAGCTGCCTTATATTTATTATTGTGAGTGTTTAGCATGTTTGTGTTTCTTCCTCTCTCATTATATTTTGTGGAATGTGCCACTAGTGTACTGCTTTTGTACAAGAGAGAAAATAGCCATTTGTCTTCTTTTTGAAAAATGTGATGCACATCTCAAACACGTTCTTTTTTTGTCATCGTTCCTTTCAATGAACGGTAACTGTTTAGGATGCTTTAGGCAGGCAAAAATAGCAGCAGTTCACATACTGCTGTGACCGAGCCTGGCTGCCCTCGACCATGTTACTTAATTGTGTGATAAGCATTGAGGAGTCCTGCAGTATCTTGAATTTAAGCACCAGATTAAGCCATAGTCAGGAAGGTGGCCACTGTGAGATTACTTTTCCTGTTCTTCATCCCTCCTCATCACATGTGGCACCTTCTGTCTCTTTGTGTACAACCATCACCTTTAGATCCCTTTCCAGACCTCTTATTAAAATATGCCAGGCCAGGGTCAGATGGATACTAGACAGTTTAGCCAGTCAGGTAGCCACTGAGCTACATCCCTACTACTTCATTCTTTAGTGTCTGTGGAGTAAGAAATTATACATATTAAACCTTTTTGATAATAGCTTTTATATTTTTTTGTGATCAGAAGTACTGAGCTATGCCATTCAGACAGGCCAATTATGTTTTGCCATGCATATATTAATTTAGTTCCAAATATGTTTTGTATTGTTGTTAAATATAACAATACTGCTGTTACTTCAGGTGTGTCCCAGGGCTCTGTACTGGGGCCTCTTCTTTTTATTATTTACCTTCTTCCCCTTGGCAATATCTTTCGTAAATATAACATTAATTTTCACTGTTATGCTGATGACACCCAGCTGTACCTTGCTGGTAAAACCACCTCTTCATTTCCAACACCATTGCTGAAATTAAATCCTGGTTTTCTTCAAATTTTCTTAAATTAAACAGTGACAAAACTGAGGTTCTCCTCATTGGTACAAAATCTTCATTATCCAAAGCTGATAATCGTTCACTTGCTGTTGATCCATCACCTCAGGTCAAGAGTCTGGGTGTCATTCTCGACAGTACTCTTATCTTTCCAATCTCACATTAATAACATCCCCCGGTCTGCTTACTTCTACCTACGTAATATTAAATCGCATCCGCCCCTCCTTCACTCCACATACCGCTGCCATTCTTGTTCATCGTTTGGTTACTTCTCGTCTGGACTACTGCAATTCACTCCTCTTTGGTCTCTCTAATAACTATCTCCATAAGCTTCAGCTAGTCTAGAATTCTGCAGCTTGCATCATTACTCGCACCCCGTCTATTCACCTATCACTCCGGTCTTGCAGCAGCTTCATTGGCTCCCAATTAAGTTTCGAATTGATTTTAAAATTCTGCTGTTAACTTTAAGGCCATTCATAACCTCGCCCCTCCATATCTGTCCGACCTTCTTCATGTTGTCATTCCCCCCGTAACCTTAGATCCTTTTCCTCCATCCGTCTGACCTTCCCTTTCGCCCGTCTAACCACCATGGAGAGCTGAGCATTCAGCCATTCTGCTCCCAAGCTCTGGAACTTGCTAGCTACTGAGCGTAGAAATATCGAATCATTCTCAGCTTTCAAATGTAAACTTAAAACCCATCTGTTTAAAATGGCTTTTTTACTGTGATTACAGTGGCTTTGTTTGGTTTTAATTTTTAGATTTTCTGATGTTTTAAGTTTTGTTTATAATGTGCTTTTTTTATGTATTGTTTGTTCGCTGTTCTTGAGTGCTTAGAAAGGCGCCTTGTATAAATAAAATGTATTATTATTATTATTGCTGCTGCTGTCTACTTTAATAGCTGCCAGTTCATTGCTAGTTCTTTCCAAGCTGGCGTGTTTTTACTCTCGGGCATGTTTTGCTAAGTGGCCTCTTTCTATAGTGGTGATGCATCATCGGGTAGATCTTACTAGCCTCTGGTGACACATACTTCACCACTGTATGTTGTGTAGAGACTGGTGGTCCACCAGGTCTTTTATGTTTACTGCCAGAAATATCTAAGCTAAGACGTCTTTCATTGTGCTGCTTCTGTACAAGACCGTTTGTCACGAGCAGTTCTTGGTACACTACAGACAGATGGAATTAGTCCCCACCAGATATTGAATATGTACTCATAAATACAGGAATTGAAATAGTTTCTGAAATCAGTGAAGTTAAGAAAACCAAAAGCTGATGTTGAGATTGACCTTCTAGGGCACAAATCAAAGAATTTAATTACAATTTTACAAATGATAGTACTGTAGAAATGCGATGAAATAAGAGAGCGTGTTTAGGATTAGTGAGAAATAGTCATTAAAATAAAGAAGTAGTTATGTTTTATTACTCACAGTTGCACAATGTGAAGCACTTACAAGTTTAAAATTATTTATGTAGACTGGAGTATTTCCGTCCTGCCATGTCTCCTAGTCCTCCTCTGTGAGAGCCGTGGTCTATGCCTCTGGCTGTTCGGTTTGGGTTTGTGTCAGGATTTTACAAGGTAACATGTGGACTAACAGCTACTGTGTACTGAGCAGTGCGCCTTTCTACAACAAGTTTCAGGAACGAAGCAGCAAAGTCTTTAGCTGGAGTACAGAGTATCGTTTCAGCCTTTGTAGATGCGGTTTAAATGGTTTGTTCAGAGGCCACGCAATGAGCCTAATGCTCAGAATTACACTTGAAGTTTGTGGCTACAACTGTAGCTGCTCACACAATATTTGCTCTGTCCAGAATGAAAATAGCTTTAGCTACGGTTATGGTGGATTCAAGTCACAGGACTATTGTTAAATATTTTTTTTATTTTCAATTTGTTTTGCATGTTTAAAAGAGAAAAAAGTCATTGGCATGTCAGGGTGAGTTTTCTGGCTAATGCAGGGTAACTTGAAATGTAAAAGTTGCTTGTTCCACGTAACATTTTTTAAATTGCTCTCTGAGACACGTTTAATTGGCTTAAGCCATAGAAAATAGGAAGAAGAGCCACATCTGGTGTTAATACCTGTCAGATCAGGGACATCTCCTATTCATCTGCCCATAAGTCAGATTTGCTCATTTAGTGAGGTTTTAAAAGACACAGAAGACTAAAAGTTTAAAGTGCACTGGATGCTAGTTGTTCACTGCTTGAATTCACTTAAATGTGTTAAAAAACTGTAATCGTGTGTGTATTGTCTTAGGAACTGGTTAATTATACTTCGCCTCAGTAGTAATTACGCTTTATTTTGGTTATTTTGCAGTTTCTGGTTAACTGGAAAAGGACACCAGGTGAGTTCAAACTATTGGTCATTCTCACAGCTTTTCACTCCACTTTTTCGTTACAATTAATTAGGACTTAATAAAAAGAAATTTAGTTGCTTAACCATTATTAGGCATCCCTTACAATCAAAAATACCATGTAAATAAACAGTAAGGACATTGAGCTTATATATTCTAAAAACTGAAAATTTGAGTTTTTAATTCTGACGTAAGAAAATGATATTAAATGTATTAAATGTATTTAGAAATATGGGTGTCAAAATGGTTATGCATGCTAGCTTTGGTTAAGAAGATTAAACAAATTGAAAACTGCTTATCTAAATATAAGTCAGTCCTTAGCAACTTTTTGAACTTCTTGTTTTACAAGGACATGAAAAAGAGGCAGCACACTTGGGAAAAGCTTTTGTCATCTATCACCGTGGGGGAAGGCAGAGAACAGAGAAATGAAAAGAGACTAATGGTGTGCTGTTTATTTTACATGGCTTTTTTGTACATCTTTGTCAAGGGTGCCATTAATTCTTAAGCCCACTGTATTCTGTACATATTGTCATCATTTGCATGGAACTCTTGTGGCCTGCTGTCTACAACCCTCTTTCAATTACATTTTTTCTCTAATTTACAGAAACCTTTCAAATCAGTTTAATAAAGGCAAATTGTAAAGAAAGAAAATAGTATATTTTTTATCATAACTTTACAAAAATGACAGTTTTTATTCAGTATTTATGCTTTTCCAAAGACAAGAAATTTACTAGTGGGCAAAAAACAAAGATTTGTTTCCTTAATTTAAAATGCATTCATCAATTGGCTTACGTTTATATAGTAAGAAATGCATGTCAATAAAGAAATTCTCCTAAAATCATGTTGGTATTTTTTTTTTCAGTATAATCCATTGTCACCCTTGTATCCAGTCGACATGGTTTCAGATGGATCTCATCGACGGTGTTCATCTGCTCTTTGCAAAAACAGGTCAGTGAATTTTGAACTGTTAGTTTTCAGATTGGGCCTATTTACAAATTTGAAGCCTTTGTTGTGATTATTGTGTGTGTGACGCTGGTAACAGAGCTTTGTGCCATGCCCAGCCATGCAGGGTGGTTCACACTGGCCAAAATGCTACATTTTACATCAGTGTGGAAGGATGATCTGTGAAAAGAGTTCCCAGGAACTATTTACTCAGTGGGTATCCAAGTGCCCCTGGTCTACAGCAGCATGGTAACCAATAAGTTGTATATGAAACCTGGCAGCATATTAGAGATGTTAGGCTGCTTGGGGTCATCTGTAAGCTTTGACCCTTAAAAGAAAAGCTGGAGTCCAGGGAAATGTGTATGCTGCCAGATGGAGCTCTGGGGTGTTAACCTCAAGACTTTCAAGTGGCATTCCTGACCTGGGAAGAGGTCCCAACTATAGCCCTATAAGCAGTCATGTGCAAGTGATTTTAAAACAGCCTGGTGAAAGAGTATGGAGTTAGGAAGAGAGGAGGGCTGCTTGTCTGGCAAGAGGAAAAGAGGCTTGTTGGTAAAGTCAGGGAGAGACACGGCAAAGGAGAGTGTTGCACTGTGGGATTGTTAAGTTAGCAAGTAATTGAGCCACATTAATGGTTATACTGGGGTTCATGTCACTGGCCTGGGGGGCAACAGGCATTTTGGTGTCATTTTTGCTTATGTAGTACTTTATACTCTCTCTTTGCTCATTCTTCCATGATAGTTTTTTGCAGAGTGATCTTTTTATATATACAGTGGAACCTCGGTTCACGAACGTCTCGGTACACGTACAACTCAGTTTACAACCAAAAAGTTCGGCAAACTTGTGCCTCGGTTCACGACCACACACTCAGTATACAAACAAGCCAGTTTCCCTTTCGGTTTGTGCGCGCCGATGATTTCCACACGTGTTGCATTGTTCTCGGTCAGACGTGCGTGCTTGCACGTGCGTGTGTGCTTTCGCTGTGAACTCTTTGTGCTCTATTTCATTTCCCTTCCGGTTCGTACGCACCGATTACTGTATTTAAGCACGTGTTCAGCCTCTCCCTGTGCATTGTTCTCAGTCAGACGTGTGTGCTTTACCTGTGAACTCTTTGTGCTCTACAGTATTTCGTGAGCTTTTGCAGTTAACCATGGCTTCTAAGCACTGTAACCTCCTCCCCACCAAGTTCTTTCTCACTTCATGCTAGAACTCGACTCATGCAAGGTTAGTTTTCTTGGTGGTTTATGGTTAGTTTTTGTATTACGGATTTTTCAAATGTTCATTTTTCGGTTCGTAGCGTGAATTGTTGCAATGTTACTTTTCTTGGTTGTTTATTAAGTTACGGATTTTTCAAATGTTCAATTTTTTCCCTGTGCTTAAAACTCATTTTAAAAAAAAGTGTTTACAGCGATCAGGCTGTAAGGCTATTGGCGTGAACTCCTGCAATATTACTTTCTTGGTTGCTTGTGGTTGGTTTTTAAATAAAGTTCGAATTTGTTCAAATGTTCCTTTTTTTACCCCGTGCTTAAAACTCATTAAAAAAAAGTGTTCACAGCGATCGGGTCATAAGGCTATAGCGCGAACTCTTGCAATGTTAGTTTTCTCTGTTCAAGGTTTTCTGTTATTCAATGTTTTTACATTTAGTTTACTATTACAATGTGCATTCTATGGTGTAATTAACTATATTTGTGCTTAAAAATGTTTAAAAAATATATATTTACATACAGTTCATACGGTCTGGAATGGATTAATTGTATTTACATACAATCCTATGGGGGGAAATTGCTTCGGTTCACAACCAAATCGGTTTACAACCAGAGTTTTGGAACGAATTATGGTTGTGAACCGAGGTTCCACTGTGTGTGTGTGTGTGTGTGTGTGTATGTGTATATATATATATATATATATATATATATATAGGGCTTCTTCATAACATTTTGGGTTTGAGTGTGCCACATGAACACACTTATTGTCTGTCTGTCTGTCTACAGTGGAGTTGCCACAACTGTTGTCCTCATGTTGAACAAGTGCAACTGCAGAATCCTGAATCATGTCTAAATTGTTTGATTTGTAACTTTAAACCATGTAGCAGAGGGGAAAATCAAGGAAAAATATGTCTTTGTCCCTAACATTATGGAGGGCACTGTATTTATGTAGATGCATCACACTGTCAAGAGTTGGAAACATTTGTGGCCACCTAGGAAGAGTATAAGGACTAGGAGATGAAATCGTTACCAAAATGCACGCAGGGTCACACGCTGTTATACTTAAATAAACAAAGAGCACCAATACCTAAACACTAACCAAAAAGTGTAGTCAATTAAGGGCCTTGTTAAAATGAAGACATTTAATCAAAGAAATGTAAAGAATGCATGATAGTGAGTTGTTATTTGGCTTATCTGCAGTCTTGGACTCCAGGTAGTTTGTGGCACCAGCTTATAAACAGTGACGTTAATAACATCATGAAACACAGCTACTGGGACTATGCCCTGGTCATGGTAACAGAGCCACAAAATGGTGGCATGGGATTTCATATAGCAGTAATAAAAATAAATGAGGTCCAAATCAAATGGTGCAATATAAAAATTATAGTAAATTTAAATTCTGTGATGTTCAAAACCACTGTGAAATTATATTTTAAGTTCAGAAAAAATGTATTAAGCGCAGAAATATTTCAGCATATAAAACAATATAGATATTGGTATGGTGTGTTTACTGTATATAGAGATCAAACAGAGCACAATGTTATTTTACAGTATTCACATTTTAGGTATGATACTTCTTAAACATTTTAAGCACTATCTTCAGTCGGGCCCTTTCAGCACTAACACTACATTAACAATACACCATTATTATAAAAGGAACTTGAATATGAAAATGAAGATACAGTCAGAGCAAGTGGCTCCATTTATATGTACTGAAATTCTGGAAATGCATGGCATAACGCCCGTGTAAACAGAGAAGACTGCGCAAAATACACAAATGGTGCCAATTCGCTAGGAAAAGCTACTATTAGAAAATAGAAATGTGTGCACAGTTCTGATTTAACAAAACCTGTTTAGACCAAATTAACTAATGAAATCTTGCTGAATGACAACACATCATCGATGTCTTCCAGTTTTCATTTTAATAACTAAAATCCTCTTCAGTCTGATTAGAGACAAACACATAAAAATCTGTTACAATTATAGAACCAGAAATTCACCCACAATGCAGTGAATAACCTGATTGTGCCATCATTAATTTGGAGATATTTGTCATTCAGCTGCTTGGTGGTGTCAAGACCCTGAAAATACATTTGAACTTTATTACTAGTTTCATGCATATGGACCTGTTTCTTCAGTATATTACAAAGAGAAAGCTTTCAAGTATATTTTTTAATAAACTTTGTGTGTGCACATCCTTAGATAGACTGGTTTATACTTTAATAGGAATCCACTCAATAATGTTCTGTTTGTACAGTTTAAACATATTTCTAGTCCTGTAGGGTTTGGGCTTTTACCTCCATCTGTTCTAGGCTCGGAGGACACGGTGAAAGTTCTCACAGCAGTGTTCTGAAATCTCTGCACAATAGGAGGAAGCAAGAAATGTGACAGGGTGTTGGGAAAGATGGATTTCATGGCATGGAGAATGTGTTGTGGCAAGAAGCAGAAGGCCAAAAAACCATCCAACCATGCAGGCAGAAGAGTCCCTTTGAGGGTTGTGAAGCAGCTCGCTTTGTTAATAGAATGGTTAATGGAGTTTTAAGTCAAAATAAGCATTTATAGTAACTTTACTTTAAAAGGAATTTTCATTTCTACTCATTGCAACTATTTTATTAGTTCTTCAGTCAAACTGAAGCAATGTTAATGTTTGTGAAAGTTCAATAGGCTTACTAAAGGCAAAGCATTTAACTTTCATTCTCAAAAGACTCAGTAGCACTCTTTTAATTTTTGTTTTGATGTTTTAAGAATATTCATACTTTATTTGGATTTGTTTGCTGCTTCTTCATTTCAGAGATTTCACTGAAAGGGTTATATGTGTTTATGGACCATTCGGTTTAATTTTTAGGACACTGAATACGAAGGAGGGTATTTAACAACAATTAAGGAAGCAATCAGATGATTAAATAATTCTTAAAATTAAAAGACAACAATTAAAAAGCATAAAGTGGGTCATGGTGGGGTTTAAGAGTTCAGTTATGCTGTAGTTTTGAAGTCCTGTTCTTTACAATGAGAAGACAGATGTCTGTTGAAACAGCAAAGTGTTATTGGCATCCATTCATATAAAGGCACCATTTTAATAACTGACCTTGTGAAAAGAACAGAAAACTAAATCTGAAAAAAAATTGCTTAGATAACTCATTTATTCCTCAGAATTTTAATATCTTTGTTACATTCTGAACAAAAGTAAAACAAACTGAAACAGGCCCATTCAGTGTACAAAGAAAAAAATGCCTGTGACTGTGAAGTGGATCGGCAGGTTAGTTGTGGCTGGTGTGGTGGACTTAGGCCATAACGGCATGTCCAGCTATAGCCAGGAGTTATTAATAAGTGACAACCAGAAACTGGAACTAGGCAGTGGAAGCCTCAGCATATTATAAACCGGTATGGTACTCGGGAACTTGTTTATAATGTAAAATAAGCCCTTTCATGAATCAGTGGTGAGAGTTCATTTTATTAAGCTATACTTAATAGACAGCAGCAGCTTGCGCCCTCAGTGAATTTGTGTATTGAGTGGTTTAGAATCTTAACTGCCTATTTCATCATTCCTGAAATAGGTTTTACTTGACCTTGTAAGGTGAAAAAGTGGGCTCAGAAAATGGATGGATAACTAAAACGTAAGAACTGACATAACTAAAACTCATTTAAAATAAACGCAGACCCAAACCAAATCAAACTGGCAGTGTGGGCTTTCGACAAAGCTATCGGTTCAATGCCCAGCACTGGTTCACGTGCAGACCCTAAGTGAGTTGTTTTACTTCTCAGTGCTTTCTGTTAAAATACAGAAGTAACTTTAATATGGTTTTGGGAATTCTCCATAAAAAAATAAAACGATTGTTCTCTATTCAGAGTTTCGCACATCTTGAAATGTGTGTCTGTAATCAGCAGGGGGTGCTAGAATCTAGCCTTCTCAGCCTAATGAGGCTCTTTCTTACTCTCTGACCATCCAGGTATGTTTTTCATTCCAACAGAATTCTTCTTCAGTGATGAATTTCTCCCTTCAGTATTGTCAATGAAATGTTGGCATTGTGGCCTGCATTGCTGCCTGACACTCCAGGGTTAGAGTAGAGCAGAGCAGAGTCGGTAGTAGAATCTTGACTCACCCAAAGTTTCTGTGTGGGTTTTGCATGCCCTTGCTGTGTTCCTCAGGTACCCCAAAGATATGGATGTTAAGGTAACTGCAATTCCAGAGTGATGCAGTATGAGGGAGAAGACATTTGTCCTGTGAATGGCTGGCAGTCTACCAGTAGCTTGTCCCAGTGTAGTGTTAGGTTGAGCTCTGGCTTCCCATGACCCTGAAGTTGGAATATAGATGTATTAATTTAGCTTTTACTTTGAGAAAATTGTACCTTTGGGTTTTAGAAAGAAGGGTTATAAATGATATTATTTTCTTACTAAAACGATTACAGAATTGAGACACAGAAAGGGATCATGGGAGATGAAGAAGGGAGTGCTTAGGTGTACTTTTGAGTTGGACAAGTCAGCTTCAAGAGCCATTCTTTATATAGTAAATGTATTATTATTTTTACTAATAGATTATTTATGTAGGTCAGGAAAGGCAGCAAGGTTTTTGTTTGACGTCTGTGCTTTATTCATAGTCTGCTGTTGTGGTGTGCATCAGTATATACTGTAGATCTGCATGCTTTGTCTGGCCAAATTCTCAGTAATATACCTGCTTAACAAAAAGTACATTGGCGTGTGCTACACACAAATCCCGGCGTATATACTGCTGACTAAATAAGATACTGTCATCCAGAAATCCAGGCAATGTCCTTCCTGCTTATCGTCTCTCCTGCTAGTTTTACTTCTTTTGTGTAGCGTAAATTTGTAGGATTTGTATGGTAGATTTTCAACCCTCTTATGACATTTTAACACCAGCCATGCATTTTTACTTTGTACATCACAGCCTGCTTGGAAACTTTACAAGAACTGCATTTTTAAGATTTTTATTTATTTTTCTACCAAAAATGTAAAACTACTGTGCTTCATTCCATACTATTTTCCAGACAAACAACATGGTTCTAAACAAAATCATGTACTGTATAATAAATTACTAAGGTCTGTGTGTGTCCTGTCTCATAGAGTAGTATGATTGTTTTTGGTGACACGTTTGAGAAAGGAAGTTTGAATGTTAGATGCACGAGGAGAATAAACTACACAGAAGGTGCGCTGTGAGAGTCGCCTTCAAAGATGGGAAGTATAGAAGTGGACTGGAGGTTAGAAACAGGCCTCAAATGTAATGACAGAGTCTGAGGATCATCACACTATAAGAGAACGCGCTCAAGAAAGGGAGCGGCGGCAAAGAGATGTTCAGACACATGCAAATACCGAGGAAAGGTGCTGAAGGAACACGTAGGGCAAGAGATAGGAAATATTTTAAAATTATTCTGTCACCTGTCTTCAACATGCAGCATGGCTAATTTATAATAAAGCATTCGAAATGATGGAAATCGGCCTGTTACAGGGTTGTTCAGCATTCTTAAGTGTTGTCTTCTGACAAATGTGCAGAGGTGGGTAGAGTAGCCAAAAATTGTAAAAGTAAGAGTAGCGTTACTTCAAAATAATATTACTCAAGTAGAAGTAAAAAGTAGTCATCCAAAAAAATTACTCAAGTAAGAGTAAAAAAGTATTTGGTGAAAGACTACTCAAGTACTGAGTAACTGTTTGAACAAAATAAATGATTTATTTTTTATAAATGTTGTAATAAGACAGACAAAAATATAAAATAATTTGCAAATTCTGCTATTTCCAAATAATAAAATAAAAAAATGAGTAAAAATAAATAACATCTTTACAAAATAAAGATGCACAAATAACACAAAGTTCTAAATCAGTTTTTCACAACAAAGCTTTTGAAGCCAATACCCACAGTACGTAACATGTATGTTTGAACAGTGCCAACTACTTACAGTGACAAGATATACTGTACACTGACAGTATAATAATGCATATTCACTTTGTGGTGTAGCGGGTCCCTGACTGAAAAAAAAAAAAGGCCAGTTTCAAATCCATAAAGCCGTGTCACACTCCGTGGGCACAATTGCATGACCGCGGGGAGTTAATGAGGTAGTTGGAGCGAGTCACACCTGCACATGTGGGTGCAATCGTTCTCAATTGCTTCATTGGCTTCCTGGGTGTGTGATTAAGGCCTGCGGAGATGGGAGTGTATATATACGGGTCAGCACAAAAAAAAAAGAAGGGGGAATCAAAGAAAAGGAGAAAACAAAAGAGGTTAAAAGACATGAAAGGCAGGCTTGGGAAGGACGATCTGGCCACTTGGAGGGAGGAAGCAGTGCAAGCTGGGGCCCCATGAAAGAGCGTTAACTGTGGCGCTCTAGGGGCTAGTTCGCCCCACTGAACATTCGGGTGGAGTGTGGCGAGCAAGGCATTTCATCACCTTGAAATGTAGTCATGTTATTATTGTTGCTACGTTTGATTGGTGAAACAGTCATGTAGTAGATCCACTGGCGACTTCTATCTGGCAAAAATATAGCGTATCTAATGTGTAAATGGAAAAAAGTAACGAGTCGAGTGTTGCCCAATGTAGCAGAGTAAGAGTAGCGTTTCTTCTTCTCAAATGTATTCAAGTAAAAGTAAAAAGTATGGCGCAGTAAAATTACTCTTAGAAGTACAATTGTTTTAAAAAGCTACTCAAGTAAATGTAACTCATTACTACCCACCTCTGCAAATGTGATTTAAAAAAATATGACAATTACGAAGGTATGAATGCCAGGTTTAAATGTAGCAACAGAATGAGAAATTAAAGTAATTATTTAATTTTTAACAATCACTTAAAAATTAAATGTGGAAAAGCAGATTATGGTTAGGAATTCTTAAGGTGCATCAATCAAGTCTGCTACTTTCAAACATGTGGTCCTAACTTTGTGGCATTCAAGTCATACCAATTTGTTTCATTTTGTTTATATCAGGAATCCTTTTTTCCCTGTTGTATTGTCCGGGATTCTTAATTTTTGTGCATGATATCTGAATAAACTAAAGCTGATTTCACGTTATGCGAATTTTAGCGGTGGAGTGTGTCAGATTTGCCTACCGCAGTCGCTGACCTCTTCACCAGATCATGCCAATTTACACAACTGAAAATGGCTGAGCAGGTCACATTTAGTGAATTTGTGCCTGCCTTCCAACACAGTTGTGCTCGCCCTGTTTGTGACAGCCAACTAACGTGCTGCCTGACAGTGTCGATGTTGTGTGAACGGTTTAGCTGCAATTTCAGTCATTTTTTTTATTTTTTTTTATTTCTCCATTCTGTTATTGTACGTAAGGTATGCAAGGTCCAAAGCAGGCAACTTATTTGTCGCCGTGTTTTCTGAATTTAACTTCAAGATGAGCATTCATTGGCAGTCAGCTCTCAAGCACGCAGAGCCCACCTCTACAACTAAAGACAAAATCAAATTGCTGGGTATGTAACATTACATGACTGGATTCATGAGAGTGCCCTGCCAAACTGCCTCCATCATGCTAAGATTATTGAAATAAAGGCTATAACTTAAAATCACTGGAAAAGTCACGTAACATGTTACTGGTAGTTCCTTTTCATTGCAGTGCTGGGAGATTTGACATTTACTGTGATTACCTTGATTGAGACTATTCTGTTATTCAGATTTTAGCTAAATAAACTATTTATACATTCATTTTATAAGCCTGTTTTCCCCTGGTCACAATTATGAGACAGCGGTATAGTGGCACAGTGATTAGCGCGGCTGAGTCCTGAGCATGAATCCTGTGCCAGTTTGCTCTCTGTATGGAGTTTGCATTTTATCCTGTGCCTGTTTGACTTTTCCTCAGTGTACTCGTTGATGTGCATGTAAGATTCATCAGGGACTGAAACTGTCTGTGTGTGGATTTGTGTGTAAGTGAAAGGGCATAATGATGGCCTGGTACCCAGCCCCAGGTAGGTTCGTACTTTTTTGCCTAACACTTCAAGGCAAGACCTTGCTGCCTGTCCCCATGTGACCTGAATTGGATTAAATGGCATTGGCAATGTGATGCTATGTAATGATCGTGGGAGCTGAAACTCATAAACTAATACAGTGAATGCAGGTGCACCATTTACCAGCAGTGCATACATTTAACACCATTGTGACAAAAAGTGCCATCATTAAAAATCAGTTTTGATAAAGTATCTTTATACCTGAGCCTTTGTTTAATGCTAATTGAGGATCTGCAAGTAATCTCATCTTAAAAATCTTTTGTGATTTCGGATCCATAAAATTTAGTAGTCTGCTACTTTTTTATGTGGGTCCTCAGGGTTTGGCCTCAAAGTCAGCATTAATTCTTCTTGCCTTTAAAGAGATCACCACAGACGTATTTACATATTCATATATCTACACTTAAACCACACAAAGAGAGAATTCCACACAGTGCATACTGGCAAACATTGAAACGGGGCCTATAAACACATTAGCTGTTAATAATTAAAGCAGAATTCAACTCAAATGTAAAATTGCATCTATTGCTTCAAGCAGCTTCCCAGGTATTGATGAGTTTGTAGCCATTAGAATAAAGAGGTCAAGTTTAGTGCTGTATAGTAACTAGGAGGTTTTAAACACATTTCCTGCCATTAGTTGGTATTTTTGTTTATTGGTGAGTTGCAGGTCTTTTCAAGGTGACAGATTAAAGTTGTGCACCCACATCTGCTTTCTGGATGGCGATGCTCTTTTGAATATTGTAGAAGAGGTTGAAGCTGAACTCCCTTGGGTATTTATGATCACGAAGAAGAATTAATCAGATCAAACCTCTGGATCAAATGCATAATTTTAGCGTTGCATTGTTCTGCTTACCTTCATCAGGTCTATTTCAAGAAAGTGCTTTGAACATGACAAGACAACATCATAGAGCAGTCCAGCAAGGGCAAAGAATTCGGGGGGGCGTAAAGGCGCCTTCTGGTGCTGTCCGTGGTGCTGCAATACACCCCTAGTTAGAAAAACTCCTGTTACTTACATGCACTCTGTCATCCGTATTATTGAACCTCCACGATAATGTGTTTGTTAAGCCAGGACATATGTATTTTAATTATTCTAGGCTTTGGTTTTGATTTTTTTTTTTTTAAATGTAGGCTTTTTAATTCACATGCAGTAATTGAGATACTTTGAATGCTGCCCAGTTTGTGTTTACTGTCCTTTTCAGATTGGCTTTTATGGTTAATTCTCATTTATCAAGTTCAATGTTGAATGGTATTACATCTTACTATTTGGTTATATTTACCCATAAGTATAAAACTTTTACCTTTGCCCTGGAAGGTCTGCACTGGCTTATAAATTAAGGTCTAGGCTTTACAGAATGAATGCTTTTGGCAATGTATATCCAACCAACAAAGAATACAAGTTCCACCTTTTAGGTCAGTCATCAAGGCGGTAATAAAAGCTAGCCTCTCTTTGTGCACCGCATATAGCCGCCTGCCTCCATGAAGAAAACCGAGAGTTTAAAAGCACAGTGTGGTAAACTGTATCTCGGTCCCCAAAACACCTACCTCTGCAAGCGTTTGTCACTAGATCAGTACAAATTGCTTAGAATGCATGCTTATACCTTGCACCATAATTTATGTTTTCAAATTTTACCCATATAATGCATCCATAATACGTTCTTAATTTTACTTTTCAACTTTTCTCTTGGGATCAATGAAAAGAGAGTCTTCCCTGTATAAAGAGAAAAAGAATTCTAGAAGTATGCTTTTGAAAAGCGATCTTTTTACCCTACCTGAAAGGTTTCTTCAGATTAAGTTTTAAGCATTGTGAATGCTAATTTGTATCTATTAACAGATTCTTAAAACCTCTGCAACGCTTTCATTTAACAGTGAAGCTTTGGGGAATATCCATAGCAGGCTTTATAGAGGAATATGCTTCTCTTTAGACTGTAGTTCTTTCAGAAATTGTAAATCATACTCCCAAATGAAGAGGCTTTAATTTTGTGCCACTGCCATTTAGGCCAGCAACATCCCCCCCCCCAAACAGTTTTGCCTGATGTTTTCTGCTACAACGACCAGATTTTTTCTCCTCCATTACAGGTTTGCAAATCTATCATTTGTATTTATTAAAATTTAGCAGATGGGCAAATTTGGAAAACAGTTAGCCCCCAGACCATTCTGATGCCATTCTTTCTGTTACTGGGCCATGGATCACTAGAGCCAAATCTGGTAGGATGCCAAATGGGACCCCAGTCCATTCCACAACAACAACATTTATTTCTATAGCACATTTTCATACAAACAATGTAGCGCAAAGTGCTTTACATGATGAAGAAAGAGAAAAAAGACAAAATAAATAATTAAAATTAGGGAACACTAATTAACATAGAATAAAAGTAAGGTTCGATTCCAGGACAACTTTATCCAATGTGTAATATTAATGTTCATTGTATTACTCGCTCCTGCGTCCAGACTTACAGATTCTGTATTTACAGAAGTACCCTGCGTAGCCAGTAACAGTAACAGTGAAGGTGTTGTTTATTCAGATCCAGCACTGACACCTCCTCTCAGCTCTCATTATTCGTCTAGAATCCTCCTCACAGGGTCCTGCTTCTTTTGTCTGAAGGTACTTCTCTCCCTGTATTTATGCACAGACTCCTCGCCTTTCAGATTCTTGGCTTGGCACAGGTTTCTCCCAGTGACTAGTTGCTTTACTCAGAAGTGAACTCATACTAGAGCCCACTGTGCGACTTTAGCTACTGCAGATAACATTCCCTGATCACAAACTAACACTGATTATCGTATCAGTCTCGTTTGCCATTATTAAGTGAAATCTTAAGCTGGTAAGATGAGGAAGCTGACTTCCTTGGAAGATGCATGGTACACTTTGTAGAGAGAAAATGACAAACTGCAATATCTTGAGGAATGCACTTTAAGTGATGCTGCACAGTAATATTATTATGGCAATTCTGCTAGAAATTACACTACACTGTGACCCAGCCTGAAGTCTTCATGACCTGCTTTAATTTCACGCATGACACTTTTAGTATTACCGTAATATATGGAAAATGGTGATTGTTATGTCTGCACCTTAAATTGGGTTGGAACTGTTAATCTCAGTGCTGACCCATCTTTGCCTTTCAGTTCTCTCTCCTGCTATATCTGATTGAACTTATAACCTTTATAAGTAAAACTTTATTCATTTATTTTCCTTGATTGGTGGCAGTATTATCAGTCAAGATCTTTTTGTCCAGCTGGTCTGTTGCAAGTTCAAGAGAAGCATATAAAACTTGAGCTTATCACCTTAAAGATGCATGCACCTGGAAAGAAAACTTTCTTATCCTCATCGCCACTTCTGTAGTCTGGCAGTGTGATCGGCTTGTTAAAGCGTCAAGAGTGTAAAGCACAAGGTCTCGTGTTCAGTTCCAACCTCTGACACACGTTGTGACCCTGAGCAGATCACTTAACCTGCCTACCAGTGTGCGTGGGCTGCTCGTGCACAACTGTTGTAATGCTGCATACAGTATATGAAGAGGTGACGTTTAAAACAAAAGACTGCAGAAATCTACACTATAGTGAGTCATTCATCACATAAGACGATTACGAGACTGAAAAAATGGTAAAAATTCCTGCTTTAGGCTGATCTCTGTACCCATCACTCATCGTCCTGTTATGTCGAGCAAATACAGGATCAATTCTGGAGTTTAATTACGTTTTTTAAA
Source organism: Polypterus bichir lapradei (assembly GCA_026402145.1). Classification (NCBI taxonomy): domain Eukaryota; kingdom Metazoa; phylum Chordata; class Cladistia; order Polypteriformes; family Polypteridae; genus Polypterus; species Polypterus bichir. Next base: position 39,009,951 of record JANRMT010062797.1, read on the forward strand.
CAGGCACATAATTGATTATTAAGAACAAACAAAAAAAGAGTGTACAGTATTTATTGTTGGTAAAGCACACTCCAAAATTAATATTCCAGGAACTAAATAAAGCATAAGTTGTTTTTGTTTATGTTGGCCATCAGATGATAATAAATAAACACATTTAGGCAAAATCTTTACATTTTGTCTGATTTCCCCCCCCCCGAGTTTTGATTTCTATAATAATGAATCTGTAAGCTGCAAGTCTTAAAGGATGCGACTCGACTTGACTCATTGTTGTGAAGCAATCTAAAAAAACGCCCTGATACCTTTAGTTTGTCACGCTTTCCATTTTGCTATTGACTGATTTTTTTCTCTCTCAAATGACATTTGCTCAGCTAAATAAATCATACTCGAGCGACACTCCTCTCTCAGTTTCACTTTAATTGTGCGATCTGTGTGTCAGCAGTTAGTATATTGGTGTGAGTGGCCTATTGATTATTGATTTGCAGGCATTGATCGAACTCTCCACGGGCCTTAATCCTTTTTCATTCATTTGAATACCTTTGTGCGTCTTCAAACCTCCTTTCATAACTTAAACTTAGTTGCTCCTAATGAAAATGGATTGTGATTTCTGCTGCAGTTTTTTTTTGTTATTTTTTTAATTTATTATTTTAATTGATCTCTCTGTGGTGGGTTTTGGTAGAAGGATTATCAGTGACCCTGGTGTCAGTTGTTCATTTTTCATCTCGCAGAGCTTAGCACAGAGATGTCTTTGTGACATGTTTTGTATGGTTAAGCGGGAAGCAGACGTCCCATTTGTATGCTGCTGTTTGATACAGAAATTGTGGCATTTTTCACCTCTCACTGGCTTTGCTGTGGAAGGTCTCTTTAGATGAGGCCTAAATGGCACTTTGAGAACTTCCGAGTACAGTGGTTATGAAATCTGACCGCTGATGCCACACCACCATTTAATGGGGTCTCAGAATGTGATACACGCCCGGTCAGTCATGTAAGCTTCTATCCATAATACTAAACAAATGCTTTCAGAATCTACAAAAAGAATGTTAAAAAAAGCAATAAATGCTAAAAAATATCTGCTTTGATTTGTAGGAAAAACGTTAAGACTTTGTTTGATGTTCAGAACAATGCTTTATGGTTTCAGTTTGTTACTTTGAATTGAATTCTTATGTGCTTTGTATGGTGTTGTGCGTTACATTTTCATTGATTGATTTATGGAATGCTTTACTTAGATTCTGGAAACATTTCTTCTGTTTAAAGCTTAGTAACTTACAGTAATTCCTTAAAAGGTAAACTGAAATATTATGACAAATATTCACTTGTGAAACATCACTGGTATGGAATTTGTTAAAGAAGAGCAAAGTAGGAATTGATGACGTTACGATAACAATGGCCCATTTTTCCAGGTGTTTTTCATGAGACATGCGGATGGGGCTCACAGTAAAAGGTTCATCCTTTTTAGAAAAAGAGGCAGGTATTTTATTATTAGGTAAATGCTAACAGGTGTCCGGTCTCCGCCGTTTTCTAGTGTACTCGTCCAGCAGCAGTGGATGCAGAGCAGAGGCCAGTGGTCACTCACACGCACACAGTGATCCCAGTTTAAAGCAGACTGTCATTAACAGCAAGCAGCCGGGGGGCACACACTTCATGAAACCAAAGCCACTGCCCCACTGCCTCGGCCAGCTGCGGGCTTCTTCAACTTTGTTGCAGATTGCTACAGCCCTCTTTCTAATCAAGGCCTTTTCATTTTAATTGTTGCATTTCTAGTAATTGACAGTCGATGCCCTCAAATGCACTTTTCAGTTCTTTTTCAGGTTTTGTTTGTCAGTGTCATTTTGAATGTTGGTTAATGAGAATAACAGCTAAAAACCCCCACTATAAAGAAAGCAGTGCTGCTCTAAGTGTGTCTGTCTGTCTCGGCAAGGCCATGTTATTTTCAAACAAATGTTAAAGAATTTAAGCTTTTCTAGCCACAATAAACAATGTCTCAAATCATGAAAGTCTAAAGTTGTCTGATTTGCATGCATTCATTGTAAATCTCTTTACTAAAAAGGGGTAATGCTTCACTAAATGACAGGTCACAGAATTGTGGCTCTTCTACTCCTTCAAAAAGTTCTTATGTTAGAAATCAGTGCTGCCATTTATGGCATTTTCAGTTTTCTGCTGGTTAAAACACTTTTTTGGTTTTATGTTTATGTAGGGGAAATGCCTACGGGGGAGCACAATGATGATAATTTACACTTAAATGTATTTGAAATACATAAAATGTATTCTTATCATTATTTTCATCATTATTATTATTATTTTTGTTTGAATTGTGGTGGCACACGTAGTATAAAATGACAACTGATTGATCAAGATTAGCCAATCTTTTGCGAGTGAAGTTTTCTATTTGTCAAATGTGCCGAGTGGTGTTGCTCACTTTGGAAGACATGTTGCTAACACTATTAATGTAGTTTCCTAGTTATTTAAAATTCTTAAGAGGCTATTTTGTCATTTTTGAAAGCATTCTGCTGCCTTCATTAGTACACTTGTTTGTTAAAGCTCTGGGGTCCACTGCTTGTTGTGCCATCTTGACAATTTAAGCGTGACAGCAGCTTTTGTCTGTAATCTAAGATTAACAGTCAGGTACGAATTGAAGAATACCCGTAGCAAATCTTAAAACTGGAAAGAAATACCACGTCTTTAAGACTCAAACTGAGAAGAGGCACGTTAGGCGTCCCATCAGGGCTTGACTTCGCCGGTGACCCTACTTAATCCTCACTTCTCTCTGGACTTCTTTTTGAGGATAAAATCCTTTCTTGTCTTCAATGCACATGCAGAGGTGTAATGGAGACTGATGGACAGATAGAATAAGATATCAGCAAAGAAAACTGCCATCTGCAAGTTTGGTGTGATGGGCGGTTTGAAATAATACTGTGTTTAAACCAGGATTGATTTTGAAATTAAAAAGTTAGTTTGTTAAGATTTATTGTTGGGAGTTACACAGCCTAGCTCTTTATCAGCCGTGCAAATAGTCTTCTCTGCGCTGTCCAACAGGGGTACAACAGGGGGATCGATAGCCATGTGATTTACTAACTGGAGTACAGGTAATCAATAAGTATAAAAGTAAATGAAATACGCATTACTGGGATTTTATTATAGAGAAGGGAGAACAGGGAGTGAATAACGGTCAAGCCATTTATTTTTATAGCTATTGATTATGCAACATAGAGACTCAGCCGCCAACCCCCCCCCCCCCGTTTCTCTTCAATTTACGTATTTTGAGGTCACAGAAAACTCCGCTCTTTGAGGGCATTGGCTGAGCACTTTTCCAATTTTCTAGCATTGTGTCATCTTGTGAGCGTTTCTGCGACTGAATTGGCTGTGAGGCGAGCTAGGTGGACGAGTTAGACTGCTCCGAGTTTTACTGCCATGCATGGCCACTCAAGTGAGCAGCATGAGACAGTGAGTGACGTGCAGCCTGTTTGGGGGAGTTGTGCCCCACCCTGCTTAAGGTCTGCAGTGTACCAAGGGGCAAAGCTTTTTTTTTTTAATTATTTTATAAGATGTGCCTGCCTGTGTTAGAACTGCTATATTGGCTGAGTGTTGGGCAGCTCATCCAAGTATAGCAATTCTGCGCCAGTTAATCTCTTTTAATTATAGCTTTACCTTTGTTGAACCACAATGAGTTATCAGAATATAAATGAAATGTTAGCAATTGAACCTGTCTCTTCTGTGGTGGATGTTGTGGCATTTGTTATTTTAACTGTCTGTAGTTTTCTGGTGGGTTCTTCACAGATACCAGTACTTTTAATTAATAGTATTCTCATGCCACAAACAAACATATTCTTGGGACGTTTTGTCTATTTAGTCTGGTACTTTGACTTGTAACCTTCTCTTAATGTGAAAATTAATAAAACTTGAGTAAATTCTCATCTAATAACCAGAGTGAAAAAATTGAGAGTACTATGGCATGACCCACCCCTGGCTAATGTGCCAGAAAATAGAATTCGAACGAGACTGTTAAGGCCATCAAGGTGCACTTCAGGTGCCAGGCTCATTCCAGGATGGTTGGAAGGGCTGGTCTTTTGTTCTAGCTAAGTTTGAATCAAAGTTTACTTCTGCCTACTAAATTTATTGTTTTTATTTTTTAATTTTTTTGACTCATTCTGTGGGCCTAGAAATAGCTTGCAGTGCCTCTCTTAACCAGAGTGCCTTAACAGCTTTTAGCCTCGGGATGCAGAAGGTGTTCTTCCCCTCCGTAAGCGCGTCAAGGGGTCTGTTCAGTGATTTCCATTGAATTACTCTTGCTGCTTACAGTCCAGACAAGTCCCAAAATAGAGACACAGTGCCCATGCTTATCACATCACGACTGATATAATGCCATTAGTAATAACTCTCTCTGCTTTTCATCAATTGGGTAACTTTGTAGAGCTATTTCAGCATAAGAGAAGAAATGTGCTGTAAACAAAGGGTCAAACTTTGATGCATGCGCCATTTCAGACCATTTGTAAGTTTAGAGCAAATCGATTAATCAGTTTTCAGAATCAGCATGTGTTCTGTTACAGGGTGTGGTAGAGGGGGTCCAATACTGGCAGCATAAAAGAGCAAATCTTGAATCATCCCGGGCTGTGGAGCTGTAGGGAGCAGAAATAACCACTGTGCTGTTGTGCCCCCCATTAGGAAACATCTTTTTAAGTGTCTTGTGGTAAATGGAAAGCAGAGAATTAATTTAAAAGAAAGTTCAATGAAAACATCTTTTCTCAAAACAAAACAAAAAACCTGCCTAAAATGGTATCCTTAAGATATTGCAGAAGACCTAGAATCCTATTTAAGAAAGGGACTCAATTAACTTAAATGCAGCAAAAACTGGCAACCCAACAGCACCAGCCAAGGAAAGAGATTTGACCCCTAACCATGGGTTGAGTGCGTGTTTGACACATACAGTAAAGCCTGGACCAGAAATTATCAATGAATTTTATTTAAAAAGGTATAAATGATTAGATTCAGTATCGTAGCATATAGGCAAAGTGCGCCTCACTGTAAATAGTCAACTGCCGAAAACAGATTCTGAGCCAATAATTATTTTAAATTAGTAGTGATATTTAGCCTGTTTCCTCCAGTCATTTTGTGCCATCTTCTATTACATAAAGACTGCAACAAGAGACACTGGGACTGAGTTCCAGCATGACCCCCATTGTGAGACCCCTCTAATGGTGCACCTGTGAACTTAAATTTCACTAAAGACTGCTGTGAATTTTCTCAAAAGTGACCAAATGGAGCTAGTGGAGATAAAAGGAGGATTTATGGAATGATAATTAATTTCAAAAAGTGGGCATGATATCCCTTTAGACTGAATTAACAGTTTGTGTGGGTAGGGTTTACTTGTTATTCAGTTATGGTTTTCTGTCTGATCCTCTCTGGTCTGCCCTTGCCAAGCTGTAACATGAGCAAATCACCCACTTCTGTTCATTTAGCTTCTTTTAAGGGAAAAAACAAAACTTTTTTTCAGTTCTTTTATTATTCTTTTCTATAGGCAAACAAGTGTACATTTGGGTTTACTGTGCACTGGAGATATCAAACGGAGGAGGAAGACTACAGGACATCCTGGTTCTACAGCAGGTACCTTACTTTACTGCTCTCACCTTGTATTTGATGTATCTATACAGACCATACCAATCACAAAAATTTGGGCAGGGGCACAGTTTTTTTGTTGGGACGCACAAACTGAAGCAGCACTTATCTATTATATAGTGCCTTTCAAATATATCTATTATATAGTGCCTTTCACATCTGTCTATCTGGTCATTCTACGTGCTCTTACGGTACTCATCATAGTGCCAATGCACATCTTGGCCTGTCTAGTACCAGGCCCATAGGACAAATCCAGGATAAAATCTGTTATACCCTTTCCACCATGCTGTCCAATCTGATGCCAGCTTTCCCATTTCTATTTTGCTCCAAATCTTCAGTCTGTGACATCTGCAGTCCCCTTATTCTTACCATAACTTGCCCTATTGATGTGAAAAGGAACAGGTGCACCTGCCACCCAAATTTTATACTACACCTGTCTATAAATTGCCCAGTTCCCCATTCTGCCAGAACCCACACCATAATGTCCGCTCCCCCACCTCAGTAATCTTCAAATTAATGTGGATTTCTGTCTGTCCTATGACACATCCATAAGTCCAATTCAAATCTTATTCTGCCTCTGCTAATATAGTACCCAGTCCTTGGCCATTTGCAATGTATTTCATAAATCCACATCATACAATCACTAGTCTTGCTGATTTTTCTCAAGTCTTGCATCCCAGTATTATCGTCATTCCCACCCTAATGTTATTCTACACTTGCTGCCAGTCTGCCTAGTCCTATTTAAGTTTGCCAGACTTGCCTCACCTTGGCACAAATTCACATCTTAAAACATTACTCCCCCCAACCTGTCTTGTACACCCACAGGACAAGTCCAACCTAAATCTTATTCTGTCTTTACGATCCGGATACCTAGATTTCCTTGAACATAAATTTTGCTCTCCTTTCCTTCAGGCCTAAAAATTTCTTTCTGATTAAATTGAATCATTTAACTAAGCCTGCCAAAAAAATTGGCCACATGCTCAAGACCAGTGTTTCCCACCTTCCTTTCTGTAATGACACACTTTTTGGAACCAACGTCATCCCAAAGCACACCATTATTCTACTAATCATATCTCACACTTGTGAGCAACTGTCTGAAGGGGTGAGACAACGGAAGAAGGTGGTACAAAAAAATGAGCTCCAAGATCAGTGTTTGCAGACACAGCATGTACCGAGCACCTTGGTGGTATCTTCAAGCTGCTTCACCCCTTTGCCCACACCTCCCTGCCTCAGAGACAACTCGTATGCCCACTGTCCACCAGTGTTGTGAGGCTCGCTGGCAACCACACACCCAGGGCAGATAGACTAAGTGCCCTAACATGGTGACCCTGGAGCTGCTTTTATGCCGGCTTCTCCAGGTAGACCTGTCCTCCTCAGATAGGTTTTGACCCCCTGCAGAGCTTGTCCCTCTTAGGTTCAGACCCAAGTGCGCTACACTGTTATTTCCATGGCACACCAATATGTCGTGGCACACTGGTTGAAAAACATTGGTCTAGATGACTGCAGCTACTTTTCATGCTGCTTGCATTTTTCATAAAGATGTTTTAGATCTCATACCCCCATCACTGTACACAAAGCTTTGGTACCAACACTTTGAAACAGCAAAGAGAGAAAGCAGAAAAAGGCATCACTTAGACAACACCCAGTTAGCCAACTCCGTTTGTCATAACAAGGGTGGGAATAATCAGTGTGCAAGCTCATCCTCGATCACTTGCATGCTGCTGAATTCTTAAGTCAGATCGGTCCAGTCCAAGGTCTTCTTCAAGTGAACAGTTTATGAAGGGGTGTTTCGTTAAAGAAACAACCACATTTTCTTTAATTTCTGTAATTCCACTTGAAGTTGCCATCTCTGTAAAGTCACACTTGCTCATTTGTAGTTACGTCAATAGCAGGTGTGCACTGTGAACCATTGACGTAACCATGACATGGTGGTCGACGATTGTCCAATCACATTAGATTAAAAAAAAAAAAATCTAAAACAACACTAATTCAATGCTAACAAATGTGGGAGTGTCCGGGACTCGGATACCTACGTCCCGAGAAAAATCTGAAAGCAACCAGTTAAAGGGCAACCGCAGGTCACCTGCTTAGGTCACCTGCTTGCCAAAAGATCAAGATATATATATGTGTGTGTATCCTCACAGGTGGCGCAGTGGTAGTGCTGCAGTAAGGAGACTGTGGAAGATTGTGGGTTTGCTTCCTGGTTCCTCCTTATGTGGATAGCGCTTTGAGTACTGAGAAAAGCACTATAAATGTAATGAATTATTATTATTATTAGAATTATTATTATT
>JANRMT010062797.1:39022848-39046315 GCA_026402145.1 Polypterus bichir lapradei
AGGGAGATTCACTCAAAAGAGGCCCCGAATATTCTATTGTAACTCCCATTAGAATGAAGCAATCTGAACAAAAAAAAACCAATGTAACCTTAACGTATGTGTATTCGATTGCATTACATGTGATGGTGAAAGTGGTTTCCGTTTTCTGCCAGAAACATTTCAATAAGGCACTCCATGTTCCTGAACGTATCAGCAAGCGTCTCAGAGGAAATAGCAGCAGTTACACGTTGGATGTTTTCCTTCAAATCTTCCCGACAGACTTTCCCTTTGAGCATACCCCAAAGGAAGAAGTCTGGTGGTGTCAGATCTGGCTAACTGTGGTGGCCAAAGCCCCTTTGAAATGACCCTGTTGCCAAAGAAGGACTCAATTTCTGCAGTGATCCTTGCCGAATTGTGACATGTTGCTCCATCTTGCTGAAAGTAACCTTCCATTAAGTCACAATCATCCAGTTAATTCTGACATCACTTAAAGGAATGGGTGACTCAATAGGCTAGAAACCATGAAGGCGTGCTGCTCAATACTGTACACCACCATCCTGATGAGAAGTCAAGTGACTGAGTGAAGTGGTACAGGCGGTATGGACCCAGAAGCTGCAAACAGAGGTTAAACGTCATGACGGCTGTCCAGCACCTACATCATCGCTCTGACGCAGGGGCATCTCGGCTTGTTTGAAGCTCCATATACTGAGGAGCACATTGCACTTGGTTGTGTTCAGATTGCTTCATCCTAGTGAGAGTTATTGCAGAATATCCGGGGCCTCTTTCTAGTGAATCTCCCTGTACTTTTCCCACCCCTGTATATTACATGGGGGTCATTTTAATGTTCTTTTTTTTTTTACCTTGCTTTTTAAGATCTTTATCCACATATCGTCATTATCTCCTGGTCCTTGTTCTATTTTTCCTGGTGTTGATTGCTTTTTAATGAACACACTACTGGGTCCGATGCTGATGTTGCTGCAGTCTTTTTGCATTCTGTGCCACTTGCCCTGGTGTCTACTTGTCATTGGTGTCCTTATTAGGATGCAATTAAGCGAGCAAACTCCTCACGATAAAGGTGAATTAAAAGGAAATGACAAAAAGAGCTTAGTATTTGAAAATGTGGCAAAATCACATACTTCTAAATTTCTTATCAATGTGCATTGCACACTGCTTTATTTTTGTGACTGTAAAAAAAGTGAAGAATAGAGGAGCAGCTCATTAAACAATGAGAACAATTAGGGGTACATTGACTGACTGATTGTGAATCTGGTCAGGCCACAAACCACTCCGTGAGCCCCTAGGACTGAATATGAGACCTTCTGACTAGAGCCTTTTGTTAGTGGTGCATTCAAATGAACGTTAGGGTTTTTGTTTTAGAGTTTCTGAAATTTTGCTTCTTTGTTGCCTTTTAAAGTATCTTAGTTGCTTTTAATCCTCTCCAATATGTTTTCTAATTTTAAGCTTAGTAAAAGCCTCTGACAGAAGACTTAATATAAAATGACACGAGCATCCCCTCGTCTCATATAAGCACTGCATGTATGCTCCAGTCCAAGTCTACTGTCAGCAGTGGCACAAGACTGCTAATATACACTGCCGACTTCTTCCCTGCCGCATTTAAAGCCATTCTTGCAGCTTTTTCTAGCAAGTGAAAATGGAGTAAAAAAGAAGAGGCAAAACAGCAGCTGTGCACCATTCCTAGCCCAGCAAAGACAAGTCTGCTGGGAATTCTTGCCTGTGTTCTCAAGCAAGGCCCGTAACCCAGTGAGCACGCTTGACACTTTTCTATTAGCCCCCTGCTCAGCTATTGGTAGGGAGTCAATGTTCCGTCTCACTTGAATGTCATACAACTTGTATATTTTGAGATTCTTCTATCGCATTTTTGTTCTTTTAAATGACAGTTGGGAATGAGATCGTCATCTCCAGACCCCCACCCCCCCATCTCCGGAGAGCAGATTGTGTCCTCCAATTGTCCTGTCAAAGTTAGTTATCACTTGTCAGCATGTAGTGCAGTCAGAAGGAGACATCAGGGCAAGCCTAGCTGACTGTTGCAATTGTTAGCCCCCCACTTTGTGCAGTCAAGATCGTGCCGAAGCTACAATGCCGAATCCCAACTGAAATTCCATCTCATGATGTCCTGGCTTCTCATGACTGGCATGCCATCTATAGAGATATGATGAACTGCCTCGGTAAATCTCCGTCGCTGGCAGATCTCACCCTGACGGACAGCTCAGATGATAAAAAACAGAAAGGGGTCTTCCCAGCTCGAAACTGTCTTTGGAATGAAAGCACAACAGGCAATACTACAACTAACATCCTACGTCCCTCATCAGAGCACGGCAGACGTTTTTCAGGTCGTGAGGCCTGTTTGGGAGCTTTATAACACTGCATTTCACAGAATGTTCAAAATGCTCCAGCTCGGCCAGGCAGGTAAAGAGCGGCTTTCACTGCTGCACTTGTCTGCTCTTCACAAGGCACTTGTACTCTAAATAGCATAATCTGGGCTCTCTTATTTTTTCTTCATTATTTTTTCCCCCATTTCATCAACTCATTTCTTACCTTCACACTTGATCCTTCTTGATAATCATCTTCATCTGAGTTTTTTTGGAATCATGGTCAGAAGTGAATTTTTCAAAATGTGCTTTAACCTCATGCTTTGCAAAGTAAAAATTCATGCTGGTCTAAGTGTGGTCCTTCCACCAGTTTTGGCTCTGAACTGGTACTTCCTGCATGTCCTGATTACCACTGCTGTTTCTCAGGTTTCCAGTGCCAGGAAACGCCATATGTCTTTGCTTATGAACGCTTGAGTGGAGTTGATTAACGATGAATCAAAGCGCTCCATTCCAGGTTCACAATTTGACTCATTCGTAAGCCATCCTTGCCCAACACACACACACACACACGCTGTCAACGACTGCTTTGTGTCTCAGTTGAAGCCTAATGGTCTCCTTTTCTGCTTTAATGTGATCAAAAGCCAATGACATGTCAGGAGTTCTGGTCCACCGATGAACCGATCACTGACCTGATGTTTGCACCCACATTTCCAGTTTACAACCACTGGTAGAGTACACTGAACCTGGAAACTGGTGATTATTTTTTTTTTAATCCCTTTTACTACAGTTACATTATCTGCTGATTATATGTAATCGTAAATAGTTTCCTCTGAATAAGTATCACCAATTTCAGTACAAACGTAAAAGACAGTACAGAAGAGGACCACCACAGGAGCTGCTGGTGTTAATTCCCGTAATCAGTTGGGTGTGCGTGGGCAGTTAAACACACAGGTGACCTGATGCTCCGATACAGCAGTTAGCAGGGTGGCCAGACTGAACCCCACTAGTCCGACTCAAAAACCTAATTGAGTGTGTATCAATCTTAGCTTTTCCTTGCCAGGAGTTGAATTTCAGTGTAGGCCTATGAGAACTTTGCTTTTTTATTTATGGGCCCAACAAGGTTTAGAGGTCATTAAATGACTGCATTATATCTTTCCTAGCAATTTTTAGTGTAGCCTTTACATAATCTTAGTGAGTCAGAGGCCACCCGCTCCCATAACTTACCCAACAATTCACTCCTTCTAATCTGCAACTTGTGCCGATAAAATCAAGTCAAGTGGCATTGTCATACCAACCATACACAGTACTGCACCGTACAGTGGCACAAAATAATGTTCTTCAGGACTGCAGTGCAACATAAACACAGGACAAGTGCAAGACAGGTAAAGAACCATACTATAAATAAATATACGTAAGGGAATATAATAAATAAATGATGTTAACAATAATAAACAACAGTGGTAACAAGTGTAACAAATGTACTGCATTTTAATGAGCTTCTCAGGATGAGCGGCAGCAGAGATTTCAGTGTCTGGACAGCCACAGGGTAGAAGCTGCTGCTAAACCTGGCAGAACTGGTTCATGTGCTACAGTACTCTTTGCCAGATGGCAGTGGGACAAGGGGACCGTGGGAGGGGTGCGAATCATCCTTCACAAAGCGGTAGGCTTTGCGGATGCAAAAAAAAAAAAAAAGCCAAACTTGCTGGCTATGCCACCGGACTACGTCAGTTTACACAGTTGAAAATCACTGGGCATGTCACATTTAGTGACTGCATGAAGACTTTTCAGCACAGTCATGCTCACTCCTCTTTGTCACAGTCAATAGTGTGTGCCTGACAGAGCCAGTGCTGCACAAAGGGTTAGCAGGTATGGCGAGTTCAGTCACAGCCTCGGCTCATCATGCAGATGAGCTTCTCTTTTTTTTTTTGAGGTCCAAATCATCCACCTTCCTCATACCTTGTTGCTGTATTCTTTGCCCTATTCTTCAGGATGTGCATTCATTGGTTGACAGTTCTCATACACATGGAGCCCACCCCACAACTGAAGACAAAACCAAATCAGTTTGTCAGAGTGACACGTAGACTCAGTGAAGCGAGTCTCTGGGCATGGCACAATATGTGACCGGCTTCATGGCAGAGTACCATTGGACTGCCTGCGACTGGCCCAGATTATACAATTGAAGGCTATGACTGAAAATTAAAGTCGTCAAATATGACATGGCATTTACTGTTTGTGGGCATTGCATGCATTTTATTTCTGATTAAGCACTCATTAGCTGTGAAGATTCACAGACATAAAGAAAATATCCCGACCACTTGTGACTCACTACAATAAAAATGAAACTGGGGAGTGCCTACAGAAATGACGGCATTGGACATGTGGCATAACTATTTGTAGCTCATTCTGGTTTTCTCAAGATTATGTAAATGAAGGCTAAAATTGAAAATCTTACAAAATGTCCTGTAGCGTGATGCTGGCATAAGGAGGCCAACCATAAACACCACACGACAGTCACGTACAAAATCAAACAAAGAGAAGCTAAAGAAAAAATTAGTATGAAGCAACAACTTCTGTCTTGCAGCATGTCTGGGCCTCACTGCAGTGGTGCTGTGCCAGGTTTATTAGGTGGGGTGGATTGCCCATTTTCCCACTAAAGTAGTACTAAGCACTCCTCTTCTCACCTCCTGCCTTTCTTTTCACCATGGCCTAGTTTGCCTCACCTCTCCTCAAGGCTGTAGACTCAATGGCAGGCCTGCTTTGTGTTGGCATTATACCTCTCATCTGAGTGATTTCTAGCCAAGCACCAGAAGTGCTTCCACCAGACCAGAGCTGCGGCAACAGCTTCAAATGTCTGTGGACGCCCGAGCCTCCAGATTGCTCGGTCCAGCCTTAAACTTTGGGAAGTTGTGGTTCTACCTATTGGGCTCAAAAGTTCATACTTTGCCTCCTACTAATCGACAACTTTGAAATGGCCCTCCAACTAGAAGTCGTGTAACAAGACATTGACTTAAGGAGAGGGCCTGGCAGCCCGACATCAGAGTCAACTGCCTTCCGCTGTTCAAGGGTTGTAATGAGATCTTCTTCTCTACAGCAGTGTCCCTGCATATTGCCTTTCTGGCATCTCAAACAGAGTGTCCCCCATTTTCCTTCACTGGCATCTGTAGTATCTGTAGGATACTGTAAGTAGGGTTTTCCATTCCTCCAGGAGGACTGCCATTGTACCAGCCTGATGGTGCCTGTGCCTCTGACAGCCTGGCACCCATTATGACTGCCTGTAATTGAAGCAGCCTCTTGTTTTTTTATCTCCACAAATTAAATGAGAAAATACTTGTCAACTTTGCATTTCTACTTGTTTCCTAGCAGTATGCCCTGATGTTATAGATGCTCAGATGCACAGTATTTAGATCTTGTGACTTTTAGATTAAACTCCTTTTGCTGAAATTGTAGAATGTCAGCCAATCCGTAAAGTACATAGGCAGGTGCACTTGGGCTCAGATTTGTTCCTGATGGATCGGGAGTTTATCTGAATATACACTCCAGTATGATTATAGGTGGTACTGAAATAAATGCAGGAAAGGAAATTAAAAATGAAGTTTTAAAGACGTCTTAGCTAAGAAGGACAGGTACATGACACTTAAATTAGAAAGAATTTCAGTTTAACACAACATTGGTATGTATGGTCAGAAGCAAAAGCCAGCAGCCCCATTAGTTTCAGGCCATTTGTTTATAGACTTGTTGATACCCTTGTTCATTTCTAGCACATTCCTTCTGGAAAAAACGAGTGTGCAGGTTTGCTTCCAGTATGCTAAACATCACTAACTACCAGGTTAATGTGAGTTCGCTTGGAAGCAGCAGGTTTACCTAACACGCGCTCAGGATATCTGCTTGCATGTTACTGCGTGCACACTTACGGCTGTTAAAGCATTTCTAAATTTGTATTTCATCCATCCATCCATTATCCAACTCGCTATATCCTAACTACAGAGTCACGGGGGTATGCTGGAGCCAATCCCAGCCAACACAGGGTGCAAGGCAGGAAACAAACCCCAGGCAGAGCGCCAGCCCACTGCAGGGCACACACACACACACACACCAAGCATGCGCTAGGGACAATTTAGAATCGCCAATCCACCTAACCTGCATGTCTTTGGACTGTGGGAGGAAACCCATGCAGACACGGGGAGAACATTCATATTCCACGCAGGGAGGACCCGGGAAGCGAACCCAGGTCTCCAAACTGCGAGGCAACAGCGCTACCCACTGCGCCACCGTGCCACCCCTAAATTTGTATTTTTGTATTGTTTTTCAGTTTTGCATGATGTTAAAGTATTGTATATTGTAACTGTGGTTTTTGAGATTATTATTAACAGTATTAAGGAAATAAAGTGTTATTTGATATTTTTAGCCACTGAAATAATTGTTGTTTTATGAACTGTGTATGAGACTGCTTATAAAACATGACCTATTCTAAACTTTTCACATGAACACACCATATAAAAAAGAAAGAGCGTAGGGCATACGAAGGTGAGATTGTATACGGTCGTGAGTTGGAAGGACAAAAAGACAAATGAGGAAGTTCCCCCAACTGTCAAAGAAAGAAACAACCTAATTTGAAGTGATCAGGAGGAAAAAAGAAGAACTGCTCGTTACGAGGCGAGAGAGAGAAGCCCTGAACGCAGATGATGGAGAAGATGAGGAGCAGAGGTTGCTTATGAGAATGATCGCGAGCAATATGTTTTGGACATGATGGAGACTCGCTGCCTGCGGTTGGGTGCAAAAAACCAGATGGTTCAGGTGGAAAGACGGGCACATTTTTCTCCTGTGCTGTGCTGCTTCTTTCCCTCCTCCTCAGCTCCCACTAATATCCTTAAGCATTCAAAATGAGTTTCAAAATTAATTGAGACTCTCATTAAGTGTGGAGGACTTTTTCTGGCAAATTGAAAGTACCAGTGATTGACTGTGGCCTTCGTGCCTACATGGTTCTCTTAGCAGACCTGCCCTGTGTTGTTTGTAAGATGGCATTCTTGTCACCCCTTCTGTTTCATGTATGTCATGCGAGCCAGCAGCAGAAGTAAGCCTCTGTGGAGTAAACGGAACACATGCTTATTTCCTAAAAATATAATACAGCGGTGTGATCTTTTAATGGCATGTGCCAACAAAACCTCCAAAAAAGTAAAGCAAGAAGAAAGCACAGAAGTTCACGTAGGGTCTGCCAGAGATAACTGTCTGTGAGCCCGGCAGACGGAGTGGCGGAGACGAGCCACAGTGATTGTCTAATGTTTAATGGCTTCGGTTAAACTGCCTCTTGTATTGTACTTGATAAAATCCATTAACATAAAGGTGGTATTTGACTGCCAGAAAGCTTGTTTTGAATCTTTTCGTTAGCCTTATCAATCAGATTGTATTTTTTTTAATTCATAAACCTTTAAACTGTATTTACTAAATGAATCTGAACCATTTTTTCTCTTTCTGCCTCATCCTCCGTTTTGAAATTTTTCTAGCTTTCGTTGCCACAGTGGTCGAGTTGCTGACAGATCACCTGTGCCTGGGCCCCTTGGTTTTTTCCCTGGTGGGCCGTCCCTCTCTCATTATCCCAGGCGGCTGCTTTGGGGCCAGCATGGCAGCGGAAGACAAATAAGGGCGCATTTCAGCAATCAGTTCTGTTGACAGATTTGCAGCCCACCGTGGAAAGAAATTCACCCCCTTGAGTTTCTTCCCATTGTCCTTCAGGTCCTGCAAGTGAAACTCAACAAAGTTTTCAGTACTAGTTGGCAATAAAAATTCATAGCCTTGGAATTAAGCAAAGATATGGCAGGAGGACACTGAATTTGTGTATTGATTATCTGTATTGTGTGATTCATCAAGAGCGTAAATCCATCTGCAGAGAAGAAAATCTTTTTATTCTTAGGATTTATTCAAATGTTTTGCATTTGTTTTTTGGAGGTTGAGGTAATAATTTAGGAAAGACCCCTGGGCAGGACTGCATTAAGTCAAATAGCAGGGCTGCCTTCTCCTGTTTTTGACTTGTAATACACAATTTTCTTTGAATGGATAAACTGCAGAATCAACGATTGATGAACTGAAAACAGTTGAGTGACCGTTGCTGTTAAGGAGACTTCATAAACTCTTTCTTGAGCGCTTAATTTATAACCATCTGGCGCTTGAGTATTCGCACAGAAAAATATGATCTAATTTGACAAGTGTAAAGGCAAGCATTTAAGAGTTAATATGCTTAAAAAGGCAAACCAAAATGGTGTAATGGACTTTTTAACTCCTGACTCTTATTAGTAGCCATTGTGTCTGCACTGTACATAAAAAGGATTTGATAGGGAGAAGGGTGAGTTTGGTTTCCTGGATGTAAATTGCCATTTGATGTGGAGATATTATTGTGGTACGGTTAATACTGTCAGTAAATTTACTATCTTTAAATTCCCAGAAGAGAACCTTGGTGGACAGTGCAGCTCCAAAGTCCCTGTATGGAGTTTAAGCTGGCATTCCTCTCACGCTACCAACATGTGTGAGTCTGGTTAAATGGTCACTTTAAATTGGCCACCATGAGTCAGCTTGCTCTGCAGTGGAATGGCACCTACTCTGGGCTTGGCTCCTGATGTGCCCCTGGTCCTACCACTATGACTCCACACAGGATTAAGCGGTTTCAATAACAGATGGACGAATGATTATCAAAAACAAATTTGTGGCAAAGTAGCTTGTGATGTCTTTTGTCCAGTTCCGTTTGTGGACTGTGCACATTCCCTCTCAAAAATATACATGCATCCTTAAAATGGCCCAGTGTGAGTGGCTCTCTGAGTGTGCCCTGTAGTGGACTAGCTTAGCATCAGCATGGCACCTGATGCTGCTCCCCTGCAATGGAGGTGGTGCTTTGAACAGTGCGTAGGAGTAGAGGAGAGATTGCTCCTTCTTTGAGACTCCATTAAAAGCAGGAGCACAAGCACGGCTCCTTTTTCTTGATTTTGATTTGTTCTTTTGTCATAA
Organism: Polypterus bichir lapradei; assembly: GCA_026402145.1. Taxonomy (NCBI): domain Eukaryota; kingdom Metazoa; phylum Chordata; class Cladistia; order Polypteriformes; family Polypteridae; genus Polypterus; species Polypterus bichir. The sequence goes on from JANRMT010062797.1 coordinate 39,032,151, forward strand.
GGCTGTGCGTATGAAACTCGTATATTTCTGTGCATACCGTTTACGTGTGTTTATATATACATGTACATATGTTGATACCATTCTTGGTAAATCAGTTTAAATGTGTAGCATCCCAAATATAATTATTTGAATCATTTTGTGATTAGGTGAAGGGTTGGAACATTGGAACATGTCTTTTTCTGCTATCTTAAAACATGTTTGGGATTTACTAGTTTGGTGATATTTGTGTCAACAATTGTTTTACATCAGCGTACACTAAGCAGCAGCTTCAGAAAAAAACAATAAGCGATTACTCCTCCGCCTCGATTGGCATGTTGGGTAACTTGTCTTGAAAGGACAAATACGCAGATAGAATGGAGAAGCCAGAGGGATCCACAAATGATTGCTGTATTAATCCACCAAGAAAGCAAATCGGCTTATAATCTTATTTATCCTGCTGCCTTGCACTCTCGATGCAATTCATACTTCAAGTTGATATGTATGAGTAACCTTCACCAGCTGAAACACTTATTACAAAGCATTCTTTTTCAGAGGGAAGGCAATGAGTTATCTTGTTGCTTGTTAACAGTGAGCGCAAGTTCTTTTTGAGTTTGTTTTGCAGTTTCTAGATCAGCTCTCACACGTTTTACTAAGGAACAGAAACGCATGAAAGGAGGCTGTCCACGTGGTCATCAATTATTGCATTTTGTATTTCTTCCCCAGTAAAAACAAGCTGTTGTTTATTTGTTCAGTGATTATGCCTCAGTATTAATTTAAATGTAATTTCTGTGTAATGGATTGATTGTGAATTCCTCTAAGTATTTTAAATACTAAGATATGCAATCTAATGTAATGACAAAATATGATATGTATCATTTGTAACCATTGGAAATGTAATACATGTAAGGAACACAAACAAAAGAACCAGGGGAAAGAAACTACTCTATAGATTTTTGTGTTAAATATTAAGATTGTTATTCGTGACATCCTCTCATTGTGTTTAGAATGTTTCGTGAAATTGATTTTATTAATTTAATACTTGAGATCACATATCATGTAAGCATATTTTCTAGTGACCCAATTTTAATTTTTAACACACCCCCCCCCCCCCCCAAAAGAAATCCAATTTTTCTTTTGGATGTACAGTATATTGCACGTGTTAAAAATCACACATATGGTTGTACAATGGAGCCTCTTTTTTCAAGTTTAAGACATAATTATGAAAACAGTCACCAAAACTGATGACAAACAGTAGCAATCATGGGCAGCTTTTACAGTCAGCCAAGGCAGGGGTTACCCATTCGTTCCTATTAAATATACACACACACACACACACAGACACACAGATGCACACCCTGGCAGTCAAAAGTTTTAGAACACCTCAGGTTTTTTTTTTCAGTCTCTTTTCAAATTTAATTAGCTGAAATGCAATGAATGACCTAAAATGGAGAAAAGGTAAGCTGTAAGCTGCCAGCGGTTTAAATTTTCAGTTCAGGTTAGCAAAAACTGAAAAATGGACATTTCAAAATTTACAAATGGACCTTCTTCAGGGAACACCTGATAGGTTACAACCTACAAATGTCCGGCAGCAATTAAAGTCAATGAAGCAAACAATTTGCACAGGTGTCCCAACTTCTGGTGATTACTTAAAACCCCTCTGTGTGTCTGAAAGCACAGTTGGAACAGACTGTGTTACTACACCCTCTGAGGTACTACTTGGACAACATTCCAGTGATAATGGCACGAACACTGCAATTAACAAATGAAACAAGGCAGAACGTTATTACAGTTTAAAATGTAGGCCTTTCATTTAGAGGAACTGCAAAAAACAATCAAAGTGTCAGCGACTACAGTGGTGTCCTACACAATCCAAAGACAATTAGAAACTGGGCGAAACTCCCATAGGAAGAGATCTGGCAGACCTAAAGTCACAACCCAAGTTTGTGAGAGTCACCAGCTTGCATGATAGGCGTCCAACAGCTTCAAGAACAACTTAACAGTGGTTGAAAAATGCAAGTCTCAGTTTTTACTACAAAGTGGAGACTTTGTGCTGCAGGTCTGACAGGGAAAGTGGCAGGAAGAAAGCCATTCCTTAAAGGACAAAATAGGGTCTTTAAATACCAGCTGTGGACTACTACAGACTGGAAGAATGTCTTATGGACCGAGGAATCAAAATTTGCAATCTTCGGTTCATCATACTGGGTGTTTGCACACCGTCAAGTTGGTGAAAGGATGGTTCTTCAGTGTGTGACACCAACTGTTAAAATGTGGAGGAGGAAGTGTGATGGTCTGGATTGGTGACTTGCACAGAGTTACTGGCATTCTGAATCAAAAGGGTTACCATAGTTTGGCTGTTATACCAGCATAAGGTGGCTACTTTGATGAATCAAAAATTTGAATAAAATTTTGTACAGATAATGATTCCTTGACTGATATTTTTTATTTAACATTGTTTATTTGTTCTATGCCTTGAATTCATGAAACATTAAGACATAAAAACTTCATGAATTTCCATAAAAACTGAAAAACTTGGGGTGTTCTAAAACTTTGAACCTTAAGTTTATGTAATATGTATATATGACCAACCTCTGTAAACCACTAAAGATGGCTAATACATACTGTACAGTACACACATCATCATTTAATAAACAAAATGTATGAAAGTCATACTGACTATTTTAGATTTGAGATTCAAATAACACCATTCTAGTCCTCTTGAGATAAAACTGCTGGATCTTCACACAGTGCACATGTGCAGGGTGATTTGAAGTCTTCAGCATCAGTGTGTCATAGACTGTGAGGCGCAATAAGATGAATTGACGTCCTCAGGTTTCAAGAGCCACGAGACACACACTCACTACTCATTAATTGTAGTTACGAGGAGCTGCTGTCAGTTTGTTGGTATTTTTCTTACCAGAGCTCACTAGTATAGCTTCTGTTTTTCTTCTTTATTTCAGTAATTGTTTACACAAATGCTGGTTCTTATTGAATATTGCAGGAGTCCCAAAAATATTCAAATAATGAATTGCCAGGAAGTGCAACCATGCAGTTTCCCAAAGAAATGTCTCACTGATGACTTTATGATGAACGTTTTTGGGCAAATGTTTAATTTACACAGAAACACACATACACACAAGATCTATGTGTGTATATGTATATATGTGTGTATATATATATGTATATATGTATGTGTGTGTATGTATGTATGTATGTATAAAACTGAAGTGTATTTGTTGCACTTGATGAAATGCAACCTTTTCTTTATTATAAGCCCTTGTGAAATTAAATAAGATTCCTTAGAATTCAGTTATGGTTAAAAAGCACTGTTTTGTTGCCGAATTTCCTTTTTTGTACAGTGGATCCTTGACTTACGAACTCAATTCGTTCGCGAGGGCTGGTTGTAACTCAAGTCAAGACTATTTTTCCCATAAGAAATAATGGAAATACCCATAATGTGTTCCGAACCTCCCACTGCAACACTTACTTAACCTTTTCATAAAAAAGGGTTGTATGATGTGCATAATTTACCAAAACACCAATAATTTTTCTAATGTACTAACCAAAAAGTTATAAAAAGTGCCTAGCCTACCAGAAACAACAATTTCATACTGTAGGAGGAGGAGGAGATTGAAACGGAAGGTGGTTATTGTTTAGAAGGAGCCTCCTTATGCAAATCTTTTCTTTGTAAAATTATCGAGATGGTGGATTTCGACATGCTGTACATACCGTATTTATTTCCCAAAAATTAGCATTAGAAAATCAGGTGCGCGTCATACACAAGGAAACTTCTTCTGCTTGGGCTCACTCGCGCACTCACACTCTCTCTCGTTTACTTGCTCGCCCACTCGCGCGCTCTCTCTCTCTCTCTCTCGCTCGCTTGCTCGCCCACTCGCGCGCTCTCTCTCTCTCTCGCTCGCTTGCTCGCCCACTCGCGCTCTCTCTCTCTCGCTTGCTTGCTCGCCCACTCGCGCTCTCTCTCTCTCTCGCTTGCTTGCTTGCGTACTCGCACGACAGTGCTTGCTCTCTCTCTAAACGCTTCCTATACAATCACAACACGCATCGTACACAGGGCAAAACTTTTTTCGCAATTTTCTTTGTAAAAATTAGGGTACGCATCTTACACGAGGGTGCGTGGTACATGAGTAAATATGGTATTAGCGGGATCGGTCACATGAACACCACTCTCATATTTCCGCACAATTTCCTTCTTCGTTTCGATTGTGATCGCTTTCTTTACCTTCGTTGCCTTCTCTTCCTTCCTTAGCAATTATGCGTCTTGCTTGCCATGGTCTTAGTGAATTATATATATAGATAAATCACTACACTGATCGAAATTACGTCCACAAACACATGTATCTGGGCTCCGACTGACGCTTACGAACGCTCTCGGCTGTTTGTTTACAATCGCACAAGCGGATACACGTGACCGCATTCGGGTCGTAACGCAAGATGTTGGTTGTAAATCAAAACAAAAATTTTGGTCGTAAATCAAGTTGTTCGTATGTCAGGCCGGTCTTATGTCAAGGGTCGACTGTATTTTAAAATGTGAGTAGTCAATAATTTTTAATTATTGTGCAAGTTTGGGAAAATTAAACCTTGTATCATAAAAACATCTAATATACATAGATTTTTAGATGGATATGAAAGGAACTATCTATCTTTTCTGTCTGTCTAGAAAGCTAGTAAGAGACAATCAAAAACAATTCTGCACATTAGACTAACAATTTTAGAAATATTCATCTATCCATACAATTGTACTGTTTTTGAAATTTCAAATTTTGAATAAAGAGTATAACTGATTAAAAGAAATGCCATCAGTAGAAGAAATTTAAGGTAACAGTGGAAAATCTCCATTCCTAGTTGTGGAGAAACCCTGAAAGATTTCTAGGCTGCCCTAATGTGTGAAATTCAAAATAGTTTTTGAACAAAGAATTCTGTGATCTCATGACAATGTGAGTTAAAATGACTAAATAGTGAAAAGCTTTGCTTTGGAAGTGCAGCCCTTTCATGACCAGTGTAAAGATTACCATTAAAGAAAGTGACGGCTCTGGTAGTAGTAGAAGTTGGCGCACTCGGAGGGACGCAGAGCACTCTTGGTAAAGGATTCTATAATTCTGAAAATAATACAGAAAGAAGATAGGCATGCATTCAGTGTCATACTGTATAAAGTTAAGCACTGTTACTTCTTGTTGTATATATGAACAGTTTCTAATCTGATTTTTCTCTTGTTTTTGAAGCTTGCATCTCTTTCAATGAGGAACATTTAGGAGAGGCAGCCGAAGGAGCTACAAACTCCAAATATCCCTTATCAGCAGAATGTCCGGGACCGGCCGGATCTTCGGCATATGAGAAGCCGGATTTTATCAAACCAGCCAACTTATTTAAAATGCCAAGGGAGCAGGGACACATGTGAAGACCTCTCTCCATTGCCAGCTTGCTTTCCCATGAACTTGAAGGGAGGGTCTTTTGTGTTCATTTGGTATCATTTTCTTTTATGACCAAAAGCTCACTGGGGTGGGTTAAATGAACTTTTTTTATCTGTTTTAACCAAGACAGAAATGTCAAGCAGTTCACCAGAGTTCTGTCTAAATGATTTTTTTGTTTTATGTTCAGTAAAACCTGAACAGGATTTTTAACAGATGGGCACACAGCTTAATTTATATCTTTTAATGATTATATTGTAATAAGCCAGTCCACTTACTATCGAATATTCAATGCTCTGAGATTAGAGTACAAGTTCTATTAAGAAGAAATGTGAAATGGTATAATTAGCAGAATAATCACCCTAATGTTTCTTTTTACATTTGTGTAGAATTTTAAATGAGTATTGTATCTTCAAAACGAGCCCACCTATATACTAAAGAGGAAGCTAATGCATTCTTCTGTAATCTCCATGATGGGACACAGCGCTTTCCCCTAAGTACATAATGGGGCGTGCTTGTTTAGTATTGTTTGACCACCATTTTATGTTGCGTTCATTAGAAAAATTGCTTTGTGCCGCTTTGCAAATTTGTTGCTCCACATTTTGCATTAACACAATTGAAGGTGGCTTTGTCCCCCGAATTTACCGAGTCATTCAGCAGCACTTGTAGATGTTTTTTCCTGTCACACCCCACCAGAAAGTAATCTGTATAAGAGGTTAGATCTCCCTGTCGCCCCCACTCAGCACTCATTGCTAGGATGTATTTACAAGTCTCTTTGCTAGAACAGTTAGTATTTGCACAATAAAAGCACTTTGTTTTTTCTGCCCTTGAGGAATTATCTATCTACGATTGATATTCAAATACTGTTTGTATTTCAATATCAGTTGTAAAAAGGCATGAATTGAAGAAATGCTAAATATGCCAGGCCACCATTATTACAAGCTGCTATTATGATAATAGTCTGTTAGCTGGGGGAGAAAATGTTTTTTAGGCGTAGGTTTGACTAGATATCAGTTTCAGTGTTTTAGCTGACCGTAATCGTACGGGTCACAACGTTGTTTCACACATTCACACTTTTGGCCTGACTTGAACAATATCTTAAAGCCAAGTTCTTGCAGCAAGAGATTTAACAGGCAACTTAGTGGAGTGGCAGTCATTTTGAGTCACTTGGACGGAACTGTTTAGCGTTACAGAGCCTGGGAGAAATGGCCAGAGCAGAATTTTAAGAGATGGGCATGCAGGTTCTTTTCTGACTTTAAATGATCGTGTTGTAGTGAGACATTCCAGAAAGAGTAATGAGTCTAAAGTATTCATAGTGGGTGAGACACCTGTTTAAAATGCAGTCGTGTGTGTGCGTAAGAGGTCAAAGTGCATCCCGTGTTAAATGTGGCAGCGCAGGTGATCACTCTTAATATTCCTTCTAATACTGGAGTTTCTGGTTCCCTCTGAAAACCCAAATAAATGATTGTTGGCAGCTGCTAGCCTCCATTTCCCTTAAACTGTTCTCAGTCAACACAGCGCCATACAGTACTCAGAAGGGACCCGAGCCTCCAGCCGTGCTGGCCGTGATCGGGGGGCTCTGGACTCTGGGTATTAATCTTCTTTTCAGCATCAGTAAGCACAGACGCTTTGTTAGGTGAAACTAAGATCAGACCTTAGGGGCCATTTCTCGTACAGTTATCCTTGTGTAGGATCAGCTTGAATACTTTCAACCATTTGTACGTTACGGGCACTCTTCACTTGCAGTTTTGTAAAGGCTTATATTTTATTGCACCAGTTCATGTAAGAAATGCATCTCTGTGCACCCTTAAGGACCCAGACAGTGACAGCTTTTTACGGAGCAGGCATACATCTACTGTATGTGCCCATCCCCTGCCCCCACCAGGTTTGGGGGAGCATGTCCCACTCTAATTAACATTCACATTGACGACACTGCCTGCATATTTTAGGGACTAAATGTCCAATCCCACCAAAGTAATGAAAATGTTCAGGACGTCTGAGCGTGTCATGTGGGCGCTGTGAATTGCCCTGTTACAGTTAAGAAATCTTGCGGCCTGATAAAACTCATATTTCATTCCCTGTAAGGATTACCTGTCACCAGGAAAAGAGATGTATTGATCTGTTTTCCTTTTTAAAGCAGCAATCACCTGGCAAAGGCACCTAGAGCAGTCTGACTGAATGATGCCCACACCATAACCCACAGAGTGTAGGTGCTGCCAGTGACCCCAGAGTGACAAAAAGAACGGCACGCCACCTTAAACTCAGTGTGAACCTGGGGGAGAGCAGCTTGGCTGCCCAGAGTGTTTCAAGGTCTGCTTCCTTAGTTTACAACAAGCTCGTGTTTATTGTTCATGTCATTGGGGGGATCATTTGCCACTTTGAAGAGAGACTTTTCATGCAGCCACCTATACAGCTGCTGACATTTCAGTTGAAAGGTAATGCGTCAGATTTAAAATAATTTTCTACTGTGTTCACATGTAGCAGGCGCTCTGCCTTGTAGCCCTCGAGGTCTCAGTGCATGGATTTTTTTTGAACAAGTGCACCCCATTTAAGTGACGCAGAAGGCTTTATGGTCCCCTAAATGCCTTACATCCATGGGCGCACAAAGGGTCTGCTGGCTCTTAGAGGTTTATGGTTGGCTGCCTGTTTTAACCCTAGCAGAGGTTTATGAAGCTCACTGTGACTTTATTCTCGCCTGAGTGTATTTAATGCCAGTGCTTAATTTCTATCTATATTTTTACACATAAATATTAGAAACAGATTATAGTAAAGGACAAAAGCAGATAAAACTCACATTTCATTTGTTTGTGGGCAAAAATTTTGCTTACCTAAGTCTATATACTGTAGTTAAAAACAAATTCTATAAAGGATATCGCCATAAAGTTTCAGCTGTCTGCTTTATCTGGTGTAGCTCTAAGCTCCTTTTGCAAGTTTTTTATTAACTTAATTAACTCCTTTGTCCATTTTTGTGTTTTTTTTTTTTTTTTTTAAATTACCATTCAGTGACACACCGGCCACTGCAGCACAATTACCCTGATAACCTAACAACTGTCTTTGGATTATTATAGTAAAAGTTGGATTGTCCCTGCGTCATCTTAATTCTGTGTAAAAGTGTACAGGTTAGGTGGACTCTATTATCCCAGAGGCACATTTCTGTACCCATTGCAGCGTTTTGTGTCCCAGCGTTAATGTGATCTGATCTGTTGATCTCTGAGTCGACAAGTGGCACCTCATAATTTGTACTCTTGCAGGTGAGCACATTTCCTCAACATTCACTGTCTTTACTGCACACAGCATTATGAAGCTTGGCACTTAGTAGCTGGTGATGCCACCTTCATTAACCGTAACTTGTACCCAGTCACGCATGCCAGTCTTCTGGGTTCTTTCCTTTTTCATACCCACTTTAGCACATTTAATTGAAGGCTGCCATTCGTGTCACAAGCGGTGTGAAGATGAAAGATCTGGTTTGGCCGCTGCATTGCATGGTGATACTACTTTGTGTTTGTGCATCTTGGCTACATGTCACATTCTGTTAGGCTTAAAGCTTGTGCTCGTATAGCTCTGACATTTTCAAGAAGAATCTGTCCTCAAATAATTGTAAGCCATCTGGATCCTGAGGCTTTAGAGCAATAGCCTTAAACCTTTGTAATCCTACCGCCTGCTGGGGGTGAGGGTTGTTGTATGTTGGGGTCCTGTTTTCTTTTCATTGCCATGCACACCAGTCTTGTTGTAGGAGAGGCCTGCACACCTTCACATATTATTGGGTACTGTGGGGTCTGCTGCAAAGAGGCCATCTGCATGCTGTCTGCTAAACAGTGGATTGGTGGATTTCTAAGTCACAAATGGGTTTCTTCCCTTGTCAGCAAGGTTGCCATCTGATTGTGCACGGTCTCTTTTGACCTGGCTGTGACCCTACTTAACAAACCTGTTTTTGTGACAGACAGTTTCTGGTGGTGACAGGTAAGGTTCCCAGTCAGGAAGGAGCCACTTAAAGTCAGACCTGACCGCAGCCATCATTTATTGAATTGATTAAGGCGCACCATTCAAAAGACCCTTTAGGAGTCACACACCTTGTCCAGCAAAGACAGAACAGTTAGAACAGTATGCTCAGCAAAATGAAGTAAAACTACAGTTGTCTGTATTATTTGTGTAATCGGTACTCCTTTATTGTTAGGACTTGTAAGATGGGCAGAATAACACGTTTTACTAAAAGATTTCTGACCAAGTAATACATCATTATTTTTTTACGTATATGTGTAAAAGTAATATAAATTGAGTGACCACCACCAGAGGATGATCTTGAGGAACCCAAAGAGAGCCAAAGAAATACAATAAAAAGGTGTTAACAAAATAATCTTACAAAGAACATCAGGAGTATTAAAGGAGCAAAAGCAAAACCAATATGTTGCATTGGGATCGTCAGCCTCCCAGTGTTCCGTGTAGAATGTTTTCAGGCTCTGGACAAACCCACCTCTCTCACGGCACGCATGTCTGGCTGACCCCTGGCCTGTCTGCAGAGTGACCTGAAGTGGCTTTTAACTTAGTTCGGAGATCACCCCAGGGAGAACTTCTCTAATTCCTGCAAAAGGCTGCCTTTAGAAGCCCCCAGGTGTCCCAGGTCCCCCAGACCTGGCAACACAAGGCCCCCTGTCCATTACAGGAGCCATGAAAAATTCAAGGGGCTCCCCTGTTGCCCCAGCAAGACTTGGGGATCTTTGGTCCGATAGGTTTGAGGTCCTCACTGCCCTCCTGCCTGTTCGCCAGTCCCTTTCAGCACATTGTATATAACTGTGGGGAACAGCACCCCCTATTGATGGTGGTCCAGTACTACATTCATTTTTAAAAGCCGCATACTCTTCAAGTTTAATTTTGTTCTTTTTACGTTTCCTGTATATAGCTAGTTTCCCATTGTAAAAAGGCTTTCTTTTTTTTTTTTATTTCTTTCTCGTTTCGGCGTGTTTGATGTTTGTGTTATTACTGGGTAGAGAAGGATGGCAATTAATATTGAAACCCTTGATTCTCTGATTAGCTTTGTGTTGCTGAGGGCAATGTGCCCAGAGATCACCTCCTGTCTGTTGGCAGGAGGGAATCCTGACATGAACTTCAGTCTGGTCCAGCATTGCTCTTGACTGTGGAGGCAGTGAGCAGCAACCTGCTTCTGAATTAAGAGAACAATTGTGATGTACACATTCTTGCTGAATAATATGTGAAGCCCACTGTTTTGTTGGAAACTTTACTTGATGAAGGAATTATTTTGAAATGCCACCAGCAGTTCACTAGAATGCTGGGAAATAAACTCTTTCAAACAACTTGGCTGCCTGTGTAACTACAACCACATGTTCTTTCTGAGATCCTCCTAATCCAATTCCAGGTCTATCCCAAGAGCACTGGGCACAAGGGCAGAACAAGTCCTTAGGCAGGGGACATGCCTAGCAAATGAATTACAGCGATACCTTGGAATCCGAACTTAATCTGCTCCAGAACCTCGTTTGAGTTCCAAGACAATTTTTCCCCTTTAAAATAATAGAAACTGGATTAATCCGTTACTGGGTCCCACAAACTCGAATTTTCAAAATCATTATAACAGTAAATACACTGGATTTTAAGGTAAAATATTAGCAATAATAATAATATTTGAATAAAAATGTAAATTAATAAAATTAAAAATATAAGAACATGTATTTACCTTAAAAAGGAATAATGATGGCGCATGTGGAAGCTGGAGGAAAAGGACAGATTATTGCTTGGAAGGCTTTTCTTTACTCTTATTTTTCTCACTACACTTTTTAGGAGCCATGGCGAATACACTAAGTTATTATATAAAAAAATAACACAAAACAGGCACAAAAGCATAAAATTAGCAGTGAAAATCACACAAGATGTTTACACTACAGCTTCCGACAACGAACTGAACGACAAAGCATATGGTTGGTCCGAGAGCTGGGGAAACGTATGCACAAACACACTCGGACAACGTGCTGGGCATTCAGATTCCAGGGCAAAATTCGCTCCGATTTTTTGTTCAGATTTCAAGTTGTTCGAGTTCTGGGGCATTCAGATTCTGGGGGCAATACTGTACATGTAAAAAAAAAAATCAAACTGCGTCAGACACAGGGAGTAAGTTGCCCCGCTAGGCTTGGCTAGCCTGTCACGGGTGTTTGGTTGACGTTTCTCTTCAGTGCCCCCCACAGAAAAGGGAGTGTGTAGCGTGTCAGTGTCCGCCATTCAGTCACAGCAGACAGCATTATAAATGACAGTATGTGGAGTTTACAAGAAACAGATTGCTGTTTTTTTTTTTTTTTTAAACTAGAAATCTCCCGTTAGATTTGCTTTTCATTTTTAAAGTTTATTGTTAGTATGTGCTAAACTTTCACGCTTCGTTCACATTTCACAATCTGCACTTTAGTTTGTACTGAGTACCTTTACTTTGTCTTTCAGTAAAGTGAGATTCCTCCTCCTTGACTGTCCCAGTAAGGACTTGGCTGGCCTTAGCAGTCTTCTGGTCAGTGGACAGCATGGCTGTTTCTCACATGTCCGTGTACAGTGTAGGAAACAATTCAAAAAGGGAATTCATTTGTAGCCCCCCAAAGGGGGCTGTGCTGGGTGTCAGTCTGAATGCTGCCAGAGTGCCCGCTTTGTAATTCTGGAGCACCCCTGGTGGTCCACACTGAAGCAGGCATCTGGATGTTTGTTTAAAGTTGAAATTACACCTCAGGTTCAGTTTGAATTTGTTTATTCGAGCATCAGATTTATTTGAGCGCCGGGCCCATCGTCAGGGCCTTGATTTAAATTCCTCTGCAGTCATCACTTATTATCATTTCATAGCTTTTAAACTGGAGCCCCTTTTTGGTCCACTTGGTGCTAATAAAACTACTGCAACATCTACAGATTTTTTCCCTTTCCAAGGCCCTGGGTGCTCAGTGCTCATTTATCATGTTCATTTTTTTAATTGAGATTTTAGGCAGCTAACTCATGCAATATAAAATTACCACAACTCGTATTGTTGTCATTATTCTCAATAAAGCAAGCATGCTGCCTTACACGCTCTTGCAAGTTAAGTGTTTCCTACAATTACAGCAGGCGCGGCGCGCTCAGCGTTGGAGGTGTGTACTGCACCGTGTGCATTTGGGGGCTGCGAGAGGACAGCATTTTGTGTTAAGCACCGTATGCCGTAGTAAATGGGAGCAGGCGCACTTGTAAAAAACTGGACCTGTTTGTGAAGATGAGGCACAACATTTTTCTTTTTTTACTGCTAACTGCAGTTGTCTTTTAACCTCGGCTAGAGGAGCCGTACACAGTTCTGGGTGTCTCGGACCACCAAACAAAACAACCCCTGTGTTTGACAGCACTTGAGCGGCTCGCTGTCACTCTTGGGAGTGGACTTGATTAAAATAGTAACACAAGAAAGATGACGGCAGATAACAATATGTCTACCTGACAAGATGCCTTTACCATAATGAGCCATCACAGGCTGTCTCATAGCATTCTCGCGCGTGACAGCCGCAGGTCCAGCAAGTCTGTACTCACTCTTGGCTCAACCCAGAGAGTGCATTGCAAATAACAGTCAGGTTTTAGGGTCTCTGATTACTTAAAATGATATATGAGAGGCCAAAGAAGGCAATGTCAAAGTTAGTTTTTACTTCATTGTCTTAGTTCACACTGTTCAGAAGTCGTGTCATGTCATTTCCTAACCGGCTTAATCCAGACCAATGGGCTGATGGGGGATACGGTGTAAGGCAGGAACAAACCCTGGACATGGTGCCAGTCCATCGCATGGTGAACACACACACACACACAAGGGGGCCAGTTTACCTAACCTGTACGTCTTTGTACATTAGGAGGAAACCAGCAACCCACTGACATGGGCAGAAAATGCAAACTCCATGCAAGCGAGGACTTGGGACGCAAACCCCGGTCTCCTTACTGCACCCTCATTCCAGAAATGGCTCCTTATGTACGATAAATAAATGAAGCCCACTCAGTCTACATGTTGACACTGTGAGCTGGCAGTAACAGCTCTGTTCAACAACTTGAAAACCACGCTGGCCGGGTGACTGTCCGATTCCCATTGGTCACGTTTTAGGAGGGGCTTGGCATTGTTGGTATGTCTGAGACACGCGCTTGCTGCTGCTACTGCTGCTGTTCACTGACAGAGGACGCCATCTTTATCAGGGCTACTTAGTTGTGTGCCATGCGGCAGAACTTCATCCTCTTCATGTAGCTGCACATGTAAATGACCTGAAACTGTTGTGCTAACACTTAGGAAGCAGCTGTCATTATTTATTCGTTATTGTAGCAAACTCTAAAGTGACTTACAAGGCGAACTATAAACAAAACTACGAGCGATCAGAAAGCACAAAGTCCTCCAACAGTGAAGTACAGTACAGAAGAGAAGGGTGTGGGATGTAAGCAACATCTTGAATACTGTGGACGAGGAGGGTCTGGTTCAAAGTAGGATAAGTGGCCATGCGTACGTAAAGCTCTCCCCGTGAACGCCTTCGACGTCTGTGAGGTAGACTCCTGTAAGGAGTCCATTGTGTCCATTTGCATTGTATTACCAAAGTGCTCAACGTAATCAGTAACTGTAGCATTTGTTGACTTGCATATCTAAAACGGAAATGAGCAAACCTAACAGCTAACACAAACTTTATTTCACTTTCTTTCTTTCAAGGTTCGCTTCTAGACATTAAGTAGCTCTTTGGGAGGCTTTGGCAGAGAAGTCATTGTGTTTTAGCGAACCATCTTTACGCTTACCTCACATTG
>JANRMT010062797.1:39046325-39065457 GCA_026402145.1 Polypterus bichir lapradei
CCAATGAAAGAGCCTTGGCCTGCACTGCATGGTGGATGTTATCTATGAATAGAGTCGCATTACTCAGATAACACCGGGGGCAAGGCTGCAGCTGCTGGGGGGATTTGGGCAAATCTGGCCATCTGGTTGTTTCTCCAAAACTCTGCCAGTTGATTTTTGGCGTTTTTGAGTTCATATCTTCAAGAATGCAGTAGCTGCCGCCGTCTTTAAGCAGACTTTGTGTTGTTCAGATAACATTTGCTTTGGAGTTCGGAAGATTTGTGATTTATACCTAAAAAGTTTTGATTCCATATTGCACTGGCTAATTCTGTGTGTCCTTTCCTTAGTGGCATAGCACTTTACAGTTTTGGGGACCTTCAGGGTGCTGCAGTTGATGAACTCAAAATGTCCACCATGCCTAAAAAGTCGTATTTTTTCCTCTGAGAAGCTGCATTTGGTGGTTGATTCTCATCGCACGTGTAGCATCATAGCTTCCCTTTCTTTCATCTAAAGTTGCTTGTATCAGCTTACTGAAATCATCGGGCTTCGCCTTGCAGCTCTGCAGCATTTTCCTTTTGGTAATCGTCTCGTCATTTTTGTAGGTGACTTCATATAATCAATGAACGTTTCAGGTGCCGTTGTGTTCTGGTGGGCTTCATTTGGACTTCTCTTATGTTAAATGTTCTCCAGTTATTTGAAGTTTCATTTAAAACTGGATCATGAAGTTCAAGTGTTTTGGTAACGGCCTCAGCCTTGTCCTTGTCATTGTCCCTTGCCCAAGCCTGGTTAGATGTTTAAATGTTCAGGGCTTCTGTGCAGGTATTGTAAGTCTCAGATCTCTTTATTTTGGCCTCCTTTATCTGTGTGCGGTGCCCTGGCCTGGAATCTGGACAGGCATGTGGAGCCTATTGCAGTCCGTAATAATCAAATGGACTCCCCGCGGCTCCTTGTGGTCATTTGGTTGTATTTCTGTGCTAAGATACGTAAAACACTAAACTTAACGCATATCGATCACGTCAAAGCACTTCTCTTCTGCTCTGTCACATGCCGTTAAATGAACATTACGTTCATGGACCGAACACCATTGCATTTTACAACATTGACATTTAGTGCACAAATCTCCATTATGGGCAAATCATCTCATTGTCTATATTGTACCAAGCCTGAAGTACATTTGGAGGGCCTTGTTGTGCAGAGATGAACTGATAAATGGAGAGGCCTGGCATGTGTCTTGCATCAAACATTTCAACTCCTGAAGGGCATACTTTCAGAGAAAGGGCCACCTGCTTGTGGAAATGCAACGCCCCCTGGGATTGAGTAGCTTCTGTGCCGACTCGGGAGGAAGATGGTGGAATATGGTGTTGTCCTCTCAGTATTTCACTTGCAGTAGGGCTGTGGATTCCTGGATCACCACAACTGCATGGATTTGCCTCCTGGGCAGCCGCCAGATTTGCCTCGGCCTGTTTTGGTCTTTCTTTTCTTTTTTTGACTCGTCTCCACAATGGGACCGTTTCCTTGTTCTGAATTTAAACTTCTCGCCAACGCAAGCACAGTATGCTCCGTGTTGAAGACCTCATGTTGTGCGCTTCCCTCCGACTTTGTCCCCGTTTCTTGAAGCTTGCGTCCCGCTGATCTCCGAGTGACTAATTCTGTTCTCATGCCATTGCCTGCGCAGTTTAAATGTCTTTCAGGACTGTGCTGGTGTGCTCAGCCTGCCCACCCAGAACAAGCATAGCACTCCAGGAGCTCCAAGGAGTTTGTGGATAAGATTGGTGAAGGCAGATGACGCATGTCCTTTCATGTTTCGAGTGAGGGCTTGATACCTCTTAATGTTTGATACACATTCAAGAAAAGAACAATTAAAAAAGGCAATGCTGTCCGATTTTTCTGAAAATATTTGTGGTGTTTCTTTCTAGTAGCAATTGTTTTGTATGTGTCTTTTCCATATGATGCTTCTGGTATAACTGAAAATTGTTTCCAATGAGATGCTATCTTGTCAATAAATCTTCAAAAGCCAGTGTTTTATTTTTTTGTCTGCTTCTGCAAAAAGTCAGAGTAATGTTTTCTTCATTTGGTGGTCTGAGTTGCATAGTTGTGTTCAGATTAATGCAATTTTAGGGGTGAACTGAACAAAGCGTAAGTTTGGAAGTTGTGACCTGACCCTCAAGACGCAGCTGATTGTTTAAAGTGTGCTGCATATTTAGTTGACACTTTTACTCAAAGTGCCTTTAAAGATCTTGTCCCATTGTCATTTTTCACAGTTTATAACTTCTGTTCTGTTGACTGTGTAAACCTCAGTCCTGACCACCTTAGAGAGTTCTCAACAGTGTGACGGCTGTTTGTCGTTTTCTGGACTAGCATGTCAGTACAGAAGAGCACATTTTAGAGACCCAGTGAAATGTGATATCCGAATGGCCTTAAAGAAAGGACCCCACATAGCAGCCGTTGAGAAGTTTTGCCAAAGAAGCCATTGTGTTTCAGCAAACGCCTTGGTCGCCATCGTAGAGCACACCTCACGTTGTTCTTCTTGGGCCTCAGAGTTGTGTTGTGACTGCAGCTGTCACGTACAGTGGTAATGGACCGCTTTACGTTAGCTCAAGGTGCTAACGATCAAAGACACGATGTGTAGGTTCAACCAAAGTGATTAACTGAAACCGAAACAGCTGTGAAGAGGGAATAACATGGGGCAAGAGACCACCATACGTGGATGTGCTGGTTTAACCTGCAGATCTTGCACCGTGGTGAAAGTGAGTATACAGTAGTTGTGATCATCAAGGTCTCTCCCAAGCAGACATTTCATGACACATTGGTGTTTGTCCATGCTCTTCTGAAGAAGCACAAATAAATACACAAAGTTGAGGCCTAGAAACACAGGATGGCAATGAAACAGAGTGCAGCCACATCAAGCTTACCTCTCCTTGAAATTAAAAGAAGTCAGGGCACAAATATTGGCTTAGAACTGGCAGAAACCACTGGGACTTTGGTACACCCATCTACAGCTCTTAAAAGTCGTACCAGAAATGATCCTAATGGAAAAGCTGTGACCAAAAAGCCATTCCCCCGAGGTGGAAAGGAAGCCAAATGGTTCGCAAACACAACTATGACACTGGCAGTAGGTGCTATGGACTGATGAATCGAAACTTGAAATTTTTGGGTCTAAAAGAATTAATTTTGACCGACAAGTGTTGAAGAACGGTACATGGATGAATTTTTATAGGCAACTGTAAGGCATGGTGAAGGTTCCCTGCAGGTGTGGTGCTGCATTTCTTCAAAAGAGTTGGTGAATTGATCAAAATTGATGGTCCGGTCACTGCTGAGATGTACAGACCGATTCTTATCCATCACACAATACCACCAGGGAAGCTCCTGATTGATCCTGACTTCACAAATGACAATGACCTTAAACACACGGCAGAAATTATAAAAAGCCATCTGCGGCAAAAAGAGGAACTGAGAGTCTTGTAACAGGCCGCATGGCCTCACCAAGCCCTCATCTCAAATGTCATGGAGCCAGTCTGCAGTGGAACTGTTTCAGGTCTCCAAGGGGCTTCAAACAACTGACCATGCGAGGACTCTCAGAAACTACTTGTAAGTGTACCTAAGAGAAGGCAAAAGGGGGTCTCTCTGAATATTGATTTTGTTTTTGAAACCTTTCCTAGTTTACCACCTTTCTTCAGTGGTCTTTAAGAAGTTTGCTCAATACTGCAGGTTTATGGGGTCATCAGTGTCACCTCTTGGGAGTACAGTGCTGGTCGGCCTCCTCCTCCTAGTCCTATGCACACGTTTTGGGACTTTCAGGTGGCTTACTACCAAGAATGTGATGTTTTCTTGACCGATGTGCTACCAGAGCAGGACAATCCATTGGAGCCTGGTGTTCAACCAGTAGGCTTTGTACTTTAATGCACATTTTTGTGTTGAAGCAAACAAAACATCAGCACTTCACAGACGGTGCACTGAGAAACGTGGTAAAGTAGAAAACAGAATTGATGAATGAACGTCAGTTTTATACTAATAGAAAAAACAAATGTTCAGAATTTGAATTGAATGATAAATCTGTTAGTAACATGCATGTTTTGAGTTTCTTCAGGTAAAGAAGACAAAAATTTCAAGGTAAGGTATACTCACTAATCCCGAGTGCCAATGTGTTGCATGTTGATTGATACATGCCAGTTTAAATATATTGTTTTACTACTTGAAATTGAAGTAATCAATGTGTTCCTCAGCGTTAATGTTTGCAGTGCGCCATCTATTAGAAAGTAATTTGTAATACATGTAGTATTACAATGCATTGCATTTTTCATTCCTACAGATGGCACTTCACAAAAATTAGAGAGAGAAGTTAGGAGCACACGCTGATACAGCACATTGCCTCACCCACCACATGACAAACCAACTCAGGATCCAGATTAGGACCTGAGTGCTGCCATGCAACGGGTGACACCTCAGCACC
Source organism: Polypterus bichir lapradei (assembly GCA_026402145.1). Classification (NCBI taxonomy): domain Eukaryota; kingdom Metazoa; phylum Chordata; class Cladistia; order Polypteriformes; family Polypteridae; genus Polypterus; species Polypterus bichir. The sequence goes on from JANRMT010062797.1 coordinate 39,050,755, forward strand.
ACGCTAGTTCAGATGGAGTGGAACACTGTTAGGGTTTTTCTGGTGGCTGGAGTGCCAATTCTGCCACCAACCCTCAGGTTTTCGCTGCAGGTTGGAGGGCCTACATGCAAGGCTGGATGCAGATTAACGTCATACCCAAGATGGAGCAATTGCAGGTTAAGGGCCTTGCAGAGCAGAGACCCTTTTGCCGTTTACGAGATTCGAACCGGCAACCTTCTTGAGCCTATCCTCAGAGCCATCACTCCACCCCACACACAAAAATTAGTGGAAATAAAATTCATTTATCATTTCAAATGGATGGTGCATCACAAACATTACTACAGTTTTAATGAATTCCATGCCAAACTGGACGGACATACACAGACACCCAAGGACACTTGCCCTCTTATTACGGAGGACAACTAGAGCCCAGGCAGATAATGTAATGTCACATCGTCAAAGCGTCCAAATCCCGTTCAGGGTAGATAGTGGTGGTGTTATTGGGAATCAGACTTGGGCACCACTCACCCTGGCACAGATGACTTTCTGATTGTGGCATCCAATTGTAAAATTCTTTATACAAAAAGTTTTTTTGTGTGTTTAAAGTGATAACAACATTCTGAAATTTTTATTTCCGGCCCTATGCTGCCGTTCTAATTAATGTCACCCATCTGTTGTCGAGTTTAGCCTTTGACTTTAACCAACGCTGCAGAGTTTTAGGATGTGTTTCTTTGCTAGCAGTGTACGGCCGCTTTTGTTGTATCCCAACACCATAAAGGACTAATGGAACCCATACATGGCAAACAGGAATGTGTCCTTGAGGAGAGAGAAACTATAAAAGTGAACGCTGCCGAGATCCATCCCATAAAAGCAGCCTGCTCTCCAAGGAGACGTTTCTACTCCGTAGCCACTGGTGTTCTGTCTTTTTCCTGAAGTTTTTCCTAAACTGCCGTGGTGCTTTGGTCTTTTCTCAGGCAGCCACGGGGGAACCTGCGACATCGCAGCGATTCAGCACAAAGTGTGTGAGGTGTTGTATTTCTTCTCCTTAATAACCTGCCGTATTTCCTCTAGGGGAGTCACATGTGGAGATCTGAAATCAGACCCTCTCTTCAAAGCAGCCCGCTGAGGTTTGATAACATTCACACCTAATGACTGCTTCAAACCAGGTCAGCAGCACCTCACACAGCATCTCTAGGGCTATTATCACCATTAGAGCCCCCCAAACCCCCCCAATCCCTCGTGCTTGAGCAGAGCAGACCGTTGTGTCCTTCAGAAGAAGAAAAGGCCAACTTCAGTTAGCAAACTGCCTGCCAACAGAAATGCCCTGGTTGCACTGGAAATATAATGCTCGCCGGGCACATATGCGGTCTTGACTAAACTTGAGCTTCTGCCTCCTCAGATTTATGGAGGGAACAGACACAGATGGCCGAGCTATTGCAGAGTTAGCTCTGTTTTTGGTTAGGATTGGGATAATTGTCATTTGATATGTGGAAAGACACCAGCCATACCCCCCTTGTCCAACCCTTGATTGGTGGCAACATCTCACCCAAAGGAGACAAACCCCCCCAGGACACTAGATTTTGTCAGCAGAGGGTAGTTAGAGATGTGACATAAAATCACTTAAGGCAGTTCAGTGTCTTTAGGGGCTGGAGACAATGTTGGCAGCATTAGGGGCACAGTAGGAACCAACACTACATGGGATGCCATTCTGTCACTGGGCACACTAATGCACGCACCCTCTAACTTGGCATTATTCAGCAGTGTTTTGAGGAGACACGGGCAAAGCTTGATCCATCGTATTGTGCGACGCTAGCAGAGACTTAGCCAAGAAGACTACTTGCTATAATGGTGGCAAGACGTCAGTTACACAAACACTGACCCGGCCTGGGGTGGGGTGTGAGTATTTACAAATTGTTAATGTTTCAGTTTTTCAGAATTTATTTTTTTTTAAGGGTTTATAATTTTCTTTTCTTTTTCCATGCCAGCTAGGCTCTGGAGAGGTGTTGATAGTAATTAGTGTGATACCAACCCAGGATGATGTATTGATTAGCAAGTGCAAGTACGAATTTCACCGTACCCCTTACACGTGATAACAATGACTCTGTAAACCTATAAAAATTAAAACCCAAACACCAAATGAAGCTTCACACGACAAAAACAGTCAAAAGTGAATGGAGGTTTTAACAGGGATGAAGAATGAACATGCTAGGCAGGACTCTGGCAGGCTCAGTGTCCTAACTCTGCCAGCCATAAGCTGCCACTAAGCCAGCGACAGAGACCGGGTCTGGGGGAATGTTTAAAGTGACATGCCACTCCTCCAGCTATTCATGTGCCAGGCTGCGCACTATGCCATAGAAGTTTGACTTTATGCAGCCATACAAAGCACAGTCAGTCTTCTTAATGGGATGCCAAGAACTAGAAACAGTGAGCCATTGAGAAAAGTGGGTGGCACAGCACTTAGTGTTGTTGCCTCACAGCTTTGGTGCTCTCGGTTCAGTAGCTGAGCAGGTCACAGTCTATTTGGACTTAGCATGTCCTCCCTGTATCTTTAAATGAGCCCCCAATGGCCAGTCCCTGAGCTGATGAGGTAAGTGGGCACTGGCCTTGCTCACAGTCTTGAACCCTGGTTCACTGTCCAGCTGGTGAGCGTTGTTGTGTGTTTCCTGACACTGTAATGTAGATGGGTGTCTTCAAAGTGGCCTTGTGTGCCTGTGGTGATGGACTGAATTCCTATCCTGGCTTGCTTTTTCCTGGGATCAATGAATAATTGGCTGGATTGATAATTTTGTAGCTAAGGAGTTGGCCTTCACAGTACGGTGTTAGCACCTTATTCCCTGTGTTTCTCTCTGTGCGGCCCTCGTGAGTGTGGACGTAAACTCACAGTGTATGTCCTGACACTGATAAGTCCTGGCTGATAGTGGCTGTTTGAGGAGCAAATGATGTCCTTGACTTGCCAGATTGGCCCTAGGAAGTAGCTATCCTGGGTAATGGCGCCCTGCATGGTGACAACCAGTTCTGGGCCCTGCCATACAACAGCAGCGTTGTATGGACTTTTTTTTATTTTGAACTTAGTTTGCCACGCTGTTTTGCGATTTACATATCTGGAGTTGGTGGTGTTCCTGCCATGTCCTTTTCGAAGGGTATGAGAATCTTCCTGCATCCCCATTTCACATCACAGACCTACTAAGCCTTCTGGAAGCCATCGATTCCACCCCATTCCACAAATTCTTGGTGTAGTGGAGCAGCAGCACAAGCATCATGGCCTCACTGGGATCCAGACTTGTCCAGCTGTCACTTTTAAGTGGCTAGACCTACATGTGGATCTCGGTATAAAAGACATGGGGATCTAATCGAATGCATCTCTCATGCTAGGCTCCATTCACATCAGACCGTTTTTTCGTTCCCGTGTATCTTCACCCGTATGGCATGAATACATTGGTGTCTCATTGTGACACTCGCTGTTTTGTTTACATCTCTAGCAGATGTAAAAACTGGGAAGGCAGGAATCAAATGCAAACGCGGTACCTAAGGTAGTCCGATGCCCCTTAGCTGTGTACAGACCTAGCTGAGCACAGGCCTGATCCCCTTTGTTTCTATCTCTCCTTCCAGCTTTGCCTATGCCACTTATTCACATCTTCCTGAGCATATTCTGGTAAGCAGTGGCCCCTCTGATATCTCCCTAGATTTTTCTTCCAAGTTCTACAGCTTGTCCATGCAGCTCTGGTGCTGCTATTTTCAGGACAAGGCGCAGTGCCACACAATCCCTCTGGAGTTCCCTGCTGGTGTGAAGTTGACAGAACATCATAACACCTGGTAGTGCCCTTGGCCTAGTCCTAGTCCTGTGTCTAAAGATCATAGGCCCTCAGTGAAGGCACCTCAACACCTGAACACCAGCAAAACCAAAGAGCTAGTGGTGGATTTTAGGAGGCCCAGGTCCCTCCTGGACCCCGTGATCATCAGAGGTGACTGTGTGCAGAGGGTGTAGACCAATAAATACCTGGGAGTGCAGCTGGATGATAAATTGGACTGGACTGCCAATACTGATGCTCTGTGCAAGAAAGGTCAGAGCCGACTAAACTTCTTTAGAAGACTGGCGTCCTTCAACATCTGCAATAAGATGCTGCAGATGTTCTATCAGACGGTTGTGGCGAGCACCCTCTTCTACACAGTGGTGTGCTGGGGAGGCAGCATAAAGAAGAGGGATGCCTCACGCCTGGCCAAACTGGTGTGGAAGGCAGGCTCTATTGTAGGCATGGACCTGGACAGTTTGACATCTGTGGCAGAGCGACGGGCGCTGAGCAGGCTCCTGTCAACCATGGAGAATCCACTGCATCCACTAAACAGTATCATCTCCAGACAGAGGAGCAGCTTCAGTGACGGACTGAGGAGATCGTTCCTTCCTCACACTATGCAACTCTTTAGTTCCATCCGGGGGGGTAAACGTTAACATTATACAAAGTTATTGTCTGATATACCTGCATTTTTGTCATTCTTTTTTTTAATATTCTTTATGTATGCTGCTGCTGGAGTATGTGAATTTCCGCTTGGGATTAATAAAGTATCTGCCTGTCTATCCATCTATTCCCTCCCTCCCTCCACGTTTTAAAGCTCCACCAAGAACCCTTCTTCCTGCCCCGAGACACTTCTGATGATGCTCTTTAACGTGTGCCTGGTACACAGGATCCCCTCTTCTCTGCCCCTTCTCATCTTCAGCTTCCTTTATGCCTTGAACTGAAGAAATGTGCTTAACAGTGAAATGTGCAACGAGGGTCTCTCTGACTCTGGCATGAAATTTTAAGTGGGGTTCCAAGGTGTTTATGAAAATGTCCATAGCAAGATATATAATCACTACTAAGTTCTGGCACAACAAACCTACTGTCGGAGACCCCAAATGAATGATGGGTGATTAAATCTCAAGCAAGTGTGGCTGAGGATCTGAATGGACTGGCTTGGCTATGGTCCTGTAAGAGATGTCCTCCATCTTTAGGCTGTTGTGTGAGCTTGTCCGGGGTCCTCTGGTGTTCAGCGGGCAGGCATGGGTACCACTGGACATATGTAAAAACACAGTCTCTCACAAAAGTAGAGGCATCAATGGCAGTCTCAGGCCTTTAAAGGCGCCATCGATGACCTGAAGGGATAGGTCATGAGGCCCTCCAATCTGTGCAAAGAGACCACCTTTTTCACTCCATTTCACACCGTAGCCTACACTCAAAATCACATCTGCTGCTGTCCGTCTTCCATCAGATTGATGGTGAAGCAGAAGAAAAATCAATGACAAGCCTGAGCCAGTAAAAGGAAGCTGTGTCACATTTTAAAAGTTGGATGTGCAGTCATGGACTCGGTCACAAGGCCAGCGGCAACTGCCCATCCGTCACTCTCAGGTCTCTGTTTCACAGCCACAAAGGAGATTTTCCTTTGATTTACATTTGGAGTTGTTCTTCTTTTATTTGGATGGCTCTTTCGGGATGCAGAGGCAGATCTTCTTCCCCTTCTATAATGGGATTATCCGTTCGCTTTGTGTAGCAGAGCCTTTTGACCCAAGAGAGTCAGTCTGCTGATGCCAGCTGCCAACGTGCGTGCTTAGTATAGCCAGAAGAAAAAAAAAAACACAAGTGATCAAAGTTATTATGAAGAAGTACAACTTTAAACTTTTTTTGACTTCTGTTTTCCGTATTGCCAGGCGTTTGCACCTTACCCACCTGAAGAACTTACAGCTACCTGGCCTACTCAGCTGCTTCTAGCATATCTGATCAAGATGCCCCTTTGCACTGACGCTGTTTGATGTGGGAACTGCCCGTCAATTCATGGCCTGTCTGTTACGTATTTATGTTTCTGTTCTTTAAATGCTTAACCCATTTTTTGTTTGTGGGCAGGGGACCCTAAGTAGTTTTTTATACCAGTAGCAGTATATTAAAGAATGCTGGCTCTCCCATTTTTATAGTGACTTGTCTGGAATGAGGCCTTGTGTTGAACTACGCTCTACTATGTGATTATGACACCACTCCCATCAGTCAGCACATTATCAGGACAGCTGCATGCCGCACATTTGTACCATCTCCACTGTCAATAAGAATGACGTAAGAAGTGTGCATTATGACGTGTTTATAGGAATTCACTGGTTAGTTGGTGGACTTCACAGACTGCCCTTTGTAATTCTTTTATAGCGATTCCTCTGTCAATCAGTAGATTTTAATGGCTGCTCCCTGTTACACTTTTGTGGAGTAAATGTTTGCTCTGCTCTCTGTGACCTGTTTACATGGCTGTGACTCCCTGTTACATGGATGTAGTAGAGGTGTGGTAGGCTTCAATCTTGAGGGATCATGCATCTGCACTCCTGGTGGTCTGGTTGTAGCAGCTGTGGAGTCCAATACGACAGCGGCAGTCCTTGCCACACCGTGTACAGCAGAATGCTGAGGAAGCTCTAATATCCAGGCACAAGACTTCTTTTGGGCTCTCTTTTCGAGATCTTTTTACATTACTTCAGTTTCATCACTTCCTACTTCCAGACACTCCTGTCTGAGACGACCAACTGCCAAGTGCTGGTGTTGATCCTGTGAGCCTTGAGGTTTTGTTTGCAGACATCCTTGTAGCACATCTGGGGTCTTCCTATTGACCTCTTGCCAGATGAGGAGGTCCTTGGGTGACATACGTGAAATTTGACCCAGCCAGAGCATACATCTGTGTTTAAAGAAGATGGAGGTGGTGCCTGCTTGGGAGAGCACTGCGTTGTTCGTGACTTTGTGCCTCCAAATGACGTTGATTACACACCTTAGGCCGCACTTGTGGAAGGAGTTGCGCTGTGGTGCTTGTTTTGTGCACACCCTCCAAGTCTCTCTGGCACACCACAGTGTGCTTAGCATGCAGATGATACACACCTGGACGATGGTGTTCTTCAAGAGCTTCTTCCATATGCTCTTTGTAAGTCTTGAAAAGGTAGTAGCTGCTATTTCGATGCACTTGTTGATACTGCTCTTGAATGAAAGGTTGCCTGAGATCGTTGAGTCCACGTATGTGAACTCATGGATGACAATACTGACAGAAGGGCTGGTGTCTTCTTCAGCTTGATGGTAAGCTTCCACAAAGGCGGTCATGAGTGCTTGTAGCTCCTCCTGAGTCTAAATGGTCACTCCCAATCCGGCACTAGCTATTGACTACACCTTGTCACTGAATTCACCCCAATCTTCTGAATGTGGTTATAACAGCTCTCCTGCTGTCTATCACAGGTTTAGACTGGTCTCGTCCAGTGAGGCTGCTCGGAAGGCAACCTTTAAAGCACCTCTTGTCAGTTAGCATCGTTTAGGGACTCTTGTCATTTTTGAGGACTCCTCTGTAAACAGGCATATCTTAGTAATTGCTCCTTCAGTTACATTTTCAAATGATTCTGCCATTAATCACCAACTTTTAGCAGATGTCCACTGTAATTGTGAGTCTTGTGTCAGTAAAGTTTTTGCGTCTGTTCTCCAGTATAAGTTTATGACAAATCAGCCACCTTCAGTAAAGTCCCTCACAGTTACAAGTTGCTGTTTCTGACTCTCCTATCAATTCACAGCTTTTATCGTCTGTTCTCTGTTACACATTGTGGCTGACCTTCTTGTGCTTTCAGGGCTGGTTGCCCATTTTTAACATCTGCTTTGTTGATCAGCATCTTTTGAGGACTGCAGTCTATTGCAAGATTATCCTGACATTCAGTAGTTTTTTTCTTCTGTTGCATCTTTTATGAAACAAAATCTACAATGAAATTGTAGAGCAAGTTGAAATGATCATCTTATTACATGCTGGTAAGAACACATCTGTTAATCAGCAGCTGTTACGTGTTTATTCTGACTCTTTTATGAACTGCTCACTATTACACATTTATAGGATTGGGATTATTCTCTTAAATAGAGGCTTCCAGTTAACGCACTCCAGTATGTTGTGCCTGAATGTCCTCAGTCAACTTCTAATAACAACTAAAGGCCATGTCACATTATGCAACTTTTCCAGTGGTTTTCGGTCATATTTAATGTGTTTGTAGGTTGGTTCTTGCTGCTGGCAGGAGAGCCTGATGTCTCGTCAAGGCAAAAGTCCTGTGGATTTGGGACCCATCCCATCTTATCAGTAAATATCTTTCATTATCGGCTGTCCAGTTCATTTTTCATAAATGAATCAGCAGGCCTTAGCCTCTGTTCTCAATTACATAGTGAACTGTGGTGGACTCACACCACAAAGCGTCTCAGTTTAAAGGACTGCACTGTGCTGAACTGCTGGTGGTGAGCCGTGAACCTGCGGCATCTGGTTTAGAAGTGAGCTGCTTGTAGCATGAGCTAAAGGAGTCACTTGCCGATGAGAATGGGATTTTAGGAATTCGTTTAAGGTCTACATAAGAAGGAGAACAGAAGGGAGAATATGGCCATCTACCATGATAAATCACACCTCTCCTGATAATCTTCATCTCTTGAGTGTTTTCCTCCACTTGCATCTTTTAAAAAGCATCATTCTCAATCCGAATCATTTAAGGACTATTACACGTTTTTCACTTTTCAGATGCATGCCGATGCAGGCCTTTACTATTCTGTGTTTATAACAGCTTGTTGCCAGCCCACTTCCAGTGTATCCCAACTCTTCTGTCAGTCAGCAGGTTGACATTGCTGTTGTTGTTGTCGTTTCATGTCATTTGCACTGATATCTTTCATGAAGTGCTTTCTATGACAGATTTTTAACAACGTTTCTGTTAATAAGCAACTTTCATCTTTTCTCTTGTTTTTCTTGACTCTCTTGCCAGTTATGTTGTAGTTTGTGCTGTGTATTTGCAACAGGACACTTTGTGTAAATTTCCAATCTATTACATGTTTATAACAACCGTCTTGTCATTCTTCACCAGTTGTCACATTTTATCGTAGCTTGTAGCCTCTGTTCTTTGTCTGCCTGTATCTACAGCTTTTAGGGATTGACATTTATTACACATTTATAACAGCTCTCACCCATCAGCCTCTTTTATGGTGATTAAAAAATTAAGCGCTTTTTGTCATTTAATGACCTAAAAAAGCTCATTGATGCTTTTGTCGACTCTCATCTGGATTAATGTAATGCCCTGTATGTTGGGGTATCCCATATGACACGGTCTCGTCTGCAGCTTCAAGAGTTTTGATCAGCAGCAAAAAAAAGGACCACATCGCTCTGGTGTTGGTCTGTCTTCAATGGCTCCATATTAGTTACAGGGTGAATTTGAAGATTGTACTGTTTGTATTTAAAGCCTTACAGGGCTCAGCTCCACCATACTTCCATATTTGTCAGCCAGGCTGTCCCGCGTGTACGGCTGACGCTGAGGGCCAGTCGCTCTTTGTGGCTGGCTGGTCCTAAACCGTTGAACAGTTTACTCCTCGCAATAAGTTTGGCTCCCATGATTCATAGGTTTAAGTTTTTAGTAAAAAAGCACTTTAATTCATTTGCTTTTTAGCTTATGAGTTTAAGTGTTTAAATCTTTCTACTCACATCTTTTAAACTCGGTTCATTCTATTCTTGCGCATATATGTGTAAGTTATTTGTGCTTCACTGGTATACTTGTGTTCACATATGTATAATATTTTTTATATGTATATTTTAAAATTCTTTATCTAGCTTTAATTTCTTACTGTTAGCTTTTACTCTATGTAAAGCACTTTAGTCAATTTGTAGTTGTTTTCAATGTGCTAAATAAATAAATAAAACCATAAACCCATGGCACTCAGTCATCTCCAAGCGTGCCTCAATTCCTCTGCTGATCTGCAACTCCATGTCATTTGCTTAACTCTCCCTTTTGTCTTCCTGTCACATCTCCAGAATCAGGCCACCAAGTCTCCTGCTGCCACAAAGGGTTAACGCTGGCACCACCTCCTCCCGCTGCGCCACCCCACACCTGGAATTAGAAGAGCCCTATTCCTTTTCATTTTGGTGGCATTTTAATCAGAGCGTTATGAGCTTCATCAAGCGAAGTACATCCAAAGTTGTGTTTCCTGACAGCCAATAAAACCTGGTAATCCGCCTGATTCAAGCTGCCCATTTTAAAAACACTAACTAGTGCTATCACTCAGACTTCTTCCTTTTAATACCTTTTTTATTTAATATATAGCCCATGAAAAATGAGAGACTCCTGCCTTGGCGTGTAGATATTTTGTTGCTGATGATGCGAGACGAATTTCCATCACAGCTTTGTTTCCACTCGGAGAGCGGATAATCTTTTACAGCGCGTGAGGGGGAGCCCAGACCATCAATCACACAGGCTTATGGCTGCCGCTCTGTCACATTATCCAGCCAGATCACACACACCACACAGAGGACCATGGGAATTTGGACGCCTTCATCTTGAGCTTCCTGCACCTCAGGGATGCCGTGCGGTCAGCCCGGGAACGAGCAGAACAAGCATTAAACTGGGGCCTGGCCTGATGTAGGTCATCTCTAGATATGTGGAGGAATTTCTCTTAAGGGCTGCAAGTGTCATTTGCAAGGGACAGAATGCACATACTGTATGTGTGCCCCCCATCTTGGTATTGTCACAGCAGTAAATGAATGCCTTCTTACAGTCTTTTGTCATGAGTCTCCACAGGCACTCCTTCACCTACTGGCCATATTGTACGCCTGTGAGTGCTCTAAAGAGCCATGTGGTGCATGATTGTGACTCTCATTCAAGTGATAAAAGGGGCAGAGGGCTTTGGGTTTTGGACAACCAGCCTATTTGGGATATTGGAAAGGGAAAACCTGGGCCAATTTGACACAGCCATTGAGACAGCTGCCCTGTTTGTTTGCTTCTTCAGAGTCGTACCCATCCATCCATCCATTTGTGGTAGGTTTGCACTGTGCTGGAGTTCCTGACAGTAGCCCTGGTGGTAACCCTCGTTCTGATACCAAGGTGCAGTCACCATGCACAATGCTTTTCAAGGAGCACTGAAGAGGCTGCAGCAGTGCTGGTAAAGTCGATGTTCTTAACTATTCCAATGTTGAAGATTTCCTCTGAATTGCTTCACATAGTTTTTAAATAAACCAAATTCAAAATAGTTACTGAATTGGTGTATAAAAGTAGGCCTGCCCTGTATCAGTGAAGTTATAGCTCAGACTCTGCGAACAGTAGCCACACAACACCCCTCTTCAAGATTGGGGGTCCCGCTGCGCTTCGCATCATTGGGTTTATACTAGTAAGAGGGGAGGTCCCAGATCAGGTGGTGTAACATATTGTGGGGTCCTTGCATGTGGGAGGAACACAGTGAGAAATTACAAGCTCCTCAAAGGGAGCAACTTGTCTGCATCGCTAATTACTATGCCTCTCGGAAGAAAAAAAAATTAATAAACATTGTAAGCAGTTGCTGAATGTAAAAATGTTATTTGAAGAAAGCAAAACACCTCTGCCTTATTGTGCCATTCATTTTGGTGTAAAGCGAGCAGCCAAACTTATGTAGAAGGCCACGGATTTACTACCTGAGTGTCCACAAAGGAGCGCCTTTGTCCTCCTGAAGTGAGAAAACACAAGGGTTCAAAGGGGTTTGGGGGCTCCTCCACTATATCTTGTATCTTCTTATATCACAAGACGCCACCAATGAAGTGACAGTGTTCCAGTCTAAAGGTGTCTTTATCTGCTGAGAGCTCTTTAAGCCCGTACCGCTTCAGTGCCCACCAAATGTAATGCATGAGACTGTGATTTCCAAACCCGCTAATGACTCAACGTCTGACCCTGAGCCACTTGACCTGTCAGTACTTGAGTTCTGAAGAGGTAATATGTCTGTATAGCACCTTGTTAAGATACTGAAAAGGTAAATATGCCACATACAACACTCTGAGACACTCTTGTCGTCTCCAGTGTCTCACAACACAAAGAGGAGACCTCGTGTGACAGAGTGGAGGGTCCCTTATACCCTTATTCTCCTTCATAGTCATTGAAGTCTTACTGGCTGTGCTTTTGCATTAGCTGCCCCTAAGCTTTGGAACAGCCCACCTTCTTATACTGTATTAGGTCAGTGCCAACTTTGGTTACTTTTAAATCTCGCCGGAAAGTTTTACTTTTTGCCATAGCTTTTTAAACTTTTTATTTTATACTATTTATTTAAACCATTTTGATGTCTTTATTTTTATCTATATATGTATTTGTGATTTTATGGAAGCCGTACGTACTAATGTGGTTTTACATGTGCTTTATAAATCAAATTGACTAATCTCTCCTTTCCCCCAAACCTGCTCCTGTAAAGTTCACTAGAAGTCCTCACAGCTCCTGCTCATTAAACGTGAATGGCTGGAAGCGCTTGGCACTCCCATCTGTCCCGACAATAGACAGAAATGCACCTGGGTTGACTGGACCCCCCCGCGCTGTCCCTGTCGTCCACACTCGTGGTTATAAACAGGCCGAGAGTGCTTGTCAGTCTCTCTGAAATGATTTAGTTTTAAGCAGAGCAGGGTGGGGGGGGTCAACTCGTCTCCTGACCTTGGGAACGCGAGGCTGGCTGCAGCGTGGAGGGGGAAGCATTTTGTTTCTCATTGATCTTCAGAAATGCACATGAAGAAGATTGGTAAAGCAAAATGAAGTCATAGCAGCGAATTGAGACATTTATTAGGTCAGAAGAAAGCCTTTCACAAATGTTGAAATTGTTTATTGATTTTTTTTTTGTTTTGGCTGGCTGCTCAGGACTGCTTGCGATGCGGCCGCACAGAAAGAGCTGTTTAGTGAATCTCAGGCTGCCTGCTGGCTGACGCTTCGTATTCACAGGCCTTGCTGTTTAATCTCTGGATGAAGTCCCGCATATTTGCCCTTATTAATTCCTTACACTGAGACGATACGATATTGGCGGCTTCTAGGAGCAGGCATTGATTTTATTTCTCATATTTTCATTTTCTTTCTGTCTCTCAAGACCCTGTGTAACTTTTCTGGTATTATGGCTTACAGGCCTCCACAATGAAGACACCACTAAAAAGGCCACGGCCTGATGGGACTCCACGTTATGTGAACCACATTTGCAAACCTGGAAAGCGAGAGGCTGAAGTGCAGAAGGCCTGTCTTGGAACTCCTTCAAACATGGGGTGCCAGCTGTGAACTCGAAAAAGATACACCGACAAAAGCATGCTGTGAGAAATGCACTTAATACTATTTAAACATTTAAGGTATGAGGTATAATAAACAGTTAATGTATAGCAAACTCCCTTGGTAACATCTACCACTACATATACATATACAGTACATATGATTTCAGTTCAGAAATACAGTAAATCCTCAATATTCATGGATTCCAATTCTACACATTTGCTTATCCGCGTTTATAAAAGTGTAAAAACCATTTCACGACACCTGCAGACTACTTGTGCCTATTCGTGGCCATACAGAACAGGAAATAAATTCTGAGTGGCCCCTCATGCAGCAGCAACACATGAGCAATAACAGCATGGCCCTTGGATGTCTGGGGCTGTATGTAGGCTACACTGAATGGATCAACTGCCTACCTGGCACCGACTGCGGTGGGTAAGCTACTGAACCCCATGTGTGGTGGGGATTGCAAATTTCTTCCCACAAATAAGAAATTCCCAGTAAGTTTGGGTCATAAGTGCCCATTCTACACCATGCCTGTTGCTGACACCGATAGGATAGTTTAGTGAGGTCCTTGGATTGGCCCTGCTGCAGTCGCTCGCAGTCTATGGTGGAGCACCAAGAAGACGATTTAACTTGACTATCTAGAGGAAATAAAGTCAAAATAATGTTTCTGTAGGTGAAAGTGTGGAAGGATTACTTCTGAGCCTCGAGCATGCAAGAGCAGAGGGCTGGTGTGTCTACCCAACACTGTCTCCCCAAGACGGTCCTGACGAATACTTGTTTGAAGGCAATAAATTACATAATTTAAAAAGCACTTCCAAAATATGTTCTGAATAAAAGTTTTTCTTGTTTCTTTAAGTATTTGTAACAGTTTGCACAGTTTTTAAAGTTCGTTCCTCAATATCCATATTTCCATTTTTGACCATTTTTTTAAAGTGTACAAAACATTTTTGGCTGCACTGTGTGTATGTATTCATACTGGGCGGTCCAGTTCTAATTATGCAGATCGTCTGGATGACGATTCTTCATGTCGTCAGTTCGCACACTTCTCAATGGTCCAGGATTTTTTGGGTGATTTTCTATGTAATAAACTTAATAAGTTACAGTGTGATGAAAATTGCATAATTAGATCTCTATATATATACACACCACCCCGAGCCGCATGCCACAGTATATATATATGTATATATATATATTATATATATATATATACTGTGGCATGCAGCTGGGGGTGGTATTCAGCCAGTACGCCCAAGAGGACCGGAGGAGAACTTGCGCCTCCTCCAGACCACAAGCACCTGGAGCCCATCCGGGCATGTATAAAAGGGGCCGCCTCCCTCCATATGATGACTTGAGTCGGGTGGAAGCAGGACGAGGTCTCTGGAGGAAGGCAAGGAGGTGGCCTGAAGGAAAGTGAAGGACTGTGTGGCCAGGACTTTGGGGACTTTTGGGCTTTAAGCACTTGTAAATATGGAACAGTTGTATAATAACCGTGTGTGGGGAGATTTTAACGTGTCCGCCTGTCTGTGTCTGAGCCAAGGTCCGCAATATATATAAAAATAAATAATATATATATATAAATATATATATATCTATACTAATAAAAGGCAAAGCCCTCAATGACTCACTCACTCACTGACTGACTCACTGACTCATCACTAATTTTCCAACTTCCCGTGTAGGTAGAAGGCTGAAATTTGGCA
>JANRMT010062797.1:39072620-39116019 GCA_026402145.1 Polypterus bichir lapradei
TTCTTTCTTTCTTTCTTTCTTTCTTTCTTTCTTTCTTTCTTTCTTTCTCTCACCCCTGCCCCTTCCCTGTCACTCCATCCCAAGTCTTCTCACCTGTGTGAAACCATTAAAAGGCAGGTCAGTGTGGGGCTGCTCGCTAATGGACAGATTAGCACCCTGAGTTTGCTGTGAACTTCTGGGAGAGATTTCTGTGACTTTTCCAGGACATGTTACCAGACCCCTCAGGCCGAAAATGAAGTGCAAGAAAGCTAATCTGAATTTAAAAAGAATCGACTTTTAAAGTGAAGGCCTGCCACCCTGAACTCCACTGGGACTTTTCTGTTTGTTTTGCCTTTCCCCCCTTTCATAAAGTCGGAAACAGGCAGATCTCTTCTCGTCAGGCTACTCAGACCGGCTCCCCAGGGCTGGGAAATGCCTGGCTGTGCCCTTGAAGAGCACCACCTACTGGCAACACAATGAGCACGACAGGCCACTGCTCGTGGAACGTCCGTTACAATCTCACAGGTAAGGCAGTAGTCTTTGCAATAGCCTTGTAAGGTTAGCATTTTGATTCTGTGATCTAAACTCATGTGGTAATGCGCTATTTTGAAAAGAAAATGAAAACAAATATACTGTATTAGGAAAGTACTGTATCTGAAGAGCTGGGATTAGTGTGAATTAATTTTTTCATAATCAATAATTAAGATTTTTGCAGTGAAAAGAATACAAAAAAAAAAACAAGAAGGCTGTGGCCGAGTGCAGATTTTTGATCACTGGGTTACTTATCCTCAAAATAAATGTTAAACGGTAGCTGTGAACAACACTATACAAAAGCTGATTTTTTTCTCTGAAGATGACATTCTGTGCTGGGGTCAAACTGCCTTTGATTGCATTGATCCCACCCTGTAAATTAACAAACATGCCCTAGACTAGAAAATGTGTTAATGTAGAGTGATCAGACAGCCCCCCGTACACAGACAGACAGACCCTAAATGTCCAAAACACACACTATTTATTTTCTTTTCTTCTTAGCACAACACACAGTGCTCAAACCACCACAATAAACCCAGATCACAGTCCTTCTCTTTCTTTTCCTTTTCTTTCCTTCTACAGCTTCCACTTCTCCAGTCGCAGCTCCGTCCTCTGCCTCCCGACTCCGGCCCGTCTAATGGTGTGAGGCGGCGCCTTTTATAATACCCCGGATGTGCTCCAGGTGCTTCCTGATGATCTTCTGACAGCAGTTCCTGGTGTGGCAGAAGTTCTGCAGTCCAGGGCCCCATAATCCTCCGGGCACCCCCTGGCGGTGGCCACGGGCCCCAACAGGAATGAACTTCTAAGCTGTAATCCCATGGCCCCCATGCAGACCAGGTCGGCTGCCCTCTTGTGGTCCAGAGGAGTTATTGTCCCTCTCCCGGTCCTTCCAGGCGTCCACCACAGTAGTTACTTGCAGAAAATGTCAGACAGCAGACTTTACGTGCACTGCATGGATGCTGGGCTTCAATCTGTGAGAGTTATAGGAGGATGTGACTGTGCTAATTAACTCTTTGAGGCTGGAATATTATTTCCAAAAAACAGTTTCCTGAAAAGCAATGGCGTCACACACAAATCAACATAAAACGTCTGTTGCTACATGCACATTTTTTGATTGCTTGTATCAAAATCGGAGTCCGACAAGTCATAGTCCAATTCAGAGAGAATAGGCAAAACGTCGTCCACGGAGTATGTTGCGTTACGCATCCGCTTTGATCTGTCGCCAGATGTCACTGCCATTTTTGCCATTGTTTGCACCTTGCTACTCAACGGAGAGCAGGAAAGCTAACTTTCCTTCTAGCAACAAGAGTCCAACTACAACATAAGAGTTGGTTTTGTCACAGTTTACAGTTGATTAACATCGTCAACTCCTCCTTTTAACAAAAGTTGACATCAGCCCTGAAAGAGTTATCAAGACGGCAGGCACAGCCTTGTGCTGATTAACAAAAACAAATTAAGAAGGGGGTGTGCTGGAGAATAACAAACTAAAGTCAATGTGGTATCACGTGACTTCTAGTCCTTGGGTATGTCAGACTTGCTGACTGTGTTTTGCTGATGTCATCGCCAGGCCAGGTTAATTTACACAACTGAAAATCACTGGCCATGTCACATTAAAATTCCAGCACAGTTGTGCTCACCTCTTTATCTGACAGCCAATAGCATGCTGGCACTGTAGAAAGGGTTAACAGGCCATCTACTGTGATACGGCCTTAAGGTTTCATTGAAGTGTCCGCCTGCATTAAGTGGATGGGCCAGCTGGCTTCCTTTTCAAAGACATGGAATAAAAATGGATGTAAATAAATTATAGGAATTAGGTGTGTATAGTTTCTTTATTGAAGACAGAATCGTACCTGAATACACAAAACACAATGGAAAGCACAAATAATGCTTGGATAAACTGAAGGTCCAGGGTACCAGATCTCAAGATGTGTAACTAATACACGGAGTAGTCTGCCAGGCAATGTAGTAGACTGTCACACACTAAGGAAGGCAAGGATTGACAAGCAATTTTGGGCCATTTGGCCTCTTCTAAAAAGCTCAGAAAACAAAAGCTGAAAGACTAAGCTCTTCATCGTGTGAGACCCCAACAGAGCACAAAAAAAGGAGCAGCTTTGGTGGCAGACACCCCCCCACCACCATCACCTTAATCCTATCTAGAACTCTGCACTCCAAACTCCACTTTTTCAGCATCACCAACACCCCACTTTCTTTGCTAGCTATATGTGAGAGGCCAGCTTCAAATGTGTCTGCTTGACTGACTGACTGACTGCGCTTCAGCTAAACCTAAAGGTGGTGGGCACTGGAAGCCTGTTATGGAAATAGGATTCCCCAATAATAATGAATGTATGGAGTACCGATCATACAGCTTATCATTTGACCCTGAACCTCTTAAACTGGATGAATGGATGGATGAAGGTGAGATAAAGACAGCCAATGGCACTTCTTTTGTGATTTATCGTCAATGTCTTTAAAGTTACAGTTTAATGTCTTCCTTGGTTAGGCCAAACTTTATATAGCACTTTTCACAAAAAAACTAAAGTGAAATGCATTACTGCAGGGCACACAGTGAGCCTCTAGTGTGACTTTGTATCTTCATGCCCATTACCTTTCCCACGGAACGCACTGCCTGCCTGTGCTTTGCTAGCATGTGACAGTATGCCCTGAACAAACAGGCTTATTCCAGAATATTCCTCAGTAGGATAATCAAATTTAGCAGGTTGAAAGTCTTGACCTGGATCTGCAAAAACAAACTTGGGTTCACTAGGGTTGCAGGTCCTGACTCATCTTCAGCATCTAGACATAACTGCAATTTAATGGCATATTTGTCATTTCAAATAATTTGCAAAGGCACCATATAGGATGAAGGACTGAGCTCATGGTAGTGCACAGGCGGCGTATTTCTCAACCCGTCGACAGGGACTGGTCCGCTTTGAAGTGATGAATGTGCTTAGGACGACTCTGAAGCCTCGGCCAGAGTTCATGTGAATGTGATATTAATCTTGGTGCGCTTTATTAGATAGAGCAGTGAGCTGTGGCCGAATGCATTGTCCACTGATGGACTGAGCCGTATTGAGCCCCCCCGCCCCCCTGCACGGGTTGAGCTAATCAATAAGCACCGAGATTGACAGATCATTGTGACAGAAGTGTGTCCAGCCTTGGGCTGCAATGAAGGCGTCCGAATAATCCCCACTGCCAGCCACACCATCTTTGTTTCTTTTTTGTTCAGAGGTAGAAGCTGACACTGATCAGGACAGTAGTGCCACCTTCCTTGTCTAATCAATCAGTCCTCCCCCATCATCATGTTTGCTGCAGAGGGTCTCATCTGGCAGAACGGTTGTCCATTAGGAGCCTTCTGTCCTGCCTTCAGTGGCCTGCACATTCTCAGTAAATCACTCGCTGCGAGCCTCTGCTGTGCCAGCTCGTCTCTTAAAATGCAGCAATGCAGATAAACAAACTCAGCGGCAGACCAGCACCCCGGGGTGACTGCCAACTTTTTACCTTGATGACTGCCTTCCTGGCAGGTCAGTGCCATGTCACTGCTCTCTAATTTCATGCATCTAGTGCCAGCCAATGGAGCCCTGTTTTATAGTACCTTTCATGGTAAAAGCCATCTCACCGTTGCTTTGTCTGCCCAGCTTTGACTTCAAATTGTCACCTGTCTGTCTGTTGTGCCCTCCTCTGTTTGTCTCTCCATCCTTTCACTCTTTTACTGACCCTTTTTAATCTAGTTTAATGGGGGCAAGGCAGGTGCCAGCCATGGATGGGGTGCCAGTCCATTGCAGGGCGCACTCAGACGCTGAACCAATTTAGAGCCACCAACTGGCCTGAGCTGCAGGTGTTTGGCATGTGGGGTTATTCTGCTCTTCTCTGTGTTAGTTTATATAGTGCCTTTGCAGGCTGTCTCTTCTTGTGCATTGCAACACTTACAGATACCCTAACATATAAAGCGTTAGGCCAATGTCACAGCGCCGTTGTCGAGTTACCCACCCTTCAGGTGCCCAGGCAGGTACTATTAAGTCACAGCAGTGTGACTCTGTGATAAGGCTGTCCTAGACTATAATGCTTTGGACATTTGTTTATGTTTACCATTTGCAATAATCTTATTTTGTTATTTTTAAATTATATAATACTAGGGGTATACATAAACCCACAGTCGTAAAAAAATTAATTGCATAAAAAGCAAATAAATACCATGTTAAAGATAAGGAGCTGTTCATACTTCTTAGGTTTTCTAAACGGTTCCTTCTTTCATTTCCAACCGAAGTCCTAATGTTATTTCTCACTTCTGGTGGCTCCTCTGCTACCAAAGGCTGGATATCAGCAAACTCCATCCATCATTTACAAACGGAAGAACTCACGCTTTACTATGAATTCTGATCATGTATGCACCTTGTCCTGGGGGATTATCAATAGATGTCATCATATACGTATTGCCTCTGCTGGTTCATCTAGACCACAGGTGTCGAACTCCGGGCCTGGAGGGCCGCAGTGGCTGCAGGTTTTCATTCTAACCCTTTTCCTAATCAGTGACCAGCTTTTACTGCTGATTAACTTCTTTTCCTTCATGTTAACCTCCCTGTTTTTAAGGAATAAGTCCTCTAAATTGATTCTTTTCTTCATTAAGTGGCAG
The DNA here is from genome assembly GCA_026402145.1 of Polypterus bichir lapradei. Classification (NCBI taxonomy): domain Eukaryota; kingdom Metazoa; phylum Chordata; class Cladistia; order Polypteriformes; family Polypteridae; genus Polypterus; species Polypterus bichir. Next base: position 39,077,761 of record JANRMT010062797.1, read on the forward strand.
CCAAACAGAAATGAGACGTGAAACGAGCCAATCGATGACCAGCTAAACTGGGGCTAAACTCCTGCCAATTTCACTCCAACCAGTTCCTTAATGAGAAGCCATTTCTTGCTGTTAATTGAACCAATTAGTTAATTCCACGGCTCGCTGCTCTCATTCTGCCACAGCAGACATTTCCAAAACTGTTGATTTTCTTTTTTTTCTAAGAACACCGTCAAGATGTTTTGGTGACCTGAAAGATGAGCCTTACTAAGGCCCTCACCTTTCTTTACGTTCAGATAACCTGGTTAGCTGGTGATGTGGCAGCTTATTTTGTGTCTCATTATTGTTTGGCTCCTCATTAAGGAAAAAGAAAGAACTAAGGGGTCTGAGTCAAGTTAATTAAAACAAAGGCAAAAGAAGTTAATTAGCAGCAAAAACTGGTCACTAATGAAGAAGATGGTTAGAATGAAAACCTGCAGCCACTGCGGCCCTCCAGGCCTGGAGTTCGACACCCCTGATCTAGACTATGTTTCCTAATTGCTGGTCCACAGAAATGTTTTCAGGGTCTGCAAAATGTCCGGCATGACAAGAATTTTAACGTTGTTATTACCTACTTGCTCAGCCGTAAAAAACTTGCTATGAAATGCTACTGGTTCGTGGAGCTCTTCCTTTAGTAAATCCAGAAGTTACTGGCTCCTCTGTCTATTGTTAACTGATTGAGCCACTCAAAACTCTCAGAGAGACACCCACCTTCCCCAGCTTCAACCGAACGTTAATGAATTGAGTCACTCGAAACTGCAAACTAAAAACACTCCACTTGTCAAAATGGTTGAAAACCACTGATCTAAACGAAGCAGAACTTTTCTATTATGGCAATATGTTCTTTTGTTTACAATATTACAAAATACAGCATGGCATTGATCACATGACTGATGTAACTTTGTTAAGTAATGATCTCCAAAGAAGCATCAATGTAAGGATATAAAAGCAATGGTTGCATGTGGTCGACAGTTTCAAGTGTCTTCTCATTTGTTGGCCTGCATTTCTCTCTTGTTCTAATTCTTGCATTGTGTATCCTGGTCTTTGTTTTGCATACACATGAACCATTGTGTTTGCCTGCTGGCCAATTGGTTCATGTTCAGGATTACCTTTTGCTTGTCTTCTAAATGTTTTTTTGTTCATCGTCACTTAAGTGCCTTCTGCTTGATGCTTAGCAGATGTCACTGCTTCTTCTTCTTGCTCCTACCATTACTGTGGATAGCACTTTGCACAGGTCATTTTGCCATCCTTTATGCATGTTTAATAAAAATTTAATGTTCAGTCTTCATCACGTAATCTACCTCTGCACTTATCTTGGTGCTCAGTAGAAGTCGCTGCTCCTCTTTTTATTTCTGCTCTTGTCACTTGATTTTACAATCAATTTGCTGAATAAACTAGTCACTAGTTCTCCGTCTTTGTAGTTCTTGCATTCTGTATGCTGCACTTGATGCTTAGCAGATATTGCTTCTCTTCTTCTTCCTATTTTAGAGTTCTTTGTCATGTCATCGGCCTCTGTGATTTGCTTGACAGTCAGCAAATATTGCTGCTCTTCTTTGTCTTGCAGCAAGCACTTTGGTGTAATAAATCCATGACCACATCTCTACATCAGTAACAGAGAGACTAAGCGATCTAGGACTGCTATGCAGACCACAGCAACACATACAGTAACTCAGATGCTGGGGCTAGGAGGCACCGTAAGCAGTGCGAGAGGAACTGGAACCGTGGTAAGCAATTGAGAATCCACTGTAGGCTGAAGGCCAAGCCTAGCCATCCAGCTCTGCCATCAGTGCTACTGGCCAACGTATACTCTCTGGAAAATAAGATGGACTATCTGCGACACCAATTCAACATCCAGTCCACAACGAGGAATTGTTGCGTGTTTATTTTCTCAAAAACATGGTTACAGAACAACATCCCTGACTCAGTTATTCAACTACAAGGACTAACATAATTTCGTGCAGTTAGAGACATCATGGCCTCCAGTAAGACTCGTGGCAGAGGAATCGGTGTTTATGTAAGCAATGACTGGTGTGTCAATGCTATGGCAGCTGTGACTTATTGCTCACCGCAACTGTAGTTTTTAGTGGTGAATTGTCAGCAGTTTTATCTGCCGAGAGAACTCACCGCCATTATAGCTGTTGCAGTGTACATCCAAACGCCCCAAACCTGTGCTAATGCTGCATGATGTCATCAGTGAGCATGCCAACTTAAAAACTGTAACACCAAAGGGTTACCTACATGTGAACGTTGTCGCAATGGGTGAGAATATGCTGGACCTTTATTACACAAACACTTAGATTTTCACAAAGCTGTACCCTCCTCCTGTTTGGGATTCCTTGACCACCTCTGTGTTATGCAGCTCTCAGCATACAAGTCACTGTTGAAACAATCCAGTACAAAAAAACCATCAGAGTCTGGCCTGAAGAAGCCATCTCATCATTGCAGGACTGCTTTGAATGCAGAGATTGGAATATGTTCAAGGAGGCCGCCACCTATGACCAGCATATTAACTTAGAGGAATACACTGACTCTGTGACTGGGTACATAGGAATGTGCACTGAGAATGTCACTATTGGAAAAACTATTATTATACGCGCCAACCAGAAGCCATGGCTGAAGTCCATGCTCTTCTGAGAGCAAGAGATGCTGCCTTCAGAGCAGGAGATGAAGGGGCTCTCAGATCAGCACAGGCTGAACTTTTCAAGTCCCTCAGGAAAGCTAAAAGTCAGTATGCACAGAAGATAGACAACAACTTCTGTGACTTGAAAAATCCCAGATGCATGTGGCAGGGCGTGCGGGCCTTAACAGATTATAAAATCTCACCAGAGGCCTACAGCACTGATACCTGCCTCCCTGACATGCTCAACAACTTTTACACACATTTTAAGGCACAAAACAACACACAGGCATATAAGTCCATACTCTCCCCGGAGGAACATGTGCTCCATCCGGACCCTGCCAATGTAAGTCAGAAGTTTTCCAGAGTCAACCTACGGAAAGCAGCAGGAGCAGGCAACATTAATAATAATAATTCTGTGCATTTATATAGCGCTTTCGTCACTACTCAGAGCGCTCAGCAATTGCAGGTTAAGGGCCTTGCTGAAGGGCCCAACAGAGCTGAGTCCCATTGGCATTTACAGGATTCGAACCGGCAACCTTCCGATTGCCAGTGCAGATCCCTAGCCTCAGAGCCACCACTCCACACACATTCCTAGGTGTGTGCTTAGAGACTGTGCTGACCAAATGGCTGATGTCCTCACAGACAGCTTCAACATCTCTTTGAGCCAGGCTGTGGCTCCCACGTGCTTCAAAAAGACCACTGTCATTCCAGTGCCAAAGAAGTCACCAGTGATGTGTCTTAATGACCACCACCAGTAGCACTGACTCCAACTGTGATGAAATGCTTCGAGCGGTTGGTCAAAAGATATATCAACTCCATCCTCCCCACCACTCTGACCCACTCCAGTTTGCTTACCGTCTGCATTGCTTCACTGATGATGTCATCTCCTGTACTTTGCACACTGTATTGTCTCACCTGAACACCAGGGATACGTATGTCAGAATGCTGTTTGATGATTTCAGCTCAGCGTTCAACACAATCATTCCTTGGCAGTCGGTGAGAAATCTCTCTCTGCTGGGCCTTGACACTCCATTTTGTAATTGAATTCTGGACTATTTCATAGAGAGGCCGCAGTCAGTGCACATTGGCGGCAGAACATCTGATACCACGAGGCCGAGCATAGGGGCCCCCCAAGACTGCATGCTAAGCCCACTATCGTCCACATTGCTCACCCATGACTGCACCACCAAGTCTGAGTCCAATGACATTGTCAAGTTTGCGGATGATACAACCATAGTGGTCTCATCAGCAATGATAATGACACATCTAACAGAGAGGAGGTCAAACATCAGATGAGGTGGTGTGGTGCAAACAATCTATCTCCTAATGTTGATAGGACAAAAGAGTTTCTTGTCGATTTCAGAAGAACATCGGCTGACTATTCACCACTGCTCATCAATGGCTCTGATAGCAAGAGTCAGCAGCAACACATTTCTTGGGGTGTATATCTCTGATGACCTCTTCTGGACAATCAACACCAACTCTATTGTCAAGAAGGCACAACATCGTCTCTCTTTTTTCTGCAGACATTGAAGTGAACCGGCTTACCACAACCAATTCTTACCACCTTTTACAAAGGAACTGTGGAGAGAGTTCTGACAAAACTGCATCACTGTGTGGTTTGGGAACAGCAAAATCCATGAGCGCAAGACTCTGTAGTGTGTAGTGAGGACTACTGAGGGGATCATAGAGCTCTTCTCCTCAATCCAGGACATCTTTCAGGCACTCTGTCTATGTAGAGCCTTCCACATTGTGAAAGATGTGAACGACCCCTCACATGCATTGGTTGACCTCATGCCATCAGGTAGAAGATACTGCAGCAGTAGAACTAGCACAGCCCTGTCCTATCACAGCTTCTTTCCCCAAGCTGTCAGACTTTTGAACTCCTGTATGTCACCCAGTACCATATTCCTATAACATTCCCCCAATTATATACTGTCAATTTGCACTCTGCACTTTAATATGTATAGCGAGCACTGTTCAAGCTTTATAGTCCTGTATCTTTAGTCTTGTTATATTTTATTGTTGCTCTGTTTTTTGGCAATGTTATAGTGTATGTCTAATTTATGTCATTTTGCCTATGCACTGGGTGACTGCAAGGAATGAAATTTTGTTCAATCATATACTATGTATGGGAATGAATGACAATAAAATTGTTAAAATGCTTTGAGCTGAAGTAGCTGTAAAAGGTGCTATATAAGATCAAGACTGGCTGATTGACTGTTCGATTTGTAAAGTTACCTCTGCTGGCAGTTGTTGTGAAAGATGTTATATAAAAAAATGGATTGACTTTGTATAAAATAGGCATCATGGTGGCACAAGGGGGCTTCACAGCTCCAGGTCACTGTTCATGTAGGTCTTTCTCCCACATCCTAAACATGTGTTTGATAGGTTAGTGGCTGCCTCGGAGTTGACCTGGTGTGAGTGGATGGTCCATGAGATGCACTGGCACCCCATTCAAGGTTGGTTCCTGCCTTGCACATGATGCTGCTGAGTTAGCCTTCACCTCCCATGACCCTGAACTGAATTGTGGGAGCTAGAGGGTTGATTTATTACTTCTGGATCATATTGCTGTTAAAAGGAATTATACAAAATGAAACTTGATTTGAACAGTCAACTCTAATGACACTTGCTATGAAAGGCACTATATAAATAAAGACTGATTTGTGAAATGTGCAGCATAGTGGCACAGCGGTTACCAGTGCCACTTCACAATTCTTGTGTGTCATTCTGTTTTTCTCTTTTTGGTTCAGTTTTCACAAAAATAGCTGTGTTACTTGCCAATGATACTCTCGTCCAGTGTGGGTATGTGTTTGGTCATGGCCTCCCTCCTTGTCCAGAGCTGGTATAGCCCCTCCATGACCCTGAATTGGGTTACGTAATGGGTGGTTAATAATCAATAAACAGCAATAGTATGCTTTATTAATATAGCACCCTTCTGGTCTGACATATGACTTCCAATCATACTTGCTGGGAAAGGCACAATTAAAAATAAATATTGATGAATGGTCCAATTTGTAAATCACCCCTGAAGGGCATTATACAAAATAACAGCTGGCTACTTGTCTGCCTCATGCTGATTTGAGTCTAAGAAAGTTGGCTCATCTCCTCACAATGTGCTCCTCTATTTTAAAGGCAGCAGTGATTTTTAACCACTGATCACGGTTAACATTTTTGTTTTATGTGCTTCATTTGAAACACTGACTTGAGCAGCAAGAGTTTAGTTTCAAATGAGGCTGACGTGAAGATTAGATGATAGACTTGTATTTACAATTGTGTGAGAGGTACAACATCTGTTAGAGTCTCCATGGACCTTCTGGTTAATACGGTTATGGATGCTCCCTCCAGTCTGGGGATGCATTTACTGAGACTGTAGTGTGGGAGCTCCATACATTCATTCCAACCAAGTTCTTCAGGGGAAGACAAGCTGCTGATTCATTTAACTAGGTGTCCACTATGGCTCCCAGTTGGCAGTCCTAAAATAAGCAGTGTGGCATTACTGCCCTTTCAAAGTCAGAAAGATGATGATTGTGGGCACAGCTTCTCGGGAGCAATTATGCTCCCAGGTCCTGGAATAGTCTTTTACCACAAAATGTTCTCTTGTTAGAACCAGAATATGACAATAATCTTAATGAGAACAGGCCATTCAGCCCCACAAGCTCACCAGTATTATTTACTGAGATTCTCCAAAATAAGTCATTTCAAAGGTCCTACTAACTACTACACTACTCAGTCATTTATTCCAAGTGTCTGTGGCTCTGTGTGTGGAAAATATTCTAAACATTGTGCAAAATTTACCCATAACAAGTTTCCAAACTGTGTCCACGTGTTCTTGATGAACTCATTTTAAAATACAAGTCTCGATCCACTGTACTAATTTCTTTCAGAATTTTAAACACTTCAATCATGTCACCTCTTAATCTTCTTTTGCTTAAACTGTAAAGGCTCAGCTCTTTCTTTATAATTTATCCCGTTATCCTGGAATCAGCCTAGTCGCTCTTCTCTGGACCTTTTCTAGTGCTGCTATGTCCTTCCTTTAGCCTGGAGACCAAAACTGCACACAGTACTCCAGACGAGGCCTCACCAGTACATTATAAAGGTTGAGCAGAACCTCCTTGTACTCCACACATGAGGATGCTACAGTATATAATCTAACATTCTGTTAGCCTTCTTAATAACTTCTGCACTCTCTCAGATTGTTGACAATAAAGGGGACATTCATTACAAAATACAGGTAGGCATGTGCTTGTTGAGAGCCCTTTAGTCAATTATAAGAATTTTGACATATTTCTTAAGGAACAGGTGGCCACTCGGTTCATACTCTCTCTTATTCGTTAGGACTCTACTTCACTGCTGCCTTGTGAAGAAGCTGCAGCTAACTCTTGTATTTTCTTAGTAGTCCTCATAGATGTACACAACAATAATCAAGGCAGCTAAAAATAAAAGCATGTGTTAATTTAATAACATCTTGAAAAGATATAAAAGTTTTAATTCATGCTATGTGTTTTAAATAGAAAAACACAGTTTTCACAATATATTTAGACATGCAAGTCTGCAGTTACTGTGTATTCCTAACTCACTTCTTTAATGGCCATGTGATCTTTTTTATTCTGTTCTGTTTGACTGGTACCCCACAGCTCCAAGGACATACTGTAAGTTCGGGCTGGCCTCAGTTTTAACAGCAGAGTCATAGGGAGCAATAGTCCATTTCAACAGCAATAAATGTCCATCACGATGACAGTCCATCACGTGGGCTTGTCTTCTATGTGGGAAGATGCCAGAGAAAAGCCCACACAAACATGAGGAGAACATCCAAACTCCACACCAAAATTACTGGTTTATAAATAACTGCTCTGGAGTGCTTTGGACAACTTTCACCTCATGCTGCCTGGACAAGCTGTATATTGTAATATGTGGGATCATCACACAGAGAATTACAGACATGTGGAGTAAGTTACCGAGTAGTGTGGTGGACAATATGGGTCAGTTGCAGTGTACCTAAGATAGTACTGAACTAGCTGTGGATGAAGACCAGACTATGCGGTACAGTACTACGAAGAGATGATCCTCAGGTCTAAGTGCTGTCTCAGTGAACTGCAGAACAAAATCAATACCAAGTTTAACTAATCTACTACTAGTCTAGTTTTGGCCTCATGCTTCTCCTTAGTTTACTCAGCTGGCCGTCTGATTGCCCATTAACGGTGGGGTGCCCGCAATTAGTGTCTCCCCATCTCTCAATTAATGGCTTGCAGCTACAAATTCCTATTGATTAATAGGAATAGGGTACACTGAAAAAGCACATCCTTGTGTATATTTATTAAAAACTAATTGCAATCATCAAGCTACATTAGATCAAAGTGGGCGTTGCTGATATTTTTGTAACTGTTAATGTAAGTGTATGAATAATGATGACAAAAGGCAAAAGTCAGTAAAATCATATCTGAAGCATAACTGTGTCTCTGTGACTCTATGGACCTGAGCGCTTTGAGTAGTGAGAAAAACACTATAGAAAAGAATTATTATTTATTATTACCTATCAGAGTGACCTGGCAGTACACCCTGAAGCCTTGGCATATGCAGAAAATAAAATTTCAGTTTTTACCTTGCGCCCGTTCATGCAACACATGTAGGTGGTAACTTGTAAATTATATCGCTGCCCCTCGATCTAATGTATGAGTGACCACTGGCTTAAATCTCTAAGAGATCACCCCCGACCTGTTTAATGATTATATGTGATGTGTAAATAAAGGCATGTGACACCTGAAATGGGTCATCTGGTCTTGCTGTAACTCATTTTCCAATTAGGTAGACAATACAGAAGAGTTGATCTGTGTCACTCATTATGCACCCAACTTTTCCTAATACAGTATAGGATATAAACTCCCTGGGTCAATATTCATAAAGAAGGTCTCATCGCAGCATAGATTTCACAATAGAGCACAAGCGCTATATAATACGTATTGTGAAAGATCTCTTATCAGATCTGCAGGACAACCACAAAGACAATCCACGACAATCCGAACGAATACTGCATGGAAGAAACTGTCAGCATCTTTCAATGTGCATTTTTTGAGTGGTCAGCTGCAGGATTTCTTACAGACACTGACTCTGTGACTTTTTACTGAAGATGAATGGTTAAATGTATGTTAATTTATAATTTTATATTTCTTATATTATGCAAATAAAAAATAAAAATGTTTCCATGCAATCGCTTGTCTTTTTCTGTGACACTGAGTTAAATATAGCTGAATCAGTATCAGGCTATACTTTAGTCCAAATGTAAGTATAACATATAGTGTCCATATTTTGTAATGGCAATGGTGGTGACAGTCTGATTGATGCGTATGTTAAACCTGCTCACGAGGGCGTCTAAGTTAGTACACAATTTTGCCCCCCTTTCATGACTCTAAGAAACACACTGTAACTGCACTTAGTCTTAATGTTGGTCTGCTGCCAGTCTGGCACATCTGGGGCACCTGCAACAGAGCTAAACCCAAACGTTAGTCTTGTAGCCGTAAATACAGTATATACTACAACCACATCAGCAGGAGATAAGTCCTGCGTCATTAGGGCCATTCAAAACTCGACTTCCTTTTGTTTTGTAGGAATTACGTAGACAGGATTTACTGGCCTAAATGGCCTGTATGTCAAACGTTTTTCTAATGTTCTAATGTTGCATAAAAGACATCACATGAAGGACAGGCTTCTGTTTGACTGATTTCTTTTAGCTTGTAGACTTGCGTCCTGCTGGTTTAGTCACTTCAAGTTGGTGTTTCTGTGAGACTGCACCTCCATTAGGGATTTTTGTGCCTTGCTTGAATACTTTCTGCCTCCTAATGAAACTAAAATGACTGTCTGTCTTAGATTTATAAAAACTGTAGATCAGATTTTTTTAACAATTTTCTTGTTTACTTTCTCGTAATGCGCAGCATGTCTCACACCTCACACTGACGTTCTCCTTATATCCATGTGGATTTTCTGGAGTACATTAGTGTAATGTTCAAAGTGTGTCTTTCAACTCTGGAGTTTGTGAATATGTCTGTGTTTGCATAATTGGTATCCCCTCCAGGGTTCATATACTACATTGCACCCAGTGCTTTCAGAATGAGATACAAGCTCCCCGACCTGACACTAGCATGAGCTGGTCTGAAAATGGAAGGACATCTTACTTGGGTCAGACCAACAGCAGTCAAAAGCTGCACTCAGACTGGACATGCCAAGACACACATTGCCAGCACCTTAAAACTAGTAAAAGAGAAGGCCATCACAGCACCTGACTGTTTGTTGCTCTGCGGCCGCCCAAACCCCCTGCCACTTTATCTGCCTGTTTTATCCCCGTCTTGTGCCTCTCTCATCTGTCCTCAGTAGGATTAAAAGAAAAGTCAGACTAAACGGTGCAATTGTCCCAGGAGTTCCGAGTTCCCCCGACACGTTGAGAGCTGCCAGGAGTGGCTTCCTCTTCACAAGGTGCAGGAGAGATAATTCCATCAGCACTGCCAAGGGAGTCGGGGAGGGCGGCTCTGCTGATACCCCTGCCCTTTGTCCCTTGTTCCGGTGCAGGAAGAGACTGCGAGCAGATAAGACCTACGATTGCTGCTGTGTTTTCCTTTTTCTGTATCCATGTACACCTGCAGCCCTCAAACAGTCAGCAAGGGGTCTGCAGGTGGTGGGATCGCTGGAACTTTTCTTTGTCTGTGTCTTGTTTGCTTATTTGTGTGAATTCTGATATTGGTCAGAGCGTGCCATGCCCAGCACTGGGGTCACCTGGTGGCAGGCGGGGCGCTCCTGTTTCTTCACTCCTAACTGTTTATGGTGTCAAGGTTGCCAGGGGTCCCTGATTTAATTTAATTAAATATTTTGCGCAGGAGCTGACATCAGCCTTGAGAAGCTCCAGGTTTGGCCACTGCCTTGAAGGATTTTCTTTTTTTAAAAATAATCGGCCACTGAGCTCGGGGGTGTTGTTCAGTAGAGTGCTGGAGTCTGTGGGAGGCATTCAGACGAGAAAGGATTAAAGGGTCCAGGGTGGGTTTTGGGGCCCCTGACCTCTCAGGCTTGACTATTAAAGGTGCTTTTCAAACTAAGCATTGATGAAAAGGTGAAAGATAAATGATACTTTGCTATATTTGGAGGATATCATGTATTCAAATGGGCAGATGAATGGACAGTCATACTCAGCCTTCTTTGCACATTTACCACTGGACAGAAGGTGTGGTGGACAAATTGGGGGAGTTTTTCTAAAGTCCAGAGAAGAACGACTAGGCTGATTGCAGAACTGCAGGGGAGGAATTATGAGGAAAGACTAAAGGAGTTGAATCTTTTCAGTATAAGCAAGAAGAGACTAAGAGGTGATGTAATGAAAGTGGGGCGGCACGGTGGCGCAGTGGTAGCGCTGCTGGGTTCGCTTCCCGGGTCCTCCCTGTGTGGGGTTTACATGTTCTCCCCATGTCTGTGTGGGTTTCCTCCGGGTGCTCCGGTTTCCTCGCAAAGACATGCAGGTTAGGTGCATTGGCGATCCTAAATTGTCCTTAGTGTGTGCGTGTGCCCTGCGGTGGGCTGGCACCCTGCCCAGGGTTTTTTCCTGCCTTGTGCCCTGTATTGGCTGGGATTGGCTCCAGCAGACCCCCGTGACCCTGTAGTTAGGATATAGCAGGTTGGAAAATGACTGACTGACTGTAATGAAAGTGTTTAAAATTATGAAGCGGATTCAGGCTGTTACTTTAAAGTGAGCTTGTTAAGGGCAGATTTCACACAAACGTTAAGAAGTTTTTCTTCATAGTAGTGTGGTGGAGAGCAGGACTTTAGGAACCTTCAAAACACAACTTGATGTTACATTGGAGGAATTAAGTGGAAAGGACTGGCGAGCTTTGTTGGTCTGAGTGACTATTCTGATCAAAAGTTTTCTAATGTTCTAAAAGAATGGCCTCTGTTCATTTAAACCCACAAAGGAGGGATAAGCATAAGGAGAATAAACAGTATCAAAGACATGGCAGTGTAACAAAGCCAAATCTGTAGCCCCATGAGGCCTGATTGTTGGTGGGATGGCTTTCCCACTATCCCAACATCTCTCGCCTCCTGTCTTATACTTGAAACTTGGTCCATTCCTGCCCTCTGTCCATGCGTACTCAGCCAGCTCATCCCCTACTCTGGGCTTAATGCCCCGCTACGCTACCAGGCTATCCAGGTTAATCCCCACAATTTAATTCTAGGTCAAAAAGAAGTCTATTAAATGTTAGAGTCATTAAGTCACAGTGCCTGTTGGTCCATGAGACCATTGCACTCTAGAGGCCTTAAACAGATCACATCCTTCAAGATGCTTTTGCACTGCCTGCTCTGTCTTTGGAACAGCAGGGTCTCATGTGGGACATCACCTATCCTAGTTCACTTCTGGGACAACTACAGCACCCTTAGCTCTCCCAACAGCCCTGTCTTCCCCTTGATGGAGTGTCACTTTTACCACTAGCAAGTCCTCAGGGTTTGGGTTAAGCATATCAGGTAACTGAATGGCATGGCTAGAATGTGGCAACCTCTGCTGGTGGGGAGGATGAATTGCCAGTACCCAAATTAGGAGGATCCTAAAGTGAGGAGGAACGAGGGGTTGGAGCCTGAAAGAGTCTCTTGTTTGAGCATAATGGTACAGACAAATACTGCTGCCCATTTCGGGAAGCACCCATTGTCTTCACCTGTTGGCACGAATCTTACCTTTTCTAATTGCTGGAATCTTTGTACACTAATGTACAGCATACATTGCCTCATCCTAAAACACTCGCTGCATATAAAATGTGTCCGCAAGAAAGCCAGCACCTACAGATCACAATTTAACAGGTAGTGTTGTGTTTTGTTTCCTTTATTTAAGCTTTTTATTGCCATCTTTCTTTTAAAGGAAAAAATTTAATATTTTAACTAATTTATATATTTACTTTGCTCAATGCTCCTTTGTTCTTTTACTGGCACGTGCTTCCTGTTACCTGCCAGGTGTTTTTCTGAAGCAGGATGCTCGATGACAGGCCTCTGGTCTTCAATCAAAAGCGACATTCAAAGTAAGCCCCGGTCAGGACAGAGGCTGGCAGTGTTGGGCCTTGAAATGTGACACCCTACAGGAGTCGGCCTGCACTGGCCCCGCTGACAGGACACTGAATCAAATCTGTCAACCTGCGACCAAACTCGCTTTCCACTGCTACTTGGATAGTGAATGAAGAAAGCAGGCGGCCAGGGGCTGGGCTTCTGTCTGGAAAAAAATCAGCTGATGAAATATTTCGATAAGTACGATAATCTGCTTTCAAATGTGCTCAGTGGGTCCACAAAGAACCAGGTGTTACTAAAATGTTTTCTGTGATGCCAGTGAGGTTCAGGTTTTAACAGAATGGCAATAACAAAATGTCACAATGTATTCAGTGTGTTATATAGTGCCCTTCCTATAAAAGACCAATGCAGGGCGGTGTTACTTATTCATTGCAAGAGCGGAAAATAGACATATATGAGAGTGGACAGCACAAGGTCACCATCACACACTTCATCAGCCTGGACTGTCACCATAACCACTGATTGTGGTATGACATTCATTAAGTGCTCACTAATTTGAGAAGAGAATGAAAGAATTTAAATGGATGAAAGCAGAATTGTAGTCTAAAGCGGGCAACGGGCAAATACTAGGAAATCAGAATATTCTTCATCAGGACCAAGAGGAAACCAAATTCAAGTCTTCAAACAGAAGAGCAAAGTATAACAAAGAAAATCCCTAACCAGAACTTCAAGTAGAGTTTGGATGCTTCCTCCATCCAAAGACAGAATAACAGCATATGTGTACAATTATCTTTTATAGTCACGGCAAACTAAATGTCACACATGCCAACAGCATTGGGATGGCAGCAAAGGAACCAGCAACTGACAACAATAACATTATAAACATGATGATAAAAAAAAAAACACAGACAAAACAACATTATGACTAAAAAAACAAGTATGCAATTGGACTGTACAAGTTAAAAAAAAAACCAAACAGTCATGACACTTTAATATTTATCCCTCTTTTCCTTAGGCCTCATCGTTTTAGTATACACTAGTAGTGACCAGCAAAATGATTTGCACAAAATTGAATCTGCACTGAAACTTAGTGTTTCACCTTGCTACAAAAATTTGCAAAGCAAATAACATTTCATTTCTAGAGAATTTCATGCTATTGACCCAAGAAGAAAGGTTTTTTATATTTCCAATCTGCAATAATTCTACATGCATCTGCCTGTCATTTAGTATTTAAATAAAGCTCTGTAGTGAAAAAAATCACCACACTCATTTCCTGTCCCATTTACTGTAGACATTTAGTTGGGCCATTAGGCACATGTTGGGGTTATTCTGGTAGTATGTACTACAATATCACAATCATAAAAATGAAACTCAAGGCGTCACAGCATGTGGACCCTCATCTGCAGGAATACATAATTGGATGGCCAGTGCAGACCTTCCTATAGAATGCTATGGACGGGAAGGGATGCCAGTTGGTTGAGGTCGCCAGGACTGTGTCTGACTTTGCTTCTCTACTTTCTCTGTTATAATTGGCTACAGACCTCCCAGATGTTTATTTTTCCCACTGATGCTGCTGACTGGAGTTTTTGGTTTCTCCTCCATCGTTGTTAACTGCCCTGAGTTCAACAGTTAAGTAATGGACAGACAGTGCTTAGTTCATTTATGTTAATCACTTTTGATCCTGTCTGTTTAAACAAATCTGTGTCTTTATGTGTACTTATTATAGAATTAGTCTATTTGTGAACATTTTACAGTGCCAGCACTCAGTGGAGAACACTTTACGATGAAAAAAAAATCATTTTGGAATGGTCCATACACTTTAAAGCAGGAAATGACTCAACACAAGATTTGACTATATGATTAAACCAATTGTACAGGACAATAATATACAATTAACATATAATATTTATTATGTACACAAATAAATGTGGGGTAAAATGAAAAAGAAGTACAATCAAATCAAATAACTTAAATAACATTCAACACATGGGGTAAAATGAAGTAAACCAGCTTCATAGACAGATAAATTGGTGTGGGGTGGTGTGATGCCACTGTGCACGTTGGCCTTTACAGATCAATTGTGGCATTTGCGTGTGTTCATTTCTTTCTCCTCATCATCCAGCATGTGTTCTGGTAGGGCAAACAAGCGGTCAGTGAACTTCACTTATACCATTCTTTGAGATTGTGCGCATTTGTGAGCACACTTGTGTGTGCATGTATATTTAAATAAATTATGTATCTCAAAAATGACTCGAGCAAAAGTTTTGCAAATCAATAGGCCTGATCCCATGACTAAATGGAGCAGAACGCAAAAATCCCAGTACAATTTCTACAAAGTTATTATTGGACATTGGTCAAACTGTTTTTGAAAGATATGGGGATAAGCAGTGGACCAAACTGGACCAAAACCAGTAGCAAGACAAACACGATGCAACTTATTTGAATAAGACAGTTAAACTTTTTTGTAAGTTATCACTGTACACAGGTCTTGGCGTCCAGGGTGGATATCTTGTTCTAAATTTTTGTATCTTTGCTAGGATGTAATCACAGAGGTGTTCTACAAAATGCAAAAAAACATAATTTTCCGAAGGAAACTGTAATTTCATAATGTGAAGATTCATTTTGATTTTCTACAGGCAGAGGCACACATACAGAAACCATGCAAACATCAACTTTTCCTGGTGTTTTGGACATTGTACAGTCAGAGTATGAAGTTAACTGAATGGTGAATTCTTTACCCGATCACCAAACATCCATTTAAAGAAAAAAAAAAAGAAACAGTCAAGAGCGGTTGCTAGGTAACAGCAGAAGGAGTGGGAGGAGTTGGTGGCAAGCTGCTTCCTGCATAGTGAATTGTCCTGTGGAGAAAGATACTGTTACGTGCACGATGGTATGTGATGTGGATGAGATGCATAAATAGAATTGAGTTTACTGGTGGACGGATGGTTACCTGCGCTATGCCACTGTGGAAAAAATGCAGATAAACAAAAAACTGTGAACGATCCTTAGGGAGCAATATTCCTTATCTTCCACCCTAAAACATTAGAACATTAGAACAATCTAGACAAGAACAGGCCATTCAGCCCAACAAAGCTCGCCAGTCCTATCCACTTATTTCTTCCAAAAAAACATCAAGTCGAGTGTTGAAAGTCCCTAAAGTCTTGCTGTCTACCACACTACTTGGTAGCTTATTCCAAGTGTCCATCGTTCTTTGTGTAAAGAAAAACTTCCTAATGTTTGTGCGAAATTTTCCCTTAACAAGTTTCCGAGTTAGGTGCCAAGCTGAAGAGCAGAACTGACAAGGTAGTCTTCTCTGAAGTTCTGCCTGTGTCACGCGCCAGTCCAGGTAAGATTGAGGAGATTAGAAGGCTTAACGCGTGGCTCAACTCTTGGTGTAGGATAGAAGGGTATAGGTTTATGTGGCATTGGGACTCCTTTGGAACAGACGGGACCTGTTCCGCCGTGACGGGTTACATCTGAACTGGAGGGGCACCAATGTATTGGGGAGGCGTATGTGTAGGCTAGTCGAGGATTGTTTAAACTAGGGAATGGGGGGGGGGGCAGGGAGTTTAGGACAGGCCAGGTTTAGATCTATACCTGTACATGGAAGAACAAACAATGGTGTAGAAATAAAAATGCATAGTAATGTAAATTTTAAGCAAACGTAGACTCATTTTAAAATAACAGTCTTGATCCACTGTACTAATTCCCTTCATAATTTTAAACTCTTCAATCATGTCACCTCTTAATCTTCTTTTGCTTAAACTGTATAGGCTCAGCTCTTTTAATCTGTCCTTATAATTCAACCCCTGTAGCCCTGGAATCAGCCTAGTTGCTCTTCTCTGGACCTTTTCTAGCGCTGCTATGTCCTTTTTGTACCCTGGAGACCAAAACTGCACACAGTACTCAAGATGAGGCCTCACCAGTGTGTTATAAAGGTTGAGCAGAACCTCCTTGGACTTATACTCCACACATCAAGGCACTATATAACCTGACATTCTGTTAGTCTTCTTAATGGCTTCTGAACACTGTCTGGCAGTTATTAGCACAGAGTCCACTATGACTCCTAAGTTCTTCTCATAAGGTGTACTCTCGATTTTTCGACCGCCCATTGTGTATTCAAACCTAACATTTTTACTTCCTATGTGTAATACTTTAAATTTACTGACAATAAATTTCATCTGCCACAAATCTGCACAAGCCTGTATGCTGTCCAAGTCCCTCTGTAACGATTTAACAGATTCCAGATTATCTGCTGATCCACTTATCTTGGTATCTTTTGCAAACTTAACCAGCTTGTTACTTATATTTCTATCTAAATCATTTATATATATTAAAAATAGCAGCAGCCCTAGCAGTGACCCCTGTGGAACACCACTCTTAACGTCAGCCAATTCTGATGAGTTTCCTCGTACAATAACCCTCAGCTTCCTGTGTCTGAGCCAATTCTGCACCCATCTAAAAACATCACCCTGAACTCCCACTTCTTTTAATTTCATGCCCAACCTCTCATGTGGCACCTTATTAAATGCTTTCTGAAAGTCAAGATAAAAAATATCAGGTGCTCCACTCGTATCCTTTTGTTGCCTCCTCATAGAATTCCAGCATTTTAGTAAAACACAACCTCTCTCTTCTGAACCCATGCTGGCTGTTCCTAATAACTAGTGTCCTTGCCAGGTTTTGCTCAATCTTATCATTAATAATTCTTTTCATTAATTTTCCTGTGATGCATGTTACACTTACTGGCCTATAGTTGCTTGGATCTGCCCTGTCACCCTTTTTATATAATGGGATGATATCTGCCATTTTCCAGTCCTTCGGAATCTTTCCAGTGTGCAGTGACTTCCTAAAAATATGTGGCAAGGGTTTATATATGTACTCACTAGCCTCCTTAAGAACCCGAGGGTAAATATTATCTGATCCTGGTGATTTGTTTGATTTTCAAAACCATTAAAACCCATTAGCTTTTTTATTGAATTTTGCATTTCGCAGTTGTGAAATTGCAGGCAAAACAGAATTTTCTGTTAGTTTCGCAGAACTGATATTCACTTCCCAGTTTCCCTCATCACTGTACACTTGGTACTTTTTCACATTTTTTCATCCTTGTTTCACAAGCTGATCAAGTCTATTGACTTGCAGGCTACACTGAACAACCTCTGAGCCGACTTTTTCCAGTTTTTCTCAGTGAAGCTAACACAGATCAGAAAGGGCTGACAGAATGTAGATTGCTTCATGAAGGGAATCGGTTTTAGTGACTTGTATTCCGGTTGACAATTCATTTATGCAATTACATCTCGTTACGCATACTCACCTAAGGGACAACTGAAGGGCTCTGCAAAGGTATGCACTAACACACTGGGAAGAAAGGTGGCACTGACACTAACAACAGTTTTTTTTTCCATTTTGTGATTTTTGAAACAGATATTTAATGTTAAATGCCTCGCAGGGGCCAAGATTTCTGACATAGAAGCCGCATTGGACCATGTTGCCGACAATGAAGTATCTACCTTATTGCTGCATGTCGGCACTAATGATATTTATTTACAGCAATCTGAGGTATTAAAGAGGAACTTCATCTCTGTATGCACAAAGCTAAAAGAAAATGTCGGAATTTAGTTGTATCTGGCCCCTTACCAAGATTATATAGAGGGGGTGTGATTTATAGCTGGCTAGAAACCTGGTGTGCAAATAAAAGCAAAGTGTTTGTGAACAATTGGGATGATTTTTGGGAAAGGCCTGGATTTTTCAAAAGAGATGGTCTTCATCCTAACTGGAGGGGATCTTACCTGGCTGACTGATTAGAGCACCATCCAGGCCACAGTCATGTTATCTTAAATCACAGGCTGTTGTTTATCACACCTGTTACTATCATGAAGCTGTTACCCATAATCCCTGTTGTAGGGCAACCAGTAAATTTAGTCCTGATGCAAACCTTAAATTACTTGATAACCAAAAAATAAGGTGTATAATTAGACCAAGGGATAAAACCAGACCCTCCACCAGGGGCATCTGTAATAGAAATTTACTTCAAATTAAAACAAAAAATATATCACCAGTTCAGAAAGAAGCGTGCAGTTTTAAATGCTGCTTATAGAACATTCGCTCCCTTGGCAGTAAAGCTGTTTTGGTAAATGATATTATATTAAGTACAAAATCTGATCTGTGTCTTCTCACTGAAACCTGGGTTAGTAAATGTGACACTGTTCCTCTAGCTGAGGCGTCACCAGACGGATACTCGTTCCTTCATATGTCTAGAGACTCTGGTTGAGGAGGAGGTCTTGGAATAATTCATTGTAACAAAATGCAAATCACGTCTAAAATTTAGGCGACTTTACATCCTTTGAGGTATTCATTTTAAATATTAAAACAAATTCCAACACAATTATAGTGCTAGTCTACAGACCAACAGGGCCATATTCATTGTTCATGACTGAATTTAGCAACCTTTTATTTTATTTGGCTATAAGTTATGATCACATAGTACTGATGGAGGGATTTTAATGTTTTACTTATTTTTTAAATTCAGTAGGATTTTGTCAGATTGTCAAAGGTCCAACTCATAATCATAACCATGCATTAGATTTAATTATAACTTACAAAGTTGAAATTCAAAATTTAGATATTACTAAATTAAATGAAGTTATTTCTGATCACTACTTAATTACATTTGATTTAGTCCTGCCCTTGCCAACTCACTCACAGATTACAACAAAGACAGTGCGACATCTAGATTGTAATTCTGCTTCAAAATTTATAGATACTTTGAGCAAATCGAGTGTAATTGTGGAAAACCATTTAGATCAGTTAACATCAAATGTAAACGTGAGAAACAATTTAGATCAGCTATTATCACATTATAATGTGACCTTGAGAGATGCCCTGGACACAGTGGCCCCCCTTAAAACAAAAGTGATCAAAGCACATAGAAACTCTCCCTGGTTTAATGAAAAAACTCAAGCTCTTAAATTAGAGTGTCGAAAACTGGAGTGCAGATGGAGAACAACAAAGCTACATGTCTTTCAAATTGCATCGACAGAGAGTGTTAAAAAATATAAAAAAGCTCTCTTTAAAGCTCGCTCTGAATACTATTCTACAATAATTGATAGCAATAATAAAAATCTCGGGTACTGTTTAGAACAATTGCTAAATTAACAAATGGAAATTCAGATCTACAGTGAAAAATACCAACAGATACTAGCAGTGCAGACTTTATGAACTTATTCAATGAGAAAATTGAAAATATAAGATCCAAGATCTCAGCATCACAGTACAAACCGCATACTAGCCTAGCAGACCCTGTCTCACATTGCATTCAGCACTTTAGTAATTTTAATCCTGTAACTGAGCAGGAAGTCTTAACTTTAATTTCTAAAAGCCCTCTACTTGTTCCCTAGATCCACTGCCAACAAAACTAGTAAAAAGTGCAATGGATGTTCTTGCAGTGCCTATCAGCTTCAGTCACACCTTACGCATTACAATTTATTTGAGAAATTCCAGTCTGGTTTCTGCACTGGTCATAGTACAGAAACGGCACTAACGCGGGTTGTAAACGACATTCTGATATCCTCTGATGAAGGAAACTCCACTCTAATTATGTTGTTAGACTTAAGTGCAGCATTTGACACCATTGGCCATTCTATTTTACTACATAGGCTAGAAAATTTTTAGAGCTTTAACTAACAAAACGATTTTTATCAACGATCTTATTATTGATAAAAAAATAGATTTTATTGCACTAAGTGAAACGTGTCTTAACTCAGATGGCGCAGCTGTTTTAATCGAATCTGCGCCTCCGGAATACAGTTTTACTCGTGCAGAACACCAGGGGAAAAAGGGAGGCGGACTGGCTAACATTTACTCGAGCCGGTTAAAATGTAAAGATGTCAGTTTTGGTAAGTTCAAGTCCTTTGAGTATCTCGCCATTGTTATTCATGGAGATTCTAAAGTTCTAGTATTATCCGTGTATAGACCTCCAAAATTCAACGCGTCTTTTTTTGAGGAATTCTCTGACTTAATGTCAATTTTAATTACTAACTATGACACACTCCTAATAGTTGGCGACTTTAATTTTCATATAGATAATCAGTGTGATCTAAAAGTAAAAGAATTTATGAACCTCCTGGATTCTTTTGATTTGAGGCAGCTCGTAAATCAGCCTACACATAAAGCAGGTCATACGTTAGACTTAGTGATTACTAAAGGACTGAAAGTTGATATAAAACAGATCATTGATATTGGTCTATCAGACCATTTTCTTCTACTTTTTAATATAGAAATAATGATAAAAAACACCCATGAGAAGCATATTGTTAAAAAACGCTTCTTTGACTCTGCAGCAGCTTTAAAACTTACAAACATTCTAAGCAATCAGTCCGTTTATAGTGCCAACTATAATAGCGAGGATAATGTAAATAGTAAGGTGGAAAGATTTAATATTAAAGTGAGAGCTGCTGTTGACATAGTTGCACCTGAAAAGACAGTGAAAAAATCTTCTAGCATTAAGAGCCAAAGACCCAAAGAGTGTCAGATTTAAAGAGAACATGCCATAGAGCTGAGCGTCAATGGAGGAAGACTAAACTTACTATCCACCATGAAATATTAAAACTCAAAATAACAGAATACAATAACACTGTCCGTCTTGAGAGACGCTGTTATTTCTCCAAGATTATAAATAACAATGCTAGTAATCCCAGAGTCTTATTTTCTACAATTGATCACCTACTAAACCCAGGTAACTCAAAGGAATGCCTCCTAAGTACTTCCAGTAAAACCTGTGAGGCTATCGCTGTATTTTTCAATCAAAAAATTAATAATATTAGAAATAACATAGTATATCCCTCCAACACTAAGGATCCTCCTAAACCCCAGCATCCTGTTATAAACAAATTAAACTCTTTCACTAGGATAGATTTACCTGATTTACAAAAAATAATATCTCAATTAAAATCCTCCACCTGCGTCCTTGACCCAATACCAACAGTGTTTTTCAAAGAAGTATCGGGCGTGCTAATTGACAATATTCTTGACATAGTAAATTCGTCATTAGATACGGGGGTCTTTCCAGACTGTCTTAAGACTGCTGTAGTTAAACCGCTACTTAAGAAACATAATCTTGACCCCTCGGCTCTTGAAAATTTTAGACCTATTTCTAACCTGCCTTTCTTAAGTAAAGTTCTAGAGAAGGCAGTCATTATGCAGTTAAATGACCACCTCAATAAACATGCTATTCTTGATAAATTTCAGTCAGGTTTTAGAACAAATCACAGCACAGAAACTGCACTCGTTAAAGTAGTAAATGATTTGTGGGTGAATGCAGACAGAGGCCATTTATCTGTTCTCATCCTCTTAGATCTGAGTGCCGCATTTGACACCATTGATCACAATATTCTTAGAAATCGCCTTAGTCAATGGGTGGGCCTCTCTGGCAGTGTCTTAAATTGGTTTGAATCCTACCTGACAGGGAGAAAATTCTTTGTTAGTTGTGGTAATTACAACTCAAAGACACATGATATCCTATATGGTGTTCCACAAGGCTCTATCCTGGGTCCGCTGCTCTTCTCAATCTACATGCTTCCGTTAGGTCAGATTATCTCAGGGCACAACGTGAGCTACCACAGCTATGCTGATGACACAGAGCTGTATTTATCAATAGCACCTGATGACCCCGATTCTATTGATTCACTAACAAAATGTCTGACTTGTATCTCAGAATGGATGAATAGTAACTTTCTCAAGTTAAATAAAGAGAAAACTGAAATCTTAGTGATTAGCAATAATGGATACAATGAGGCTATTAGAAATAAACTGGATACATTAGCATTAAAAGTCAAGACGGAGGTAAAAAGCTTAGGGGTAACTGTAGACTGTAATCTGAATTTTAAATCGCATATTAATCAGATCACTAGGACAGCATTTTTTCACTTAAGAAACATAAGTAAAGTTAGACCTCTTATATCACCGAAAGATGCTGAGAAATTAGTTCACGCGTTTGTTTTCAGTCGACTAGATTACTGTAATGCACTCCTCTCAGGACTACCCAAAAAAGACATAAATCGTCTGCAACTAGTGCAGAATGCAGCTGCTAGAATCCTAACTAGAAAAAGAAAATCCGAGCACATCTCTCCAGTTTTAATGTCACTACACTGGTTACCTGTGTCATTCAGGATTGACTTTAAAATTCTGCTTATGGTTTATAAAGCCTTAAATAATCTCACCCCATTTTATATATCGGAATGTCTGACACCCTATATTCCAAATCGTAACCTCAGATCCTCAAATGAGTGTCTCCTTAGAATTCCAAGAACAAAACTTAAAAGAAGTGCTGAGGCGGGCGGCATTCTGCTGTTATGCACCTAAAATCTGGAATAGCCTGCCAATAGGAATTTGCCAGGCTAATACAGTGGAGCACTTTAAAAAACTGCTAAAAACACATTACTTTAACATGGCCTTTCTATAACTTCAATTTAACTTAATTTAACTTAATCCTGATACTCTATATGTTCAGTTTCCTCATAATAACTATTCATGGTGGCTCTAAAATCCGTACTGACCCCTACTCTCTTTTCTGTTTCTTTTTCCGGTTTCTTTGTGGTGGTGGCCTGCGCCACCTCCACCTACTCAAAGCATCATGATGCTCCAACAATGATGGATGGATTAAAAGGCAGAATTCTACGTGACCATCATCATCAAGCCCTTCCGTGAGAACCCTAAATCCAAAGGGGACTGTTTCATTTATGTTAGGTAGAATGCCCAGAGGGGACTGGGCGGTCTCATGGTCTGGAATCCCTACAGATTTTATTTTTTCTCCAGCCGTTTGGAGTTTTTTTGTTTTTTCTGCCCCCTGGCCATTGAACCTTTCTCTTATTAGATGTTAATTAATGTTGATTTATTTTGTTTTCTTATTGTGTCTTTTATTTTTCTATTCCTTATTATGTAAAGCACTTTGAGCTACTGTTTGTATGAAAATGTGCTATATAAATAAATGTTGTTGTTGTTGTAGAAAATGATGTTGGGCTTACAGGCACTGTGCTCGCTTGGTTTAGTTCTTATTTATCAAATCGATTCCAATATGTACAGAAATGTGCTGACAGTACTCCATCATTATACACTGAGATATGGTGACCTGCTGGGCTGAGTACTGGGACCTTTAGTGTTTTCACTTTACATGCTTCCACTGGGATCTATCATTATGAAACATAATGTTAATTTTCACTTGTATGCAGATGACACCCAGTTATGCCTTTCTTGTAGCTCAAATGAAGTTTCTCCGATGTCTTTAATTAGTTGTGTTAGTGAATTAAAGGAGTGGATGTCTTTAAACACAGATAAAACAGAGATGTTAATTGTTGGAGGGAATGATGCTGATCACAACAATATTTTGTCATCATTAACTCAGTTGGAATCACCATTAATTTTACTGAATCAGCCCGCGACCTAGGAGTTATCTTTGACTCTAGCATGTCATTTAAAGCGCATATTACAAAGTTGTCCAAATCATGTTTTTTCCATCATAAAAATGTTGGGAAATTAAGGCGCTTTCTAAATAAACAGGATTTTGAGAAATTAATTCATGCATTTATTTCTAGTAGTATTGACTACTGCAATGCGGTGTTCACTGGATGTTCAAACTGTTCTTTATACAGCCTCCAGTTAATCCAAAATGCAGCTGCAAGAATTATTACAAGAAGAAGTACGAACACATAACTCCAGTTCTTAAATCCTTACACTGGCTCCCGGTTAAGTTTAGGGTAGATTTCAAAATCCTCCTTTTAAAGCATATCTATACTAATAAAAGGCAAAGCCCTCACTGACTGACTCACTCACTCACTCACTCACTCACTCACTCACTCACTCACTCACTCACTCACTCACTCACTCACTGACTCATCACTAATTCTCCAACTTCCCATGTAGGTAGAAAGTTGAAATTTGGCAGGCTTATTCCTTACAGCTTATTTACAAAAGTTAAGCAGGTTTCATTTCGAAATTCTACACGTAACGGTCATAATGGTCGATAACAGTCGATAACGTCCACCATGTTGAACTTTCTTATTTATGGCCACATCTTCACGGAATTTGGTAGGCGGCTTCCCTGCGCTAACCGAAACCAATGTACGTACTTATTTCGGTGGTATGACGCCACTGTCGGCCGCCATATTGAACTTTCCAAAGTCACCAATTTTCCAACTTCCCGTGTAGGTAGAAGGCTGACCCCATCTTCACGAAATTTGGTAGGTGGCTTCCCTGCGCTAACCAAAACCGTTGTACGTACTTATTTCAGTGGTATGACGCCACTGTCGGCCGCCATATAAAATTTTCCAAACGTCACTAATTCTTCAACTTCCAGTGTAGGTAGAAGGCTGAAATTTGGGAGGCCCATTCCTTACAGCTTACTTACAAAGGTTAAGCAGGTTTCATTTCGAAATTCTACGCGTAACGGTCATAACGGTCAACAACATCTGCCATATTGAACTTTCTTATTCATGGCCCCATCTTCACGAAATTTGGTAGGCGGCTTCCCTGCGCTAACCAAAACCAATGTACATACTTATTTCAGTGGTATGACGCCACTGTCAGCCGCCATATTGAACTTTCCAACATCACTAATTCTCCAACTTCCCGTGTAGGTAGAAGGCTGAAATTTGGTACTTATTTCGGTGGTATCATGCAACTGTCGGCTGCCATATTGAACTTTTAACGGAAACCGATGTATGTACTTATTTCGTTGGTATGACACCACTGGCGGCCGCCATATTGAACTTTCCAACGTTACTAATTCTCTAACTTCCCGTGTAGGTAGAAGGCTGAAATTTGGCAGGCTCATTCCTTACAGCTTACTTACAAAAGTTAAGCAGGTTTCATTTCGAAATTCTACGTGTAATGGTCATAACGGTCAACAACGTCCGCCATGTTGAACTTTCTTATTTATGGCCCCATCTTCTCGAAATTTGGTAGGCGGCTTCCCTGCACTAACCGAAACCAATATACGCACTTATTTCGGTGGTATGATGCCACTGTCGGCCGCAATATTGAACTTTTCAACAGTCTTTGTTACTTATGGGCCCATCTTCAAGAAATTTGGTACACGGGTTCCCAACGCTAACTGAATCCTACTTACGTACATATATACGTCCATAGCCTGCAGCTTGGTCACCGTGTGAGGTGGCGTTGGGTCCCCCATCCCAACGCCTCCCACGTTGTTGGATGCCTGCCTATATAAGACCGTATGTCGCTCCGGTCTCTACATTCCCTTCCTTGCTTCGCCACGGGATTCACGTCTCCCTACTGATAACTGCAGCCTTTTTATTTAATCCATGGCTTCTCCGCTGTTTTATTGTTTGTTTATTACAATTATAGTTATTGTGTAGGTATTTTAGACTTACTTTACATTTCTCAGGTACCAATTTCCTTTATCATTCCAACCCCCATTGCCATGTCTATCGAGGTGATCACTATTGATCAAAGAACTGTCACTTACCAAGTGGTTTCCATGCCCGAAGATGGCACCTACCTTTTCCATTCTCTTTGTTACATATTGCACGGCCATATCAGGCTCACTCTTGATATCCGGAGGAACATTGTGTCTTATGTATTGAATGACTGGGACAGGTTCAAGGTGTGGACTGATGACGGTACAGGAGATAATTATACTACACAGGAGCACTAGAAGAGTGAAATGCTTAAGCCTTTCACCTATGGTTCTGCATGTGAGTTGATGGCTGCCGCTGAATTGTTCGGTTGTTGCGTTCAAGTGTACCGAAATAGCTAAATATTTTACACCTTTCGACAACCGCCAATGCCTCTTAAACATCTTAGATTCACAGGTGACGATTTCAGTAGTGGACACTTTGATGTTTATGAATGTTTAAACTCCCAAAAGCTGGATGTGATTTTATCGATGAAACCGGTTGTGTGCTTACAACGCTTTACAGATGCCGAATGTCACTTCAACACAACAAATCCTGCAAATACTAACGTAATTGAAACAAACCATGAAACTCAAACCGATTATGACAGCAGCAATCCAAGCTGTGAGATTTGAGACAAGATTACTGTTCACATGGCCTACTGTAAGTTACATGCTCAAGAGTAAGGTCAGCGCACAGCTTGTTCATGTTACAACCGGAGGGCCGAACTGACAACATGGTATACAAAGAGATCCTTAACAAATAATTATTGGCATATTTTCCCTCAGTTTAAAAAGGTTTAATTTTCTTCTTAATAAAAATTTTAATGCAGTACTTCGCCGCTGCGAAGCGCGGGTATTTTGCTAGTATATCCATATAAAGCATTAAATGGCCAAGGTCTGGCTTACTTGTCTGAACTTATCATGACTTACAAACCAGAGCGCACATTAAGATCAAGATGCCGGTCTGCTATGATTCCAAGGATTAATAAAATAACAATGGGAGGTCGAGCTTTTAGTTACAGGGCCCCTAAACTGTGGAATGGTCTGCCTGCTACTATAAGAGATGCCCCTTCAGTCTCAATTTTAAATCCTGGCTGAAGACTCACTACTTCAGTTTAGCATATCCTGACTAGAGCTGCTGATTAACTGTACAGACTGCATCTCTGTTGTTGTCATTAGCACCAAAACATAAGTAACATGATAGTTATAATTTGTTACTAGCCCTCACCTATTCTGTTTCTTTTCTCACTACTCAAATGTGGTACTCGGTGCCACAGCTCACCTGCAAAGTTGTTTTGCCTGCCTAAGGTAAAGTCATCCCTGATGGAGGATTGCAGGAATTGTGGGGTAGAGGGGTCCTTTCATCGGATTGGCTGGCCAAGCAATGTTTCAGCTGTGGGATGGCCAAATGGGGGAGGCAGCTTGATGGCTGAGGTCTCCAAGACTCTAAACAAATTCAAATCATATTATGTGATATCATCTACTATTAAATTCTGGTCCGTACTTGTAAAATTTTTATTTTTATACTGTATTGAGGATTTGTTCTGTTCTGTGTATTGTACTGTATTGTATTGACCCCCTTCTTTTTGACACCCACTGCACGCCCAACCTACCTGGAAAGGGGTTGCTTTTTGAACTGCCTTTTCCAATGTTTCTTCCATTTTTTCCCTACAAGGGTTTTTTTGGAGTTTTTCCTTGTCTTCTTAGAGAGTCAAGGCTGGGGGGCTGTCAAGAGGCAGGGCCTGTTAAAGCCCATTGCGGCACTTCTTGTGCAATTTTGGGTTATACAAATATAATTGTATATCTTTATTTTTAAAGGTTCTGTTTTGGCAGGAGGTCTGAACATCGAGAATACACCTTACGAGAAGGATTTAGGAGTTCCAACCGTGTTCAGAAGCCATTATGAAGGCTAACAGAAAGTTAGGTTATATAGCACAATGTGTGGAGTACAAGTCCAAGGAGATTATGATTAAGCTTTATAACGCACTGGTGAGGCCGCATCTGGAGTACTGTGTGCAGTTTTGGCCTCCAGACTGCAAAAAGGACATAGCAGCACTAGAAAAGGTCCGGAGAAGAGAGACTAGGCTCATTCTAGGGCTATAGGGAATGAATTTTGAAGAACAATTAAAAGAGCTGAGCCTTTTCAGTTTAAGCAAAAGAAGATTAAGAGGTGACATGATTAAAATGTTTAAAATTATGAAAGGATATTGGTACAATGGATTGAGAGTGTTATTTTAAAATAAGTTCATCAAGAACACGTGGACAGTTGGAAACTTGTTAAGGGTGAATTTCACACAAACATTAAGAAGTTTTTCTTTACACAAAGAACCATTGACACTTAGAATAAACTACTAAGTAGAATGCTAGACTGTAAGACTTTAGGGACTTCAAAACTAGACTTGATGTTTTCTTTAGAAGAATTAAGTTGATAGGACCGGCGAGCTTTGTTCGGCTAAACGGCCTAATTCTTGTCTGGATTGTTCTAATGTTCTAAAAAACTTATCAACCACTGACGAGACGCCATTCACACTATTATATTTTTTTAATGGCATTTTTAAACCAAAATGATATCTGTTACTCTTAATATTTTTACAGTTTACAAAGGTACCTCCATCCACACTAAAACAACTGAAAGTGTATATCATGTAGACATTCACTTACCCTGGGAATGCATACATTGGTGGAAAAATCCTTGAAGGTATAGTAATGCTGCCAGCATGGGATTTATCACAAAACTGTAGCGACTACTTGCCTTTTGTGCATGTATGGAGCTTTGAGACCGTACAAAATGCAATTTAGATGCATACAGGTAAGCTATGTTAGAAAATAGTTATCTTTTGTGAAGGGTGACCAGTCGGGGAATGAGACATTAAAATGGACAGGATCCAGTCAGGGGATGGCTACGTAATAAGCATGAACAAATCAGGGCACAATTAGACATCAGTGTTTTCAAAATACTGTTTTTAATCGTTTTTAAAAAATCGTTTTTAAAAGTCTCTATTTTCGAGGGTTGAAAATACTAGGGTAGTGTGGACAAAAGGTGAAAATGGAGACTAATGTCTGTGTTTTTAAACAAAAACTAAGTAGTATGGTTTGGGACCTCAGTGTGTGAGTGGTAGTAGGCAGTGCCGATGTTATGTCATGGAATGAGACAAAAATTTCTACAAAGCCAGCCAAGCAAATGATTGATAGGCAAAAAGTGCAGCAAATACTAATATAAACTAGATGACAGTATATAAGAAACTAAGTGACTTTTCAAAGAGAGACGGTCTTACTGACAGACAATTATAGTCACCAAGCAAGTGAAAGTGAGAGGTATGCCCAAAGACAAACTTCCAGAGGTGGGCATGGTCAGATATAAATTGCTCAAGACGATAAGAATTAGATTCAAGAAAAACAGTCTAAGTCAGAAAATTGGTAGTAAACAGTAACAAATAGCAAACCTCAAACATCAAAAGGAACAAGAGAAGGACTGCTGCAAGTGAAAGCTTGGCTGAGTCAGACCATCGCATTTTTCTGATACATACCATTTTATAGAAGAAATGACTTCAGGAGAGGGGTGTGAAATGACATTAGTGGATTTACAGAAGTTGAAATTTGGCTTTGCTTTGTGCCATGGTTATGATCTTTTCTTTCAATTTGCTATAATAATAGTTGAAACCACTTTGGATAAGTCTTTACGTGACAACAGCAACAATTTTTTAATGTATAGTTAAAAATCACACAAGGAAAGCCTCAATGTGCTTTAATAAGCCCTGTTCTTTTGACAGCCCCCGGCACTCAAAGAAAACAAGAACAATCTCCCAAAAAAACCTTGTCGGAACAAAAGGAAGAAGTCTTGGGAAGGGCAAGAAGGTTGGGCTTACAATGGGTGTCGGAAAATGGGGTAAATACAACACACAAAACAGAGAGCTAGATCTCCAATTTGTCATTGCCACTTCATGAATACAATACACTAGTACAAACTACTTTGTTCTTGCACAGCACCCCTCACCAACTCTCAAGGCAACATTCAAGAATAGATTACAATAATCACTAAATACAGTGGGATGCAAAAGTTTGGGCAACCTTGTTAATAGTCATTATTTTCCTGTATAAATCGTTGGTTGTTATGATAAAAAATGTCAGTTAAATATATCATATAGGAGACACACAGTGATATTTGAGAAGTGAAATGAAGTTTATTGGATTTACAGAAAGTGTGCAATAATTGTTCAAACAAAATCAGGCAGGTGCATAAATTTGGGCACCACAAAAAGAAATGAAATCAATATTTAGTAGATCCGCCTTTTGCAGAAATTACAGCCTCTAAACGCTTCCTGTAGGTTCCAATGAGAGTCTGGATTGAGGTTGAAGGTATTTTGGACCATTCCACTTTACAAAACATCTCTAGTTCATTCAGGTTTGATGGCTTCTAAGCATGGACAGCTCTCTTTAACTCACACCACAGATTTTCAATTATATTCAGGTCTGGGGACTGAGATGGCCATTCCAGAACGTTGTACTTGTTCCTCTGCATGAATGCCTTAGTGGATTTTGAACAGTGTTTCGGGTCGTTGTCTTGTTGAAAGATCCAGCCCCGGCGCAGCTTCAGCTTTGTCACTGATTCCTGGACATTGGTCTCCAGAATCTGCTGATACTGAGTGGAATCCATGCGTCCCTCAACTTTGACAAGATTCCCAGTCCCTGCACTGGCCACACAGCCCCACAGCATGATGGAACCACCACCATATTTTACTGTAGGTAGCAGGTGTTTTTCTTGGAATGCTGTGTTCTTTTTCCTCCATGCATAATGCCCCTTGTTATGCCCAAATAACTCAATTTTAGTTTCATCAGTCCACAGAACCTTATTCCAAAATGAAGCTGGCTTGTCCAAATGTGCTTGAGCATACCTCAAGCGGCTCTGTTTGTGTTGTGGGCGGAGAAAAGGCTTCCTCTGCATCACTCTCGCATACAGCATCTCCTTGTGTAAAGTGCGCCGAATGGTTGAACGATGCACAGTGACTCCATCTGCTGCAAGATGATGTTGTAGGTCTTTGGTGCTGGTCTGTGGGTTGACTCTGACTGTTCTCACCATTCGTCGCTTCTGTCTATCCGAAATCTTTCTTGGTCTGCCACTTCGAGCCTTAACTTGAACTGAGCCTGTGGTCTTCCATTTCCTCAATATGTTCCTAACTGTGGAAACAGACAGCTTAAATCTCTGGGACAGCTTTCTGTATCCTTCCCCTAAACCATGATGGTGATCAATCTTTGTCTTCAGGTCATTTGAGAGTTGTTTTGTGACCCCCATGTTGCTACTCTTCAGAGAAAATTAAAGGAGGAGGGAAACTTACAATTGACCCCCTTAAATACTCTTTCTCATTATAGGATTCACCTGTGTATGTAGGTCAGGGGTCACTGAGCTTACCAAGCCATTTGAGTTCCAATAATTAGTTCTAAAAGTTTTGGAATCAATAAAATGACAACGGTGCCCTAATGTATGCACCTGCCTGATTTTGTTTGAACAATTATTGCACACTTTCTGTAAATCCAATAAACTTCATTTCACTTCTCAAATATCACTGTGTGTGTCTCCTATATGATATATTTAACTGACATTTTTTATCGTAA
Organism: Polypterus bichir lapradei; assembly: GCA_026402145.1. NCBI lineage: Eukaryota > Metazoa > Chordata > Cladistia > Polypteriformes > Polypteridae > Polypterus > Polypterus bichir. The sequence continues at coordinate 39,109,437 of JANRMT010062797.1, forward strand.
CAACCAACGATTTATACAGGAAAATAATGACTATTAACAAGGTTGCCCAAACTTTTGCATCCCACTGTATAGAACTAGCATATATAAGGATACAGATTTGTTAAAATACATAAAAAACAAAGTAGAAACTAACATTAATGAGGTGAGAGGAAAGGATTGTGATAGTGATTTACAACTATGAGTCTTCTATATGTCCATCAATCCATTGCCAACAACACTTAATCCATTTCATGGTCATTGGGGATACAGCCTTTTCTGGCAGTACTGAGTGTAAAGCAACCATCCCTGAATGGGACACCCTTCCATAACTGCCTCGGTAGAAGTCAATTGTACACTTCTACTCAAGCTCTACTGGCCTATGCAGAGAACACTAAGGAAAGACAGAGACCATCCATCCATTTTATAATCCATCTGTATCCAGTACAGTACTGCTGTTAGCCAGAGCACAGGGCAGACCAAACCCAGACTGGAGCAGGAGCCAATCCCAGGGCAAACTCATGCACATACACCTTGATGTGGAAAAATAAGACCCCCAAACATCAATCTCAGGAATGTAGCAATAATGGCTGAGCTGATGACACACTCGGTAAAATCCTGCTGTCTGTGTGCTTTCAAAAAATAAAAGTTTATCTTTATTTGGAAATGCCTAGGGGGTAAAAGTGTAATAAACTGAGGCAGACGCATCCAGAAAATGTTATTCCTCTTGCCTAAGGGCAGTGCTCATGTACGTGTAAGGTGTCCATAATGAATAGTGCTGATCTTCCTGCTAAAGAGGCCTGCTGCTGTAGCAGACTAAACATATTAGTGCTGCCATTGTGATTCTGCTAAGCTGTCCCATATAGCGACTATCTGAAGGGGCTGAATGATTCTGCAATAAATGGTGTCTGTGAATGTGCTGCTTCTCTGAGGCAAATAGGCCTTCTGCTAGCCAGCAAATGTGCCTGGCTCATTTTTCAGAAGGACATGTTTATTTATTGTTGACAGTAGTATGACACGATGCTCGTAAACATTGGTAGCCCATTCCTGTTTTCGTTTATGTTGACTTTTCATCAACATTATGCAGTGGTACTTGGCATGGTCACTTACTCAAACTTACTTTTTGACTGCACTTATTTAAAACGACACTTTAATTTTTGCAAGAACTTGAAAAGTTTCATGTGTTTTTCCAAAGACTTACAAAGACTACTTCTGCATGGATCCCTAACTTCAAATTGACACTTTTGGTAATGTTTATGTGACATCGGTATTATTCCAAATTATTTTGACCTGTGATCTGTAATCATACAGAACATGGGCTTAAATAAATGGATGGAGGATTGAATAGACTGTGTCATATTTTGTTTTGTCTGCAGCTAATGTAGGGGTGTGTGGTAGCACAATGATTAAGAGTGGCTGTCTTAAAGACCCAGCCTGCTGGGTTTGAATCCTGCTCCCAATCGTTTGCATGGTCTCCTTGTGTTTATGTGGGTTTATCTCCAGGTACAGCAGTTTTGCTTTTACATCCCTCAGGTGATTTTACATGAGTATCATACAAGCAGGTGGAGGCCCTGTGATGGACTACTACCTGATCCACGGTAGATTCCTACACTGGGCCCAATGGTTCTTTAATAGGCTCTGGCCTTCCATGACCCAAGAATGGTTTCAACAGGTTTGAGAATGTTCTTTTATGCTATGCACTTTCTTTAGACTGACATTTTTTTTGTTGGAACTTACATATATAAACAACGTGTCCTTACTTTTGATGATGTTTGATTTTTGTTGACTCTCAATCGGATTAATATTTTAATGTGGTGTCACACTTAGTGACAACATTTGCTGTTTTTTTTGTGACTCTTTACTTCCAGCCATGTCCATGTTTCCATTTTCTTCATTCATCCTCATCATGACGCTTTACTCTTACATACAGGATCTCATATGTACTGTTCTGCCCGAAGGCTAGAAGAGGAAGGTTTGAAATGCAGTAAAAACCTCAAAGATTAAACTTTTTGTACCAAAGCCTAATTGCAAACCAATAATCAATGTCAAAGGGAAAATAAATAGATTGGAAACCAGAAATTCACACTATCTTTGATTGTGTTTATATCCAAGGCACAAATACTGAATGAAGTGTTGTGCTGGTATTTAAGGTATCACGCTGATGACGTAAGACAAAGTGATATCCGAAACTACATTTCTTGGCAAATGGGAACAGCATCCTGGTAATGGGAATCATAACATTGGAGTGCCCAAATGCAAAACAAAATTATATCCCAGCACTAAAAAATAAATAATCACTATGATCTAGAAACATTATAATGCAAATTGCAGAGATGTTCCTGAGTAATAGAAACCTGTATTTCCAAAAATACTTTTGCTTAAAAAACTATATATTAACAAGAAGTGAACAGCTCATTGCAATTTACAACCTCCACATCTACATATGAAGACTTTTTCTTTAGTCTTAATAATTTTGACACTTTACTCCCAAAAACATAACCATGTTTACTTTTCTTGGACTCTTATCCATTATAGTGCTTTAGTCTTAAAAAAATTACTGGTTTCATTTTTCTTTCCACTTATTTATCACTAGCCGAAGTACCCGGAATTGCCCAGGTATATTTGTGGAATGCATTTGTGGAATTGCCTCACTTCAAAGCAAGAGTGAGGGAGCTACCTACAACCACACACTCATTCAGGAAGTGGTCCCCTGAGGCACAGCAGGCTCTGAGAGACTGCTTTGGAACTACGGACAGGGATATCCTGCAGGGATCATATAGTGAAAACATTGAGAAGGTTGTTGACTGCACTACTGACTACATCAACTTCTGTATGGACATTGTAGTTCCAGTAAGAACAGTAAACTGCTATGTTAACAACAAGCCATGGATTACAAGTGACATCAAGGGCCTTTTGAACCAGAAGAAAAGGGCTTTTAAAGACGGTGATCAGCATGAGCTCAAGTGCATGCAGAAGGAACTCTGAGTCCAGCTCAGGGCAGCGAAAGAACAGTACAGGAGAAGGCTGGAGCAGAAGTTGCAGAATAACAGCATGAAGGAGGTGTGGGATGGGATGAATATCATCACTGGCTGCAGCTTGAAGCGGGGTGCCACCATCGAGAGAGACGTGGAGAGAGCAAACCAGATGGACAACTTCTTTAACAGGTTTGACCACCCTAACCCACTCTCGCCTTGGAGTACTGCACCCTCCACCCATCCTTCTGCTGATACCAGCATAGGAGAGAGTTTCCCCCAACCCACAATTACAGCAGCCCAGGTAAGCAGAGAGCTGAGGAGACTTCGTGCCAGCAAAGCAGTGGGTCCAGATGGAATATCGTCACGACTGCTGAAGGCCTGTGCGTTGGAGCTGGGGAGTCCTCTACAGCGCATCTTCAACCTGAGCCTGGAACAGGGGAGAGTCTCAAGTCTTTGGAAAACATCTTGCATCACCCCAGTCTCAAAGGAATCACGTCTTAGTAAGCTGAATGACTTCCGACCTGTGGCTCTGACGTCACATGTGATGAAGACCATGGAGCGGCTGCTTCTTCACCACCTGAGGCCACATGTCTGCCACGCCCTCGACCCTCTGCAGTTTGCATACCAGGAGAAGGTGGGAGGATGCCATCATCTATATGCTACACTGATCCCTCTCCCACTTGGACAGCAGCAGTGGTGCTGTAAGAATTATGTTTCTGGACTTCTCTAGTGCCTTCAACACCATCCAACCTCTGCTCCTTAGAGACAAGCTGACAGAGATGGGAGTAGATTCATACCAGGTGGCATGGATTGTGGACTATCTTACAGACAGACCTCAGTATGTGCGTTTCAGGAACTGCAGGTCTGACATTGTGGTCAGCAATACAGGAGCGCCGCAGGGGAATGTACTTTCACTGGTCCTGTTTAGCCTATATACTTTGGACTTCCAATACAAACTCGGAGTCCTGCCACGGGCAAAAGTTCACTGACAACACTGCTATCGTGGGCTGCATCAGGAGTGGGCAGGAGGAGGAGAATAGGAACCTAATCAAGGACTTTGTTAAATGGTGTGACTCAAACCACCTACATCTGAACACCAGCAAAATCAAGGAGCTGGTGGTGGATTTTAGGAGGACCAGGCCCCTCCCGGACCCCGTGATCATCAGAGGTGACTGTGTGCAGAAGGTACAGACCAATAAATACCTGGGACTGCAGCTGGATGATAAATTGGACTGGACTGCCAATACTGATGCTCTGAGCAAGAGAGGACAGAGCCGAATATACTTCATTAGAAGGCTGGCATCCTTCAACATCTGCAATAAGATGCTGCAGATGTTCTATCAGACGGTTGTGGCGAGCGCCCTCTTCTACGCGGTGGTGTGCTGGGGAGGCAGCATAAAGAAGAGGGACGCCTTACACCTGGACAAACTGGTGAGGAAGGCAGGCTCTATTGTAGACACGGAGCTGGACAGTTTGACATCCGTGGCAGAGCAACGGGCACTGAGCAGGCTCCTGTCAATCATGGAGAATCCACTGCATCCACTGAACAGTATCATCTTCAGACAGAGGAGCAGCTTCAGCGGCAGACTGCTGTCACTGTCCTGCTCCACTGACAGACTGAGGAGATCGTTCCTCCCCCACACTATGCGACTCTTCAATTCCACCTGGGGGGGTAAATGTTAACATTATACAAAGTTATTGTCTGTTTTACCTGCATTTTTATCACTCTTTAATTTAATATTGTTTTTTATCAGTATGCTGCTGCTGGAGTATGTGAATTTCCCCTTGGGATTAATAAAGTATCTATCTATCTATCTATCTATCTATCTATCTATCTATCTATCTATCTATCTATCTAGGAAATAAAGCAGATGTTTATATGTACATAAAATGTTGTAATTGTTAACTGTCCACTGTCATCCACACTGCCTCTCCACCAATGTCTCTGCTCTCAAGAGTCAAGAATTTGCTCTTTTTGGGTCTGACTGGATTCCAGAATTGTGGGAACTCCTTTGCTGGGTTACAATAAATGCTGTCATGTCAGACTTTTCCTCTTTGTTCAAGGTGGACAGTTTGTAGTACTAAAATAATGATGAGTTAAACAACAACCCTTTGATTCTCCTTTGTGTTGCTCTGCACCTCACCTAACAACTCCCTACAAAAGCATATAATACTCCTTCTATATTACAGTAGATAGGAGCAGCATGTGTCATTACCTGGGTAGGTCATTTTGTCTGCTAATCTGGCTTCTGTCTGTCCAGATGTTTCAGTTGCTCTGAGATAGCAGGTGGCACTGGTTGGCAACCTGTAACACACATGGGAAAAAAAACCCACTGGGACCTCCTGGGTCAACATTTTGGGTTCCAAAGTAGTCTATCATGTCTGTATGGTCCTAGAAAGCAATTATACAAAATCTGGTCCAGATTAGTCAAAGAGTGTAGGTTTGTACTGGGAACATGCATATAGACAGACTTTTTATTAAATATATACTCACGTTGCTCGCCAACTCCCCCATACTGTGCTAGGTTCCACCCAATTCACATCTCTGCTGCTTGCGTAAGTGGATTTTACTTTCACCAAACAACACATTTTTTAATTCTCGCAGATACGCTTCTTCATTGGGAAGAAACACTACTTTTCCCTGATGGCAACACGAATTAGATGACCTACAAGTCTCTGACTTAAAGTTTAAATCCGAACGATATATTTGATCTCTTTTTGCTGTTCCGTTATTTAAGTGAGTAATAATTTCCATTTGTTTGCGATCTTTACTATCATTTTTTGAGACTTTCAAATTTTAGTACTTTCATTATCTCTAACCTGCTCTGCACGTGTATCGCGCCAACGTTTTTGAATTCTTTATGACAGTCTACTTTGTCATCTACTCTTTGTCTTTTATTTCTGGCCCCAGGTGTGGTTAAATCTCTTGGTACCAAGTCTCATCTTGCGGGACGTGAAAGTATCTCTCAAAAAAAGTTACGTTGCGTCCCAGGATTTTTTTATTATATTTTATTTTAAATCCAATGTCTGCCTGTCCACTTTTCACGAGAGAACTACTTAACAAATTTAGATCAGGTCGCTCTACCTCTCGCCATGTATTGGACCTTACTTTTCCTCCGCTTAGCTAGCGATACCTGTTTGTTCAGCAGACACTGTACCATCTAGAGACTGTTAAAGAGTAACATTTGACGTTTTTAAGAGAGAGATCACAGCTACTTGTGTTTTAGAGGGTACCTGCTCATTGGCAGAGATATCACGGCCACGTGGTTTTCTCCACACGCCGGGAACACTCTTCCATCAGAGCTGAACACAATCAGATACAGTGGCAACATTTGACATTGGAGTGTACCTACCTTCCACTTGGCCAGAGATACCATGCCAACTTTTTACATTATTGGCAAAGAGATCACAGTAAGATTCTTGCCCCAACAGCAAAACCAAAAATATCGTATATCAAGAGGCCCTTGGATACAAAAGCTATCAATATAAATTCTTCTCAATAACAATTATAAATTTTTTTTTTATTTTTAAAGTTTGTCCTGTTTCACTACTACACAGGTGGAGATGAGAGGGGCAGCTAATGTATGTGTGTGTGTGTGTGTGTGTGTGTGTGTGTGTGTGTGTGTGTGTGT
>JANRMT010062797.1:39123708-39154068 GCA_026402145.1 Polypterus bichir lapradei
ATGACTCTTTTTGAAATCACTGCACTGCTTTATTGAACACTTTGTTTGTTTTGTTGACTGTTTTAATAAAAGCACCTTTGCACTTTTTGAATCATCCCCTTGCTATGTTGTTGCCTCCACTGTCTAGCTCATCGGTGACATTACCAAAGGTGTTAGGTTCAAGGGCTCCCGAACAGCCGATGGGAGCTGAACCCGCATCGTCACACCATCAAAGTCCAGAGTCTCTTAAATGTTATGCATTATAAAGAGCAAAATATGGCAAAAGCCCCATACAACTGCGCAGCTGAAGACCTGCATAATGGATAAATGAGAAAAAATTCCACTTGCTGATCTTCGTTTTCAGTGCTCAAACACTTATCAAGTGTTATTAAAAGTAACAGTGATGTTACACAATGGAAAACAGTTGACAGTTCCAACTTTTTGAAGTGTGTTGCAGTCATTAGATTTTATCTTCTTTTGAGCAGTATCTATATAGATAAAGGTGATATGACAATTTACATTTTGTAGTCCATTGTATACATTTATGACTACCCCAAATACCTAAAATCAGAATCAGGTGCAAATGAATAGAACATCATTATAGAGAAACCTGTTTTATTTGGACCTCAGACATTTCATTTGGTTTGCTCTTTGTTGTTGAGTTGTGTGTTTTAACCATGCTTAGATCAAAAAAGCTCTGTGAAATCTTCAGAAATTCAGTAATAGATGCCTATGAGTCTAGTAAAGGATTTAAAAAGGCCTCCAAACATTTGGAAATCAACCATTCCACTGCCTGTAAGATTGTCTCCATTGAGAAAGAGGCTATACAAATTAGATCTATAGTCAAAGTAAAAAGTATGTGAACCCTTTGGAATTATCTGGTTTACTGCATGAATTGGTCATATAAAGTAATCTGATATTCATCTAAGTCACAGGTACTGATATACACAATGTGTTTAAGCCAATGACACACAAAAAATTCTACTCTTTCATGTCTTTATTTTACAAACGCATTCAATGTTCACAGTGGTAGTGGAAAAAGTAAGAGAACCTTGGGATTTAATAACTGATTGACCCTCCTTTGGCAGCAATGACCTCAACCAGGCACTTCCTGTAACTGCAGATCAGACCTACATATCGTGTGGGGGGAATTTTAGCCCATTCTTCCCTGCAGAACTGCCTTAACTCTTCCATATTCTTTGCTTGTCTTCTGTGTATGGCTCTCTTCAAGTCATTCCACAGCATCTCAGTAGGATTGAGATCTGGGCTCTGACTGGGCCACTCCAAAAGGCGGAGTTTATTCTTCTGAAGCCATTGTGCTGTGGATTTGCTACGATGTTTGGGGTCATTGTCCTGTTGCATCACCCAGCCTCTTCTGAGCTTAAGTTGATGCACAGACACCCTCACATTATCCTGGAGAATTTGTTGATAAACTTGTGAATTCATTTTTCCCTCAATGATGGCAAGCTGTCCAGGCCCTGATACAGCAAAGCAGGCCCAAATCATGATGTTCCCTCCACCATACTTTACTGTAGGGATGATGTTTTGATGTTGATATGCAGTGCCCTTTTTACACCAAATGAAGTTCTGCTTGTTCCTCCCAAATAGTTCAATTTTGGTTTCTTCACTCCACAAAACATTTTCCCAGTACCGTTGTGGAGTGTCCAAGTGCTCTTTCGCAAACTTCAGGCATTAAGCAATGTTCTTTTTTGATAGCAGTGGCTTCCTTCTTGGTGTCCTGCCATGGTCTTCTTTCTTGTTCAATGTTTTGCGTATAGTTGACTCATGAACAGAGATGTTAGCCAGTTCTAATGACTTCTTCAAGTCCTTTGCTGTCACTCTAGGGTTCTTCTTTTCCTCATTGCTGACTTTGCATTGTGATCTTGGGGTCATCTGGGCAGGGTGCCCACTTCTAGGCAGAGTAGCCACAATACCAAATTGTCTCCATTTATAGACAACTTGCCTAACAGTAGACTGATGAATATCTTAAATCTTTGAGATGTCTTTGTAACCCTTTCCAGCCTTATGTAGATTAACAATTCTCGATCGTAGCTCTTCAGACAGCTCTTTTGTGCGAGGCATGATTCCCATCTGGATATGCTTCTTGTCAAAAGTTCAAACTCAAACTTTATAGTGTTTTTTATCAATCAAAGTAATTCTAGGCCACAACTCTGAACTTGTTTCATTAAATAGACTCCAGGTGTGCTAATTTCTGACTGCAATGAGCTTTTTAAAAAGTCATTAGCTTAGGGTTTACTTACTTTTTCCAACCTGCAGTTTTAGAATTTGAATGATTTATTTAATATGGTCAAAAATTCTCTGAAAATCTGAGTATCTTTAGTTATAGGAGACTGTGTTTGTTCATTATTGTCACCGACATGAAGATACAACCATGTTTTATATGGGAATTAGACATTAATATAGATAATTCCTAGGGGTTCACATACTTTTTACTTTGACTGTATATTGAAGGTGTGGCAGGAGAAAACCTTTGCTGTCCAGAGAGAACATCAAGGTAAGACTAAAGTTTGTCCATGAACACCTAGGAAAAGACCTGTACTTCTGGTACTTCTTCTATAAGACATGTTTGGTAAGAAACAAAGACAACCTTTGACCAGAAGAACCTATTAACAACTGTAATACATTGTAGTGGAAATTGTATGGTTTGGTGCTGCTTTGCTGCCTCAGGGTCTAGGCAGCTCACAATTATGGAATCCAATAAAAATTCTTCAAAGTATAAGAGGGGGCTTGAGATCATTTAAGATTTAATATGAGATCATCTGTAATAATTGAAGTTCTACTGAAAGTAAACATTGCAACTTGACAATGATCCTAAATATACTAGTACATCCACTAAGAAATGGCTGAAACGAAAGAAATGGATGGTTCTGGAATGGCCAGGTCAAAGATCATCACCGAATCCCATCAAGAATCTGTGATATGAAATGGTATGTGCATGCAAGACACCCCTTAAACAGCACACAGTTGAAAGAATTCTGCATTGAGCAATGAGAATTTTTTTCTTCCAGATGATGTCAGGAAATACCAGGTGGAGATGGTTTCTGTCAAATATCAGCTTTCAAATCCAAGACAGTACTTACTTTTCCCAAAGATGGAAATGGCGTATCTGTTCATTCTTTGCTGAATTAACTATTGCAAAGTAAAATTTCCTGTTTTTTATCCTTCTTTCAATTACACTACCTTTATCTATAGATACTGTTTAAAGGAAGATCAAATTGTGATATTTCCAAATATTTTAAAAAAGAAAAAATATTTTATGGGATGTACTTACTTTTTCACACGACTGTACTACAAGACTTCTAATTCCAGCCCAACCACTGACTTTTTTGTGTTACCCTTAGGGATTTATTTCGCTCGTGAACAAGCACACCATAGAAGTGTGGAATCAAATTTTCTCTTATTCTGCACTTGTATAGTGCCTTGAGTCGGCAATCATCTTAGAAAAGTGCTATTATAAATATGTATTACTTGGAGGATCCTCTTCATTTCTTACGCTAAATATGAACATTACAGTTCATAGGGACAAAGGCTCTGGTTTCTGCTTCTCACCTCCCAATGAAACAAATTGATTATTTATTAAGTGTAACATCGCAGACTCATGGAGCGCTAAGAAAACAGGGAAACTGTACAATAAAAATGCAAAATAACTCATAAGTCAGTGAGCAAATGTAAATCATCCCAAATAAAGAAATAAATACAAAAGGCAGCCTTTAGGTGTCGGTGAGTGTGACCAATTCAGTGTTATTTGCTTTGCTAAATGTTGATTACAAAGTGGAGACACTATCAGCTGTTTGGATACAAATTCTCCCAGCACGTTTATTTATTCTTTATATTTCCTAATTCGATTTGATGAATGACTGACAGATCTGACACCTCATTCAGCGAGATTAATAGAACGACACAATATTTACGTCGCACGGACAGCCAATTATCCAACCATCTATCATCGAGATTATCTTTCTGATTGAAAACTACTCGTCCATGTAATCGGAATTATTTGGAATTAGAAGAGAATTTATGACTTCTTATGTCGCTTTTTCTGGGTGATGGTAAATTAGAAATATTAGCTACACAGGAAAAAAAATAACCCCCCTGCCACACCACCCATGCACAGGGGAGGTGTCTGAAGAAGTCATGCATCTCAGCATGCATCAGGACGCTGTTTGTAGAAGCAGCCTTTTACAAGGGGGCGTGTAACGAATTCACCCTAGGGTGTAGGGTGCCGAGTGGATAGAGGTGCTGAGGGTGAATATTAACTTTGGCCAGCAATTGCTTTCTGGTGTAAGCATTTTATTAAATGTGTCAAAATATTTGCTATCTGTTTCATGGCCTCTCTAATCTAGTCAGGGGTTAGAGCTCTTACAACTAGATTTGTTCTTTGCAGGAGCCACATTATGAAATTAACATGTTAAAGGGAAATGGACTGAAGTTATTTGGAAGAGTTCTCAACACATGCTGCGCCAATGGGCTGTCACTCACTACGTGGCATTTGTTCAAACCACTTCAAGCTTTAGTCTGGCCATTGAATTCCATTATTGTGATTTTCCTCAAGATACATACAATCATCTATGTAAAGGACAAAAATACGAAGTGGCTTAAGCCAATTAAATATTTAACAAATCAGTAATAGCATGCAACCTTTTTTCCATTTTAGGGACAAATTGGACTCACAAAAATTCAGAAAAAGTGTAACCTCAACACAGATAGCACCCCATTCAGGAATTGAGCTGGGCTGCATTACTGTAACTCTACTGTAAGGCCTACGCTATACTCCAACATGCCACAGTCAGTTGTTTCCTTTAGAATTCAAATAAAAATGACTAATGTCACTGCTCTAACATGAGAAGAGTGCATGTTCTTCCTTTGCTCATTCACGTTTGGCCTGCTATTAGTGAGCATGACCTATGATGGACTGGCACTCCATCCAGTGTTAGTTATTGACTGATGCAGATGATCCCACAGTAAGATCTGGCCAGCTTCTACTCTGTATTTGAATAAGCAGGTTCAGAGGAGGAATAAGTAAAAGAAGGTCTGCTTTCTCCATGGCTGAGTTTACCTGTTCCCTAGGTACTCAGAAGTTAGCTAGTGTTCAAACAGAAAGGCTGGCAATTACAGTGTGGCCTCCGAGTGAGTAAGCATCACCTCATATAATTGTTCTAAAGCTCTGCCTTAGCACAACAGCCGATTGGGTTTCTAACTGTGCTTCTACTACACTTGCTCCTCCTGTTATAACTCCTCACTCCCCCCATCAAAATCTAAATCATGGAACCATTTGTCTTTGCTCTGGATGTCACACATGCTTCTTCAGCCACACATTCTCCCTCAAATGGTGGTAGCATCAGGACTCAAACTTGGGATGTTTGGATCACAGAGTAGCCTTCTCAGTTCCCTTTAAGCTGAGATGGATAAACTACTGCTGATTACTCAAAGACCCTGAGTTTGAGGCCAGCCTGTTATTGTGAAGGTGTGAAACAGAGAGGAATGAATGAATGAATTAATGTTTTTAGAGTCCATTTTTTTCCTATTCTTCCTGCAAACTGTCACCTGTTTGCTTCGGCTAACTTGTCTCTGTTTCATATCTGCACTGGATGTGATTTTGGCTCTTTGAACAATAGCTGGCATAATTCATTCAGTCCTGATGTTTGGATTAAGGCAGAGGGTGCCTCTTTTCTTACATGTGTTTTTTTATGAAATTCAATATTTCTCATTCATTTTTATCTTTTAAAATTAGCATTTTACTGATGATTTGCTTAAAAAGGCTATCTACACCAAACAAGTGCCAATACACATTCCAGAAAAGCAGAATCCTTAAAACAGAAGCAAATGGAAATATAAACCAGTAAAACCAACAAAATCAGTAACACTTACGAAATTCCAACAAAAATGAATAATCTCTGACTCTTGAGTTTCTCCAGCCATTAAGGTGGAAGGACATTTATTTAAGGAACATAAGCACATTAAAAGGGACAGAACAAAATTATACACTTCACAACAAATACAGAAACATATGAAACAGTCATCATCATCATCGGTCAGCTGCTCATGCGGGTATCACTACGTGATGGCGCTTGTGCAGGCGAGAACGATCTTCCGCCACGCAACCCGGTCCTGGGCCGCCTTTTCAATCTCTGTCACATTCTCTCGTTGCAGATAGAATCGGAGATGTGCTGGGCATATGTGAGCGCGGGCCTTCCACGTCTGGCCTTGCCTAGTTGTACCGGCGGGACGTACAATGCGTATTTCCTGATTAGTTCATCTGGTGGATGACGAAGCATGTGGCCCACCCATGTCAGTTGACGCTGTAGGACTGTAGTTGATAGTGGTTGTTGTTCGACACGGGCGTAGATTTCTGAGACAGGTATATGATCGATTCGCTTGATGTTGAGGATTACTCGATAGCAGTTGGTCGCAAAACTATCGAGAGTGTTTTTGAGCTGGTTTTTTATGATCCAAGTTTCGCTGCCGTAGAGGAGTATGCTTAGACAGGAGGCTTTAAACATGCGCACTTTGAGGCGTATGGAGATGTTGTAGGCTTGCCAGATGCTTTTTCATTTCCAAAAGGCGCCCCATGCTTGTCCTTTACGTATCTTGATGTCATTCGATGTAGTGGCTACCATCGAACCGAGATATTTGAAATCGCTCACTATTTCGATGTACTCGTTATTAAGAACAAGTGGAAGTTGAGGGCTGAAATCAGCATTTGCTATCATCTGTTTGGTCTTCTTGGCATTGATTTCTAAGCCAACTACTTGCCCTTCATTGCTGACGCGTTCAAGTTGTTGTTGGGCTTTTTTGCGACTGCTTTCAAGTAGTCCGATGTCATCAGCAAAGTCCAAATTGTTGATTTTCTGTTCGAGGTGCCTCCAACTTAGGCAAGGATAAGTAACAAAACCATAGTCTCCTGCTGACTTACGCATGACGAAATCGATGACGATAATGAAAATGAAAGGGGCCAAAACGTCGCCTTGGAGTACCCCAGTTCTAGTAGTAAACTAACTTGAGAGGTGATTGTCTACAAGCACTTTGCTAGTTGAATTAACATAAAGAGTTTGAATTGCGTTGACTACTTTCTCTGGGATGCCGTAGTGATGAAGAATTGCAAACATAAATGTTCGTTTAACCGAATCAAAAGCTTTTCTAAAGTCGACGAAGGTCGCAAAGAGCGGAAGATTCTTGCTAGCTGCACCTTCGAATAGGCGGCGGAGGATGTGGATTTGTTGAGTGCAACTGCGCCCTTTGCGAAAACCAGCTTGATTGGGACGTAATAGAGTGTCGACTACAGATTGAATTCGGTCGAGTAGCATAATGTTGTACACTTTGGCTGCGATTGACATTAATGATATGCCTCGATAGTTTGTCATAAGTTGTAGGTTGCATTTTTTAGGTATAGGAACTATGATGTTAGTAGTCCATTGCTTCGGTGCTGTGCTGTTTTCGTAAACATATCGGCAAATCAGGAGTAGCTTTGTACGAATGAAATTGCCACCTTCTTTAAGAACTTCAGATGAGAACGCATAGTCAATACCAGGGGATTTGTGCTCCTTCAGTTGGTCAACAGCAGCATCAAATTCAGCCCGCAAAAAGTTGTTGGTCTCGAACGGGAGGTCCCTGGCGGCTGGACTTGGGAGTGTGTAGGTGGCTGAGGAGAGCTTTCCATTTAGAAGATTCTCGAAGTACTTGGCCCATTCTTCGAGTAGTTTGCCTTGAGAGCTAGGCATTGATCCATCTAGGTTTTTGACAATTTCATGCTTCTTTTCTCCTTTGCCACTAAGTTCGTTTACAATCTCCCAGGTTCTCCGGAGCTTGTTTGTTTTTGCAGCGAGTTCGAGTTCTTCAAGTTGTTTGTTTAGGTGGGCAGCTGAGTCTGACTGATACGAATCTGAGACTTTATCGGCTAACTCCCTCCACTGTTTTCGAGTAAAACTAGATCTATTTTGGTTGAACTTCTTCTTGGCCTTATCCCGTTCATCCAAGAGGTTCAGTGTTGTTGTGCTCACCCAGTCAGGGCCATTCCTCTTGCGTTTTACTCCTAGAACTTCGCTGCATGTCGTCTCGACTGCTCTCTCAAGATAGTCATATGTTGATTGAATGCTGGTAGGCTTGCCTTCTTCCTCCAGTGCACTGAACCGGTTTTGGAGCTCTAGATCGAATCACTGTTGGAATTCGGGGTTTTTGAGTAGCTCAACGTTGTACTTTCGGCAGATAATTGGAGCTTTACGAGTCGTTCGAAAGCTGATCTTGATGTGCGCAGTTACAATTCTGTGATCTGAATCAACATTGACGGTGTTATATGCTTGGCAATTTCTTAGCGAGTTTAGCCATTTGCTGCTTATGAGTATGTGGTCGAGTTGTGCGTGAGGTTCATCCAGCTTGTGGTTTGGATGCTGCCAAGTCCAAAGTCTACTTTGGCAGTGTGGAAAGCGTGAATTGGCTGGGCGTAGACTGTGGCTCTCGCACAGTTCAATTAGACAATGGCCATTGTCGTTCGTGATCTCGTGGAACGTGTGTTGACCGACGATACTTGGGTTGGTCTTGTGGCTATCTCTGCCTAGTCTGGCATTGAAATCGGCAAGTACAAGGACGACATTGTGAGGTGGAATTTGGTTTAGAGTTGTTTGCAATTCGGTGTAAAATCCGTTCTTTTCAGCCTCTTTCTTGTTCATCTCTTCTGCGTTGTTCTCGCTGCAATTTGTTGTGGCATAGATTGTGATTATGGTGACTTTAGGGTTGCCGTTTAGGTGAACAACGACTATGTGATCTGAAACTTTTTGGGCACTGGCTATGGTCGAAGCTATACTCGGCTCTAGTAGAATACCAACTCCTCCTGTGCCCTGAGTTGTTGCTGAGGAGAATACTTTTAGCCATTCCTTTCGTTGGTCCATTCAAATTTGAGGTCATCATCAAAGATCTGCCGGTGTTCCTGAATAGTGAGAACTTTGATGTTGCATTTCTCGCACCCGGATATTAGTTGGTGTTCTTTACCGGGTTTCTTGAGTGTTCGAACGTTCAGGGTGGCTATTCTGAATTCTTTGCGATGTTGATGGTATTTTGGTGCCGTTGGATCTCGTGTGTGGTCAGGCATCAAGGTTCTTGCGATTTGCCATGATTCCATCATGAGTGCAGAGCGCGTCCGCGACACTTGATCTTTCCGGCGACGCAAGCGATCAGATGCGTTCCGCGGATTTTCGTTCTTGTCTAGAATCTGGTACTATTTTACTGGCCGGGCGATTACCCCTAGCCAAATTCTCCTCTTTTACACGGGCTTGAGACCGTTTACCACCAAACTCCCCCGGGCTGAGTGCCCAGTGTAATAACGCACAGCGGCAAGCAGAGTTAAAACAAAACAATATAATTAAAAAATAACAATAAAACATATGAAGACACATTAATCTATAAAAGCCTCCCTATTTTTCTTTGAAAACTGAAATAGTCAAATCTCTTTTACAGTCGAGGCATACTGCTAAATGGCAATCAGCCTAACAACTGCTCAACTTTGTTGCTGCATTTGTAATTTAGATTTAGTTACTTCAAACATAAAGTAATTGGAGCAGCACATGGTATTGTGTTGTTTATTACAGTTGCCATGATTAGGAAAATGACATAGGAAAGCACACACTGAGGTTTGCACTAGTGATGAGTGAAACTCTGCTGAATTTGCTTTGTCTCAAGTTAATTAAAATCCCTGAAATGTTACAGAACTTCGCCAAACTCAGCAAATTACACTTAAGTCAATGGGGAACGAGGACCTGAACCAGTTTTGAGTGCCTTATATTGGTACAATGGTCTTCCAAGTGTTCCTGATGGCTAGAGAAATGTCTAGCAACTACGATAAACTGATTATTGTGGCCAAATAGTGACCAGAGCTTTTTGGTACCACCTTGCCTACCTGAGATAAAATTAACAGAATTAAATATTAGAACAAGAAAAAAAAACATCTGAAAAGAATGAAAAATGCAAATGCATCAGGACCAGATGAAATTCCAGCAGACATGTGGAAGAATGTAGCAGAAGAGGGAATAGATGTTTTTGTGCCTTTTGCTTACTCACTGCCGCTGCTACCAGATAAATGCAATACTAAAGCACGTAGATTCTTCATTCCTCCTTGTCTACATCAAATGCACAGCACTCTGGGTAATATTATTAAAGGTGTAAGCTCACATATTACACACAGGTCACATACAAGTCAAAACAAACTTACATAACCTTTAAAGTACAAATACAAGAACACATTTCTTGTTTCCATCTGTGTGAGCATTTTGTGTTTAAATGTATCTGAAAGTATTCTTGTTATACTATATTTTAGCCCAGTACTAGGATCAACAGTATATACTTGAGGCACTGACCCATACAGCATTGGCTACTATAGCTCTGTGATATCATGATGGCCTCGCAAAGCAAAAATTTGTCTAAGCAGGCCACACGGAACATTATCAGGAAAAAATCTGGTACACCAGGTAACCATGGCAGTAACCATGGCCAGCACTAGTTTGGAGTAAGAATGAGAACTATGTAGTTACCTACAGTATACTGCTATACAGGTTACACAGGAAATATGCAATAATAACACTGCTTGCTATCAAGCTATTGCAATGTAATTACACTGTAATAAGAGAAACAATATAAAGTGTAACCCACATTTTTTTAATGAAATGTTTTGGGGACAACCCACCTAAGACTTAAAGAAACTGAAAACTTCAAAATGTTAAGCATTGTACTAGTGAATGGAAAGTAGCATAGGGGAAAACACAAAAGTGATGCCAAAAGGTGTGCCAAATATAAATTACCAGAGGAATCATACTAAAGTGAGAAACCATAACCATAGTGCTAACCAGGACAAATATCATTTAATAAAACTGATTATAGACAGAGAGTCTAAACTAAACAGTATTTTTTTTTTCCTGTACCTAATCTGTCACAAATTGCAATCTCCTTTTCAGGAAGATCCAACACTAGGGTACTGACTGCTGTGTGCCACCATCTGATATAGGCAGCATGTGATGACATAGTGTCACATGACCTACCGTGAGCACTGTAACTACAAACAACATGGCTGCAACCTTGCAAACATAATACCACATAATGGCAATTATTGCAGTTGAAAAAATAAAAAAAATTGCACCATGATGAACAATTGCACCATCACAACATAAAGAATGATAAGCAAGAATTATGATGATAAAAGAAAATTTTAAACATAGCAAAATGGTTTAAGGGAAATAATATCACAGTTTCATGACACACAGAGAGAATGTGCAGACTACACAGAAACAATAATTGGATACAGAAATTGCACCCCTGTGTCATGAACTGTGTCACGGGTTTAGTATATTGATGTGTAACTGTTTATAGTTGCATTTACCCTTTTTGTAAGTAGTTGTAAAGCCCCTTTAGCATGTGAGGGAGTGCAAGACGGCTCTGGTACAAACAAAAGTACAGGTGCACAAGGTCACGTTTCGGGGGGAGTGGCACTTGAAGTATTCATGGGTCAAGGGAGGCCTACAGTGCCACGCATACCACTAAACTCTAAAAGCACTGCTGTCCCAGTCTTAGTCTGTAGTTGCAAAGTAGAAAAAGCAGTTAAGTGAAGTCATTCATGCTTGAGTTAGAGGGCCCTTGTTAATCGAGACGGGTCTGCCTATAGGAGGGAGATCGATCATCTAGTGTCTTAGTGCAGTCAGTACAGCATGGAGCTCAACTCGCAGAAGACAATGGAGATGGTAATAGATTTCAGATGGAGTCCACCTGCACTGACCCATATCACATTGTCTCACTCACCAGTAGACACAGTGGATTCTTTCTGTTTCATTGGCACTAGTACTACTCAGGATCAACATCAATTCTCTCACTAAGAAAGCTCAGCAAAGGATGTTTTTTCTGCAAAAGTTGAAGAAGTTCAAACTGCCAGAGGCAATAATGGTGCATTTTTACACTGCTACCTTTGAGTTCAATCTCACTTCCTCCATCACATTGTGGTATGCTGCTGCCACAGCCAAAGAAAGGGTAGATTGTAACATATAATTTCAAATACAGAGAAGGCGATTGGCTGCCAGTTACTGTCCCACCAGGACTTACATGCTACCAGGACTGTCAGGCATGCAAGTGAGATCACAGACAACAGTAACCATCCAGGACATGGACTATTTGAGTCACTTTTTCTGGCAAATGAATGAGGCCTATAATGTTCCAAGTTCCTGTTGGAGTAAGTAGCGGAAGGTAGCTGACGTCAAAAAGTGCTTCCCAATTGGAAGGACAGGATAGCCATCATGAAGAATTGGATGTGTAAACCCTATGTCTATATAAGTCTCCTAGCAAAGAATGTTGGGGAAGAGCTGGTGTGCCTGCAGTTTTGAATATTTTTCCATACATTTTTTCAATATCTTTTCACTGACTAACTTTTTAGAAAGGAAGAAGAAAAGGAATTGCATTATTGTTTTTTCTTACTCATTTTTTTTCTTGTGTTTTGATTTTTGTGTCATCTGGATTGTGTTTTATATTTAATGACATGACACTACGTTTTTTCATGTTTTGTCACTTGTTAATAGAAGATTAACTGTTTTTTTACCACATTATTGTCTATGCCTTTATTCTCTTGCCTGCTTGTCCACTTGAATACGACTACAGATGCCCAGGGACTAGGTACATGCAAGGGTTCAAAGGCACGGGACATCACACCAAGACTCTGGAGTTGCAATGCAGCAGCCCTAACCAGTGTGCCACCATGCTCTATTTGAAGCTGTGTTTTGCAGGTGATTACTGAATGAATGAGCCCATTGGGAATGGCCCTGTGCACAATGGAGTGCTTGACTGTCCTAAAGGCCATTATTGGGATTGGAAAGCTTAGCTCAGTTGATGAAATGGTTAGGAAAAGCAAAAAATGGTGCATAAGAAACATTAAGCATACCACAATCCATTCATTCTCAAAGCGTAGGGATTTGTTTCAAGCACATGAATGGGTGTCTACACCTCTTCGTTCTCCCCAGTGAGCCCCTCAGAATGGGCAGTATGTCAGGGGTGTCTTGTTTATTATAATTTTTTATGATGTCCACCTTGTCCGTCACCATGTGCATGCTGGGCCAAACAAAATGGATGCTCCTGTGAAGAGAAATCTGATGCCAATTATAAAATAAGAGAAAAGTTGATTTGATTTCCTTTCTTTTTTTGGATTTGTTGCAATCCAATTTGGTGGGCCGCCGTTTTATTCATTTAGCTTGCGCCCCTGTCTAATACTCTTTATAGACACTTTGTTTGGTTTTAAAAATAGCACATTGCAGCACCATACATAAAGGTTAATGCGCCTAAAAACAGAGCATGGCCAAGAATGCCAGCTTAAATATAGGATTATACTGTCCGGAGGCACTGTTTCAGCGGCTACCTGTTTTATTTTTATCCTCATATTAAGGGACTTATATTCTTAAAGGGTGCCAAAATTATCCAGCAAAGTGCTGACATTGAAAAATGAAAGGTCTCCAACGGTTATTATAAGCAATCTGCTTGCATTGCATGCAATGTGACTGCTGCGTCTGCTGGAAGAGCAGAGGTGACCTTAAAGGATATTTAGGGGACAGGTATGGCTGAAAGTCGTCCGCGAGAGGCACAGCGGTGATTAAGAGGAGAAGGGAGAGGAAGACAAATGGCCGATGCTTGGAACTCTGGTCCAGGGTGGATGGGCTAGCCAGGAAAACGAGGCCTGCAACGTAATGGGGGGGTTGGGTGGGGGGGCGATTTGAGTGGCGATTCATTCACACTGGCAGAGTGGCTCCCCGCAATTAATCTAACTGCCAGCCTGCCTGGGGAGGTGCATGCCAATTTTTTTTTCTCAAAATAAATAAGAATTAAAAATAACCAGTTGGAATGACACAGATAGAGCAATACAACAAAAACAGATTGCTGCATGCCAGGAACATGTGGCACAAAGGCTCCACACCTATCTGCTGAAATCCATCAGACAGGCCTGTTGTTATAATTCTGACAAAAATACAATTTTTGGTCTTTATAAAATTTTTCAGGGTTATTTAACATTTTGGAAGGTTTTGAACATAAGGCAATTTTTCAGTGTGGTTATTTGTATAAGTTATTTTCTTATTATTGTTATCATTATGTTTCTGGTTTCACCGTGATGCCATTTTCTTTATACATGTGGTCTCGCTGCCATAATGTGATGCTTGGTTCTTAGAGGTGTGTCCTGGAGGTCATGGTACATTACATCATTGCTGTGGAGCTTTAAAAGCTGGCACAGCAGGCTCATGGACACCCAATCTTATTTTTACAGCAATCATTTTAACTCTTAGTTTGCCTAATGTTTTAGTTAAGGTGCCTGATTTTCTCCTGGTTTTGAGTTTCATTTCATTTAAGATTTTATTCCATCTTCTGAATGCTTTTCACCAGCTGCTTTTTTGTAGCAAGGAGGTTTGCATTTTGAAAAATCACATGAGCTTTGCTTATCTATGATTTTTGCATTTTGTTTTCTGCCGTTTTTCTAAAGTTCAGAACGCATACAGTAGTTGCCCACCATCTTATTTGTGTGACAGTAAAAAACAAAATAAAAATAACAATAATAATAAAAATATATAATGTATTTTGCCAGGTGTTCTCCAGCCTGAAAGGTCAAGGATATGCAATGATACTATATGGAATCAGTGAGTGACCCCAAAAATGCTGTATGAATAATAACCACTGGCACATTGTGGATCTTTCATTTGTTGCTTTTGCAGTCTTCTTTTCAACTTCTGTGTCCAGCTGGCAATATACTGTCTGATCACTTTTTCAGTGCATGTGCCCTCCATTTGACTGGCCTGTGCCCTGCCCCTCTTATTGTTGGGAACAAGCTCACATGAGGAGAAGTGTGCACAAAGATGGGAGAATGACATTTTAAACCAAAATAAAAATCATCCAAATGTAAGAAAAATACATCAGCTTTACATAAGAGAGTATCCACTTCCATAGCCCGTGCCGGCACTCTCAGTAACCATGTGTGACAGGAATGGAGTTAACCAATTTCCTTTATCTTTACCTAGTGCCTTGTTCTTTGCATGTACTGTATATAAGGGTTTTTCTCCGTGCACTCCAAAGACATGCACATTATGCTAACTGGTAACTTTAAACTGGCCATTATGAATGAGTTATATTTTTTGGCTGCTATGGTTCTAAAGTTGATTAAAGCCAATGTCACATGGTGACCACAACTGCCAATCTTGTCGCCGGAACATGCAAATATAAAGGTCTGACAATCGCTTGGCATGTCAAATTATGCGATAGTATGGCAACTATCAGGCACAGTTGTGCTTGTTCTTTTTCGTGTGCTTTGGAACCAGCGATGCTTGAAGTGTTAACAGGTATGGTGAATTTAGTTGCAATCTTGGCCTTTTTTTCTTTTTTCCATTCTATCCTAGTACATAAAACATGAGGCATCAGGCAGACAAGCTTCTCTTTTGTTTGTGAGGTCCAAAAATCCCACGGCCCTTATTCCTCATCCCTACATTATATGCAGTTCCAGATGAGCATTCATTGGTTGTAATTTCTCATGCACACAAGCCTCCCTTACAGTTAACGATAAAAATAAAGCCTGTTTGATTTTCTCTGATTGAGTCACAAACTAGCTACAGTGAGTTGCTGGGCATGTCACATTATGCAACCAGCTTCACAGAACAGTGCCGCTGTCTGCCTCCGACTCAATAAGATTATGTACAGTAAAGGCTGCGAATGAAATTCACAGGAAATGTCATCTAATGTGCCTTAAGTAGATTTGAATTTTATTTAATAGGTGGATTTATACAATGCACCCGGAAAGTATTCACAGCACATCACTTTTTCCACATTTTATGTTACAGCCTTATTCCAAAATGGATTAAATTCAGTTTTTTCCTCAGAATTCTACACACAACACCCCATAATGACAACGTGAAAAAAGTTTACATGAGGTTTTTGCAAATTTATTAAAAATAAAAAAACTGAGAAATCACATGTACATAAGTATTCACAGCCTTTGCCATGAAGCTCAAAATTGAGCTCAGGTGCATCCTGTTTCCCCTGATCATCCTTGAGATGTTTCTGCAGCATAATTGGAGTCCACCTGTGCTAAATTCAGTTGATTGGACATGATTTGGAAAGGTACACACCTGTCTATATAAGGTCCCAAAGTTGACAGTTCATGTCAGAGCACAAACCAAGCATGAAGTCAAAGGAATTGTCTGTAGACCGTTCGAGACAGGATTGTCTTGAGGCACAAATCTGGGGAAGGTTACAGAAATATTTCTGCTGCTTTGAAGATCCCAATGAGCACAGTGGCCTCCATCATCCGTAACTGGAAGAAGTTCGAAACCACCAGGACTCTTCCTAGAGCTGGCCGGCCATCTAAACTGAGCGATCGGGGGAGAAGGACCATAGTCAGGGAGGTGACCAAGAACCAGATGGTCACTCTGTCAGAGCTCCAGAGGTCCTCTGTGGAGAGAGGAGAACCTTCCAGAAGGACAACCATCTCTGCAGCAATCCACCAATCAGGCCTGTATGGTAGAGTGGTCAGACGGATGCCACTCCTTAGTAAAAGGCACATGGCAGCCCGCCTGGAGTTTGCCAAAATGCACCTGAAGGACTCTCAGACCATGAGAAACAAAATTCTCTGGTCAGATGAGACAAAGATTGAACTCTTTGGTGTGAATGCCAGGTGTCACGTTTGGAGGAAACCAGGCACCGCTCATCACCAGGCCAATACCATCCCTACAGTGAAGCATGGGGGTGGCAGCATCATGCTGTGGGGAGGTTTTTCAGCAGCAGGAACTGGGAGATTAGTCAGGATAAAGGGAAAGATGACTGCAGCAATGTACAGAGACATCCTGGATGAAAATCTGCTCCAGAGTGCTCTTGACCTCAGACTGGGGCGACGGTTCATCTTTCAGCAGGACAACGACCCTAAGCACACAGCCAAGATATCAAAGGAGTGGCTTCAGGACAACTCTGTGAATGTCCTTGAGTGGCCCAGCCAGAGCCCAGACTTGAATCCGATTGAACATCTCTGGAGAGATCTTAAAATGGCTGTGCACCGACGCTTCCCATCCAACCTAATGGAACTTGAGAGGTGCTGCAAAAAAGGAATGGGCGAAACTGGCCAAGGATAGGTGTGCTAAGCTTGTGGCATCATATTCAAAAAGGCTTGAGGCTGTAATTGCTGCCAAAGGTGCATCGACAAAGTATTGAGCAAAGGCTGTGAATACTTATGTACATGTGATTTCTCAGTTTTTTTATTTTAAATAAATTTGCAAAAACCTCAAGTAAACTTTTTTCACGTTGTCATTGTGGGGTGCTGTGTATAGAATTCTGAGGAAAAAAATTAATTTAATCCATTTTGGAATAAGGCTGTAACATAACAAAATGTGGTAAAAGTGATGCGCTGTGAATACTTTCCGGATGCGCTGTACAGTGTTTTTCACAGCAGGCTAGAGCAGAGCATAGTGTTTGAAAACAAAGAATTAGTACAAAAATGAATAAATACCTCCAACTAGATCCACATTGGACCAGGTGAACAGCAATGAATATCTACAGTCATTATCTGCCATTCTGTACTCTCGTCTGCACACTACGTAGATTTTTTATTTATATTTAATCATTATTTTGATATTTTAATTGTTATGGTTGGTATCTTCACCATGACCTAATATTAGATTTTTGCATTTAGGATTTAGGGAAAACATATTAGGGACTGAATTACTTTATTTTGATTTTTGTATAACATCTTGTGGTTTTACCACTTGGTTTTTCAATTTTAACCTTTCCCATTCAGTGGCTATTCTTCTCTCTATAAAGCCATTTCCATTTCCCAGTC
The DNA here is from genome assembly GCA_026402145.1 of Polypterus bichir lapradei. Lineage (NCBI taxonomy): Eukaryota > Metazoa > Chordata > Cladistia > Polypteriformes > Polypteridae > Polypterus > Polypterus bichir. The sequence continues at coordinate 39,141,524 of JANRMT010062797.1, forward strand.
CCTTTAGTCAATTAGCTTTTGGCTGTCTTCTTCTACTGCCATAACACCATGAGCCTAGTAAAAAGTGCCAGCTGCCAACCAGAGCCTCTCTGGGCACTCTGCAAGTGCACAATCAAAGCAAATGTACATTATAACAGTGGCAACGTTATGGAGATATGTAATTGTCTAACCGGCTGACAGTGGCTAAGGTGTTGGACTGTAAATGTTCGGTGCTCTTCCTTAACTCCCTGAGCAGTTGACTTCATATGGCAAAGCTGCTGTTGCAGAAATATGGAAGCAGACATGTTATACTCAGTATATTCACAATAGAGAGGCACTGTGCTCAGTTCAGTTGGCTGGCAGGCAGTGCTGCCTAGTATCTACTTGATCTGACACTTTCTTAATTGTAGAATGGTAACAACCATTGTATTATGTTTTTGAAGAACCTTGAGATGGTGTTTTATACACTGCCCCACTCCAAAGCACTATATAAGTGCATGCTGCTGCTTTGTGGTAAAGTTCACAATGAAATACATACATTAGACTAGGGCATGCAGGACTGTGTGCTTATGTCTCTTTCACTGCTACTTGTGATCCTCTGAGTCAATTGCAATATTCAGTGCAAATCACAGGAATCACTGGGTATCACTTCTTTTGGATGTCTGTTTTATTTTCTTTTTGAAAACGTGGTTTGCTTTAACTCTACCCCCCCATTATTTTTTCCAGGTCTATAACCGATGCTGGGTAGTTCTTTTGGCAGTTGGCTCAGTTGCGCATTGCTAAACAAATTTAAAAACAATGCAGTGCGCAAGTTTAGTCTGCTCCGTGACTGTGCAAGCATCTTGAATTAAGTTTGTCCCAACACATGATATAGTGCATTGGAAAAAAAACCCAGAATGCCTACAGGCTAGAATTTCAGCTGCATGCCACAAGCTAAGCATGACTGTCTTATGCTTTTCCTTTTGTTATTTTTTCCCCAGCTTAAATTTTGTTAAGGTCCTTTAAGGTATGCTTGAAAGGCCTCATAAAACTCGTACTGCTGCTAACATTGGTTTAGAAGCCCCACCCTCTAATCTGGGAGGAGCTTATCCACCTATTTCTGTCAACATTTCCACTTCTTCAGTTAACTGTTTTGCAAACTAAAGTGTTTTCTCCCTCCACCATACTGAATAATTCATAGCAGATTAGGTGATGGAGCAGCATGTCGAGGATGTTTCTAAATGTGTGGAATTAATCAAATGATTGCTCCATGGATCCTCTGGAATGGAGAATGGAAGTAAATTCTCACCAGAAAAGAATCATTCTGGTATTAAAAAGCATTCCAAAAATGTGATTGTGGGGCTTCGTGTGACACAGTGACAGTCACAGGACACATGTCTTACAGTGTGGTGGCCTTTCTACACACATATATGCAGATGTACCCTTATTACTATTTTTTATTAGGCTTCATCCAAGCCAACTTATTGGATGAAGATAGGGACCTGTGTGGATGGATACAAGCATAAAAACTTTTGAGGTATATTGTTTAGAAGAAACAAGAAACAAGAAGGAAATTTGAAATTTGCTGTTTATCACAGATTCTTGACACTATTTTTCCTAAGATAAAGACGCATTCTTGTGTGCTCATCCTTTTATAGCGATCTTCATGGATGGAATTTCCAAGTTAATAAGTACTAGGGTGTTGTATCATGTTAGCCATTATGAATGTAGTGAGAAGTCAAGCATAATGACACCTTTTATTGGCTAACTAAAAGATTACAATATGCAAGCTTTCAAGGCAACTCAGATCATGATAAAAAGTTTGAGGAAATGAAGGTCACATTCGTAAATAAGAGGTTTTGGATGTATAAATTTGCAAGTGCAAAAGACTAAAAAGACTACGGTGTGTAGGTGTTTATATGGTAAAATCTCAGTGAATTTTTGAAACATGTTGAAAACTGGTTGAGTAGCACAAGAGAAACTCAGCAGTTAGCACTTTTGCTGAAGGATAAGCCAAAGACTAATCCTCAATCTGATCAATGTGCTCAGTGAAGTCGCACTGTACCTTGAGAAATAAGCGATAGACTTTAGCTATGGCAAACCTTTACAGCTCCAGAAATACATCTGAAATCAAATTTGATTGACAGTTATCTTGCCCCTAGATATGCCCACAAGGCCACTGGTCTGCAGTAACCCTTCTCGAATTCTGCTCCACTGAAAGAGTATTTGACAATTATCGAGTAAAAGCAAATGACATTAAAATGTGCAATATAATTAGCTGTTCAGCTCAGCTCTTGAATTGTGATTTTTAGGCTAAATACAGAATAAATATGCATGTTTGCTGCATTTTTATGAAAAATAACTGTTTATAATGTATTTTGCAGATAAAACAGACAGCTGTAATGAGTACTTTTTGACATAAGTTCTATATGAAACTGGCAAGGAACAAAAAAAAAATCATTAAAATGAAGTTTGTTCTAACAGAATTTGATCTGTATGTAAAACAGCATGAAACCAGACATGTCTGAAGCTGAGACTACTGCCATATTCCTGTTCTACAAAAATGCTTTTAAAATGTATGTTTCTGGCATATGAAAATCTCTCTATTATATTAAAAAAATCCTGGGACAAGACAAGACTTTTTAGCCTGGGATGAGACGTGAATTTTTCAGAGAGATACTTTCACGTCCTGTGAGATGAAACTTTGTGCCAAGAGATTTAACCACTCCCGGGGCCAGAAATAAAAGACAAAGAGTAGATGACAAAGTAGAACATCATAAAAAATTCAAAAACGTTGGCGCGATACACATGCAGGGGGTGTGGGTGAGCGAAGCAAGCATGGGGCAAGCCCCCTAGTAAATTTTAAAAATCATTTGTTTGCAGTTTGCATCCATACCCTTAGCGTGTGGTCAATGTCAGAAAAATTTAGCAAGGGGCAATGGGGTTTTTGGGGTTGGAGGTTGTTTGTGTATGATTACAACACAAATAAAATCCGTCTAACATATATCTATTTGTTTAATGAGCTTCTGTAATAAGCCAAATTTCCCCCTAGAGACAAATAAAATTCTATCTAATCTTTTTCTCATTTCTGTTACATTTGTTGATTTTAAAAGTGAGGTTAATGTACTGTCTCTTTAACATTAAAATTCCTGAAGCCTACGAAAAAACACGTAATCCTGGCCCACCTTAAATCTGTTCGCACCTCTCCATCAGCATCTTTAGTTTTGTAAATGTGTTGATAAGCACAAGCAGCCTGCTATTCCATTGCCCTTCCGCTGCAGGAAGGGCAAAAAGCTCTCTCAGCCCAATCCTTGTTTATCTGGGAGTAAGGTACCTGGAGCTGTATAGGGTAAATAATATATTGTTATTTGGAGCACATGCATTTCATGTGTGTTCCGTGTCTACAAAGATCTATGTAAGTGTAGGATGACAGGAAATGCAAGAAATGTTGAACACATACCTAAAACACAAATATTTTTCAGGTTTTATTACTAATGACAAAATTTTGACATGAAGTGTATAATGTATGAAGACTGAAGTCCAAATATCAAATAAGCAGTTTCACAAAAGGTACAAGTATAACAAAACAAGTGAGCTTTTATTCAAGACTATAACTGAAGAAAAAGCAATTGGGTTAGTGTACTTCGTTGTCACGACTGCTTTGGTAGTACAGCAGTAAGAACTGCTGACTCATAATTGCAGGTTGCAGGTTTGAGCTTTGCAGCTTCCCAAAATAAACGTTTTGAGTAGTGAGCTGCTCTTATTGTTACTATTATGCAATAAAAACATACATTTGATTTGAGTCTGTAACAGCCAATGTAAATGTATGGTACTTGTAAAGGTTAGCGTTTTTTTTTTTATTCAGTTTTATTCTCTCAGTCGCGTACATGCTCCCCTGATCTGACACTGCTGTTTTCAAATAAAGACATGCTATAACAGAGGTGAACTCAGATGAGGATGAGGGTTCTACAACAAAGAAAGTGAACGGAAGCCCTCCACACAAGAAACATCCACTCACATATAAGTACAATGAGCTGCACCAGGCGTAAAGGTGAAAGATGGCACCATTTGGATGCAGCAACAGGTTGGGTGTCATCCTGCCAGTCAGTCTGCCCCACACGTGTTCTTCAATGAAACAGCATGGCTTACGGAGCTCACCAAGGTATCGTGCAAAGTCCAGTTTCTGACTATGTTTTTTGATGGTCTTTATATAAAAACATTTATACGTTACTTACATAAAAGCCAGATCGAATGTTATTTACCTTGATTTATTTACTTCCTACAGCATAAAGTTACAAGTAGTCTGCAGAGCTTCCTCTGTTTGATTAAAAAAGGAATGCTCACAAAAATGCTCACAAAGTACACGTGTACTGAAGTGACTTTAGCTGCAGATGGAAGTTCCACACAACTGTTGTTACAGTTCTGACTTTAAAACAGTTTCATAAGCTTTATGACCTTAGTCTCGGAAAGACTTTTTCCCATGGGGCGACTGGGATCTTTTCCTGAACAAGATCAAACAAAGTTGCATAGAGTGCAACAGGAGCTTCCACCTGCAGCTAAAGTCACTTCAGTACACATGTACTTTGTCAGCATGCCTGTTTCGATCAAACAGAGGAAGCTCTGCAGTTTACTTGTAACTTTACGCTGTAGGAAGATACTTAAATAAATCAAGGTAAATAACATTCTATATGGCTTTTATATAAGTAACATATAAATGTTTTATATAAACACCATCACAAAACATAATCACAAACTGGACTTTGCACGATACCTTGGCGAGCTCCGTAAGCCGTGCTGTTTTGTTGAAGGACAGGTGTGGGGCTGACTGGCTGGCAGGATGACGCCCGACCTGTTGCTACATCCAAACTGTACCATCTTTCGCCTTTACGCCTGGTGTAGCTGCGTTGTACTTATGTGTGAGTGGATGTTTCTTGTGGGGAGGGTTTCTGTTCTCCTTCTCCGATGTAGAACCCTCATCCTCATCTGAGTTCACCTCCGTTATAGCACGTCTTTATTTGAAAACAGCAGTGTCAGATCAGAGGGATCGTGTATGTGATTGTTTCCAATTCATAACAGATATGTCTAAGAGCAAATGGAGCTGCCTATGCCAACCTTCCCCCACCCCACACTCTTGAAGGTTTGAGCATGCGTTGGCTGACACAACTTTCAACACAAAACACATTCCAGTACAGAACAAAGCAACAAAATTCATCCCATCTGCTATCTGCTGAAAGTTTACAAGGGATAGACAGCAAATGGACTTCTATCCGGAAGTTCTTTGTGAAACTGTCATTGAAAATTGAATTAAAGTGGCCCAATTACAGTGTATCCGGAAAGTATTCACAGCGCATCACTTTTTCCACATTTTATTATGTTACAGCCTTATTCCAAAATGGATTAAGTTAATTTTTTTCCTCAGAATTCTACACACAACACCCCACAATGACAACGTGAAAAAAGTTACTTTTTTACTTTTTTTGAGGTTTTTGTAAATTTATTAAAAATAAAAAAACTGAGAAATCACATGTACATAAGTATTCACAGCCTTTGCTCAATACTTTGTCGATGCACCTTTGGCAGCAATTACAGCCTCAAGTTTTTTTGAATATGATGCCACAAGCTTGGCACACCTATCCTTGGCCAGTTTCGCCCATTCCTCTTTGCAGCACCTCTCAAGCTCCATCAGGTTGGCTGGGAAGTGTCAGTGCATCTCTCCAGAGGTGTTCAATCAGATTCAAGTCTGAGCTCTGGCTGGGCCACTTAAGGATATTCAAAGAGTTGTCCTGAAGCCACTCCTTTGATATCTTGGCTGTGTGCTTAGGGTTGTTGTCCTGCTGAAAGATGAACCGTCGTCCAGTCTGAGGTCAAGAGCGCGTGTCGCCTGGCATTCACACCAAAGAGTTCAATCTTTGTCTCATCAGACCAGAGAATTTTGTTTCTCATGGTCTGAGAGTCCTTCAGGTGCCTTTTGGCAAACTCCAGGCGGGCTGCCATGTGCCTTTTACTAGGGAGTGGCTTCCGTCTGGCCACTCTACCATACAGGCCTGATTGGTGGATTGGTGCAGAGATGGTTGTCCTTCTGGAAGGTTCTCCTCTTTCCACAGAGGACCTCTGGAGCTCTGACAGAGTGACCATCGGGTTCTTGGTCATCTCCCTGACTAAGGCCCTTCTCCCCTGATCGCTCAGTTTAGATGGCCGGCCAGCTCTAGGAAGAGTCCTGGTGGTTTCGAACTTCTTCCACTTACGGATGATGGAGGCCACTGTGCTCATTGGGACCTTCAAAGCAGCAGAAATTTTTCTGTAACCTTCCCTAGATTTGTGCCTCGAGACAATCCTGTCTCAAACGGTCTACAGACAATTCCTTTGACTTCATGCTTGGTTTGTGCTCTGACATGAACTGTCAACTGTGGGACCTTATATAGACAGGTGTGTGCCTTTCCAAATCATGTCCAATCAACTGAATTTACCACAGGTGGAATCCAATTAACCTGCAGAAACATCTCAAGGATGATCAGGGGAAACAGGATGCACCTGAGCTCAATTTTGAGCTTCATGGCAAAGGCTGTGAATATTTACGTACATGTGCTTTCTTAATTTTTTTATTTTTAATAAATTTGCAAAAACCTCAAGTAAACTTTTTTCACGTTGTCATTATGGGGTGTTGTGTGTAGAATTCTGAGGAAAAAAATTAACTTAATCCATTTTGGAATAAGGCTGTAACATAACAAAATGTGGAAAAAGTGATGTGCTGTGAATACTTTCCGGATACACTGTAGCATGCCTCTTCTTGTGAATTTGATTTGCTTAGAGGTATAGCTGCCAAACTAGCAAAAATACTCAGAAATGAAAATAAGTACATATCTGAATATATTCAAACACAGCTTAAATAATCTGGGTGCTACAAGCGGTTTTCATGTTTTTTGTTATTATTGTTAATATTTTTACTTTTTTTGCTCATGGTGCATCTGCAAAGCATGGTGTGCATATGACTTTTGCACAGTTGCATAGATGAAGCAGGTGAACGCTCAGCTGCAGCCTTCAAATGAAAGTGAAACATGAAAACACAGATCTGCACAAAAATGGGATCTTTTAAGATTTACATTTACAAGAGAAATGTAATACAGCATGTGACCTTAATATTTGTTTTTTTTATTGCACCTTATTGTTATAGGCATTATACACCAAGTCAGCAGCCACATAAGCCACAGGCTGCTTGTTTGCTGGGCTGGAGGTGACTAAAATAAACATTGTTAACATTGAAAGGGTTCTTTAAACTGGTGAATGTAAGGCTCTTATCATATCAAAAGGTAAAATCAGAAATATGGCAGTTAAGTTTCATTGTTTTTATTGACAAAGAAACATAGCTTTTGCTTGCTGTGATCGATTGTTGAAGTGTAGAAACAAAGCACCAATTGGTCAGACACCTTAGGTTTGAGAACAAGTAACCTGTCTGTTTTACTAATGACAATATATGCCAACTGGTAACTGTTCACCTGTTTTTGCTTATTTCTACTTTTACTTGTGTCTTTGCAGTGAATGGCGTAATTAATTGGAAGACACTGATTTTTTTGTAAATATATTTAGCTAGACTGTAATAAAGCCAGAATCTCTGTTTTCCAACAACATTTTAGATATGTGCCTCAATCTCTCAAGCAAATGGTTGTTCAGTTATGACTCCAGATGCTTGGAGTCTGAGTCTGTGCAAGGGTGCCATTGCATGGGGCATTACACTTATCTTCAAAGTTTGTATATCTTTTTCACCAGCAGCAGTGAATCTTTTGATGAACTTTCTCATGTGGCCAAAGATGCCCTGGACACAAGGCTGACACTTCTGTATAGTAAAGTGTTCAAGTCAAAAGCCAATGACTATGATGTGTACCCTGCTGGACAGATGCCCTCATGATGAAACATTTCCTAACAAATGCTCTCCTGTTCTGTTTTTTACTTTTGTGCACCTTGGCTTGCTCAGGTTTCTTTTGCTTAAGTCTTCCTTCTTAATAAATTGCTTTCTCCATAAATTCATCTCCGGATCGTCTTGTTCATTCCCTCATCTTGAACACCTGCTATGTTTTCTTTTCTTTTGCCAGAGCACTTGGAAGTGCTCTACAGGAGCTCATTTATTTCAGTTGAATGGACCTTTCATCAAGTTAATTCTCTGGCAAAATAAGAAAGTGTCAGTAGACAAATATTTTTATTCTCTCTTTGGTTGGAATTTTTGTCTGTGTGCTGATGCTGGGATTTTGCAATTTGGCAGCATCAGGGTAAGACCATGGGTGTTTAAAGCTCAGCTCTCTGCCCTGTTAAGGGAGCAAAAGGGCAGGCCAGCAAAGTGGACCCTTTATGGGGAAACACTTTAGAAAGTGTGTCATGGCCGGTGTGACAGCCATGTCAGGGCTGAAATGGTGCACCCAGCCCTGTCAAATTACACGCAACAGGTTGTTCTGGTTCCCGCTGACAATGCCTGAAGTCTTGCACATTCAGTCAATGTGAGTTTTGGTGCGCATGTCCATACCTCCACCTTCATTTATCATTTTAATATACAGTATATGTACTAAATGATTTTAATAAGAATATAATTTACAAGCTGGTAGAGTCTGCAGGTGACACTAACTTGAGAGTAATGAAAAATAATGTAGAGTTAGTTGAATCATGACAGATGATACTAGATTACAGTGTTTTCAGCCCCCTGAACTTCTATAACAGGAGGCTGTTGTCATTGTGCTATGACGGCATAGCCTTACACTTTTTAGATTTTAAACTTTCCTTATCAGAACTCTGTAGTGGAATTCAGTCTACTGGTACTGCTGCCAGCATGGCATTCTTGAGTCACAGGCGCACTTTATTACTTTCTTCCGAGGCTTGTCAATAAAAAGTAATACGTTAGGTCTGTCACGGTGGAGATGGCCTCATCAATTCTGTAATGTAATTCATCCATCTGTCATTTTCTTCTTTTTTTCAAAGGATTTGTTTTGAGTGATGATCTGCTGCTCTTAGCACACTAGCACACACACATAAAATCCAGTTTTTACATGAACCAAGTTAACAGTCTACTAGATTAGCAGCTCTGACACAGCACCATGGTGGCTGGTTCACTTATTTGACAGGGTGAAAATCAGAATATTACATTCTTAGGTCTGAATTGCAAGTAACACTGGTGGTTGGTCAGCCAGTCAGCAAACATCTGCCATGACCTCTTAGTTGCAAGAAGCAGATCTGTTATACAGTATCTGCCATATAATACAAATACAGATTGTGATTCAGACCTAAGAATATATAGTATACAAGACATGCTCACAGAGTTCCAATCTTCAGGCACAAATTGGTACCGTGTAGCATTTTTTTAAGTCGCACTTCATGCAGCTGGCATGTCTTTTTTGTTTGCAATCAGTGCAGAAGGTTTGCACTTTTTTTCTTCAAGAAGATAGAAGACAGAAAGTAGTAATAAATGTTTCATTATTACTATTATTATTTCACAGGGTTTCATAAATTTTCTGACTTTTGGAAGGCTAATTATTACTGCCTTTCCTTACAAGACCCTGTGCGGACACTGAGCCTTGAAGATCAGTTTTTGCTACTCGGTACCACTATATAACGCTTACGTTTAATATAATTTTTCCTTCTTTATTTCTCCTTGAATGGCATTCATTCATTACATCTGTTTTAATGCTCATCATTCCCAACTCTGTAGAGTCAAAGGCTATCGCTACAGCATAAGTCCATTGTGAGTGAGAAACACAAGCAACGAATAAAGTGTCAACCTGCCAACATATCTTTGATTTGTGAGAGGAGGTCAGAGACACTGGGACAAAACGCGAATCGTATACCATAGGCCCTCAGTGTAGGACACAATAAGTTCATGGCATAAAAACCTCTGATCCCAAGTTGAAAATATTATAGAATTAGAGTACACTGCCCATGCATGTTGCCACACCCAAATCCACATTTTCACATCCACACATGCTCCTTGTGACTTTGAAGCTTACTTTTCCAGCCAAACTTTATTACATTTACGCCTGAATCTGAAATATTGTATAAAAAAAATTTTGATAATTTTTAAAATATTATTTTGTTCTTGTTTTGTATTACTTATAGATGTATTTTTCAGGCTCATAAGGATGGTAAAGATCAAATATAATCACATTTTTGGCAGCTTTTTAAATAATAACAAAGAGCAGAATGTAGAATGTAGTATAATCTACTATAAATGTAAAAAAACATCCTGAGTTTCCAAATATTCCACTTCCAAAACTGTAACAGAAAGGGAAATTAGAGTGATAATATGGGTAAGCCATTATGCCATACACAAGGAACACTATCCACTGGGCTGGTCTCTTTCAAAAACAACTTTGTAAAGTTTATGTGTGCCCACACTACAGTACACTGTATTTTTGACCTAAGAATTATTTTTTTGTTTAAAACTATGCGATATCATTGATCGAGGCTCCATTTTACCTTCCTGTCACATTCACATTTCTTTTGTTGTTACAAACAATACTCATTGTTGGTCACATGACTGATGGTGGCATAACATGTGGCATGCCCATTCCTGAACTATTTAAGGGGGCACTGCAGTATGAACGATGTCCAAGATTCTAGATAAATACAACAAAAATGACAACATTCATTAATTATTCAGAGAAAGGAATTTTAGGCTGGCAGGAGCCCTTTGGCTTTAGTGTTTAAATATTATGTTTTGTGTATTGTGCTCTAGCATTCAGCTGTATGTCCTCCTGGTTTTAACCTCTGTTTAGTTGTCCTTGGTGCCATGTGTCCTGATCCAGAAAACATTCTTCTGACCTTTGGGGTGAGCACTCCACTCGCTCACAACAGGATTATTACATATTATGTTTCTTGGTAATAAGCGATAAGTAAAAATGATTGAATCAAAATTAAATCTGCAGGTAAATGTACAGTTTTGTTTTGCAAAAAAACTGTGAAACAAACTGTATTTCACAACCAGTCATTTACACATATATTTTGGTCTTATTTGCAATCTTTTTCGTCATATGCAAAAGCGGAAAAAATGCATTATGTTGCAGAACCTGGCAAAATCGTGCACAGAGAGGGACTTCTCCATTGCTGAAATCCACTGACCTTGGAACTGTTAGAGATTAATGTTTATTTACATATAACCGCAATTCCAAAACATTTAGGATGCTGTGAAAAATGTAAATAAAAACAGAATGCAATGATTTTCAAAGCTTATAAATCTATATTTTATTCACAACAAAACATAGAAAACATATTAAATACTGAAAGTGAGACATCTTACTATTTAATGAAAATATTAGCTCATTTTGATTTTAACGGCAGCAATACGTCTCAAATAAGCTGGGACAGGGCAACAAAAGGCTGGAAAAGTATGTGTTACTAAAAAGAATCAGCTAGAAAATCATTCTGCAACTAATTAGGTTAATTGGCAACAGGTCAGTAACATGACTGGGAATAAAAAGAAAATCTTAGAGAGGAAGTAAAGATGAGCAGAGGTTCACCAATCTGTAAAAAAACTGCGTCTACAAATTTTCGAACAATTTCAGAATAATGTTCCTCAGCATAAAATTGCAAAGACTTTGAATATCTCATCATCTATAGTCCCTAAAATTATCAAAAGATTCCAAGAATCTGACGAAATCGCTGTGCGCAATATTGGATGACCGTGATTTTCGGAAATCATTGCATTGGCCGTCCACAAATGCTCTATTATGCAAAGAAGAAGCTATATGTTAGCATGATCCAGAAACACCGCCAACTTCTTTGGAACAATGCTCATTTAAAATTGACTGAGGCAACGTATAAAACTGTTCTATGGTCAGACATATGGAAATTTGAAATTATTTTTGGAAAACATGGACACTGCATCTTCCATACTAAAGAGGAAAGGCACCATGAATGCTGAAAAGGTATATACAGGATTTAGAGCAACATATGCTCCCATCCACACAACATCTGTTTCTTTTCCTGAAATGGTACATTTTCTCAGTTTAAGCATTTGATATGTTTTACATGTTCTTTTGTCAATAAAATATGGATTTATGAGATTTGCAAATAATTGCATTCTGTTTTTATTCAAATTTTACACAGCATTCCAACTTTTCTGGAATTGGGGTTGTATTTTATTGTTATTTTTGTTGTCTTTGTATTATTATTATTAGCATCTTGAGATTTTGGAAAATGTTAAGTACAGTGGAACCTCGGTTCACGAACGTCCCGGTTTACGTACAACTCGGTTCACGACCAAAAAGCTCGCCAAACTTTTGCCTCGGTTCACAACCACACACTCGGTATACGAACAAGCCAGTTTCCCTTGCCTGCCTGCCTGCCTGAGCTGAGCTGCGAGAGAGAGAGAGAGAGCAAGAGCGAGCAAGCACGTGCCTGCTGGGGAGGGGGAGGAGGAGATTGCTGCACGTGTTTGCCGGACAAGCCAGTTTCCCTTGCCTGCCTGAGCTGAGAGAGAGAGAGAGAGAGAGAGAGAGAGAGAGAGAGAGAGAGAGAGAGCCCGTGCCTGCTGGGGAGGGGGAGGAGGAGATCCTCCTGAGCTGAGAGAGAGAGAGAGAGAGAGCACGGGCAGCTGACAGGGAAGGGATGGG